>LPNX010138717.1:116154-246192 GCA_001517045.1 Pseudotsuga menziesii
ATCGGAATGCACTAATTCTAATTTCCTACTTGCTTTGAAATTAGATTCATGGAACGGCAGCTTACTATGTTTCCCTAATATACATGCATCACATTTGTTCTTCTCTTTGGGAATGGTGGGCAAACCAAATACACCATTCTTTCTCAACAAATGAAGACTATTATAATTTAGATGACCAAATCTTGCATGCCACAATGAGCTAGATGACATATTACCTTCTCCATGCTGAGAGAGGTAGGCATAGTTTTGAACTCTTGCAGATGAACCCTTTAGCTTCAGCAGCTTCCCATCTTCGTATCCAGTCATGATGACTTGGTTGTCAGAGGAATTTCTTATTTCAACGATTCCATCAAACATGTGGATGGAATGGCCTCGCTGTCGAATCTCCACTAAGGATAGCAGGCTTCTCTGCAACTCTGGAAGATAAAGGACATTCTTCAACAAGAAATCAGGGAATCCAGGCATCTTCAATTGAATGGTGCCCATTCCCTTTGGTTTAAGACTAGACTTATCTGCAAAGTAAACTATGCCATCTATTGTTTCATTAAGTTCTTCAAAACAGTCTTTTCTAAATGTCATGTGTGATGTTGCACCAGTATCAAGCAGCCAACAATCTTTGTAAGATGAAAGTGAAGTCATTTCATTAATTCCAAGATTACAATGTGCAACAATACAAGAATAAGAAGATTTACTAGCATCTTGGTCATCTTTCTTCTGGTTATGTTTGTCTTTAAAGGAGTCCCACGAAGCCCAACACTAATCTGATGTGTGCCCAGTCTTTCCACAACGCTTGCACTTCAAAGCTGATCTTTTGCTGGAGGTGTTTCTGCCCCCTCTGCCTTTGAAGTTTCTTCTTCCTCATCCTCTCTTGCTACTCTCTCCTTTTGGATGGTCATTGGATTGGTCTTTGCCAGCAAGGGCAGTACCAATAATAGATGCCAAAGAGTGCATCTCTAATCTGGAAATTGTAACTTACAGAATGCTTAAAAAAAAATATGGGATGCAGGTTTAGATTCCTGTTCCTTTACAAATTACAATATGATTTTGCAGCCTATACAAATAATTCTACAACCCTATCAAAACAATCTTGCAGCTGCTTTATATTTAATTTTGCAACTCTATATCATTTGCTTTTAGAGTGCTATTACATGAACAACTCAAAACATGCAATATTAATACAATGTATTATAGCAGAGTGGGTTCTCAACACTTTTACACTCTGCAAATCACATCATTCACAACTCATTATAAAGGTCATGGCTCACACTCATCCTTCGTAGGTTCATACATAAGGCATATGCTCAACACTTAATACTCTCGGGCTCATACAATATCCATATTAGGTAAATATTTGTAGATAAACTCTATGCATATAAGTTTGGACAGAAGTTAGGGTTTGTGCAACCCAATGGTCATAAAATATTTTATCAGCAATATTTTACCTCCACGCTCTTGAATCTTCACAGTGTCTTCAAGCTTCATGCACATGCTTCACGGGTTCAGTCTTCAACGCTTCAGTATTTAGACTCGGCCTCCATGCACTTCACAAGTAGTCTTGAGGGAGAGCACCAGCTCGATTACAATATTCAGGTGGAGAGCACCAGCTTGATTGCAATATTCAGGGAGAGCACCAGCTCTGATTACAATATTCAGGTGATTGCAATATTCAGGGAGAGCACCAGCATGTATACACCATTATTCTTCAACACAATATATATATGATTAGTCTTCACTGACAGTAGCATGTATACAACAGCATGTATACACCATTATTCTCCAACGCAATATATATATGATCATTCTTTACTGACAGCAGCATGTATATTCTCCTTGAATTAGTACTCCACGCAGCTATTATTATAAACCACGCAGCATACAATATACAACTCTCCACGTAGCTATTATTCTTCAGCATAAACCATGCAGTCAAAGATATCAATCACGAGAGGAATTAGGGCACAAATTAGGGTTTTTGTGCACTTCCAACGGTCACAGGCAATACATAAAAAATTATGCAGCTTATTACCTACACGCAGTCTCCTCTTCAATACGCAGTCACACTTCAGTCTTCAATGCATAGCTTTCATGCACAGGCTTCACGCTCATGCTGCAATCTCTCCACGCAGCAATCTCTCGCTTCACGCAGGCTCCACCATTCAGTCTCCAATGCTTCACCATTCAGTCTCCAATGCAGTCTTCACACAACTCGTAGCAATAATAATCGCAGTCTCCAGTGCCAGTGCTCAGCTAGTTGGGTGCAGCAATTGTAGTCTCTCAATGCAGTAATATGTAGTCTCTCAATGCAGTAATATGCAGTCGATAAGGCGCATCAATATGCAATCTCTCAACGCAGTAATATGCAGTCTCTCAACGCAGTAATATGCAGTCGATAAGGCGCATCAATATACAGTCTCTCAACGCAGTAATATGCAGTCTCTCAACGCAGTAATATTATATAATAATAATACTGCTTCTATGCTGCTGCAGCAACATCCAAAGCCCAGAGATCGCTGAAGCTCCAAACTCTGGTTCTAAGACAAGGGGGAGTGAAAGGAAACCCTAATAAACAATAACTGGCATATAGACAACTTCAATCATTCATCTCCACAACACAATGTACAGACTCCTCATAACGCAGTGGTGAGATATCAGTTCAACGCAGCATTAAAAGGATATAAGTGTGCACAGATTATAGTCTATGCAAAAATCAGACCATGGAACAAAAACTCCAGCTTGTGTTCATGGGTAGGAAGGTCGCAGCTTACCCATGGAATGTAGCTCGCGTTTTTTTTTCAGCGAATTTTGTAAAAATAAGAACGAACTATGGGCATCCAGGAAATATGGTAGAAATCTAGATGGGGCTGAGCGGAGCGTTAGAGCAGCCAACGCATGCACCAATGCATGCAATCTGCAGACTGAGGAAAGTAGATGAATGAGCAGACTGGAAACAGGCAGGAGTTATGGCAGTGCTCTGATACCACTGATAGGTAATAACTCCCGATTGATCATTATTCCAATGCCAATGCATATATTTATACATTTCAGGTGGTGGATGAGATTCCGACCAGCCTATCCATATTCCTATGTAACTGTTCAACTTCCTATTCTTTATTTATTTATTTACAATATATAATCCCTACAGATTATATTCTAACACTTCTATATGGTGGCCATGAAATTGATTTTTTTAATCTGTTTTCTACTTTTCGTTGCTCTATCGACAAAGTTGTCATCCCTATAACGATGAAAATATAGCCAAAAATTGCTAGGCAAAATTTTGTTTCCATGCAAAATCGTGGAACACTTTCGACGAACGTTTGTCTCTCTATCGATGAATTCTGGAATTTCAGCAAAAAATTCTTCCACACAAAACCGTGGAAAACCAATCTCTATCGATGAAATATGCAAGTTGAACGATAATTTTTCCATGAAACTTCGTTGCTATAGCGACGGTATTCATGGAAATCCACCCAAGGTTTCGATGGTTTTGTAATACTCGCAAAGAAAGTTCGCCAATATTGCGATGAAACTTGGAGGTTTCAAAAAATATATAAAAAACCGTGGAAAGGCACCTTCCTTTCCACGGTTTTGGATCTTCAATAAGTGCTTGTGAAAAAATACATACTATATTTTAAAGACAAAGAAATGGATAAAATATAACACATGAAAGGTGATTTATAGAAAAGAAATATATCGGGAAAGTAAGATATGGGAAAAAAATATTGAAGTAAAAGGAAAAATAAATGGGAAGTTCAGGGGGGAGGTCAAAAAGTGTTAACTGACTCTAAAAAATAAGGCATAATAATTTAAAAAGTTCCCAAAAGTACCCAAAGTGGCCCTAAGCATCCTAATTATCACCTCAAAAACTGTTTTCCCATTAGGATGCACAAATTCATAATAATTGGCTAATATACATGATTAGAGGCTAAAGTGGCACCTCTTAAAGCGAATTCTATGACAAGGTAGGAGGGTACATCTATACAAATACCATCGATAAAATACGTTGTAAGCACCATAGGGATCGTATAACATTAATTAAATGATATTCTAGGCACCACTGAGAGTTGATTTCTATGATAAGGTAGGGGGGTACATCTATAAAAATACCATCGATAAAAGACGTAGGCACCACCGGGCTTGGATCAACTTATTGTGATCCAAAATTAGGTTAAGCCCACTGGGGCTTAAAGATCCCACAAGGGCTTGGAAGGATTCCCACAGAGCTTGGAAGAAGCCCGCAGGGGCCTATAGATACCCGCAAAAGCTTAAAGAACCCCACAAGTTAGAGGTAAAGGAAGCCCATGTTCTGAAGATGAAGGGAGCCCAATATTTGAAGACTGAGGAAGCCCGCAGGTGTAAATGAATCCAGAGAAGGTCAAGCCTGCAATTTCTGGAAGAGATGAAAATGAAAAACTGATCCTTCTTATGCAATCACCTCAAGCATGGCCAAAATCGGTCAAAGTTAGTACCAAATATGCCCGAAAGAAAAAAAAAATCCCTTTAGCACATGATAGGAAAGAGACATGTTAATCAACAAAAAATTGATAACTTATTTCTATTATTTTACTATGCATGATCTCATATAACAAAAATTCATCATAGATCACCTTTTGGTGTTGATCAGAAGTAAGTTGCACAGTTGAGCATGCAATTTGTAGTTTAGAAACCATATCATAATTTCCTTGGAGACACTCTTCGTGAAATATCATCACTTGATGTACTACATGTGAAGAGTTACTAGTGATAATTCATCATACTACAAAAAACATAAGATGCATTGAATTCGTCTTTATTGAAAAATTAAAAATAAAAATAAAAAATAACTCAACCCCTAGGGAAAAAGAGTCGTTGTTCAGTTGGAAAATATGTGTAGGATCTTTGTAGTGCCAACTGGTGGTAATTTGTTTTGATGTTGCTCATTATTGGAAGAGGTGAATATGAAAAGTTGATCCTTCTTATGCAACCACCTCAAGCATGGCCAAAATTGGTCAAGTTAGTATCAAATATGCCCATAAGATAAAAACAGTCCCCTAAGCACATGATGGGAAAGAGACATGTTAGTCAACAAAAAATTGACAACATATTTCTATTCTATTACTAGGAATGATCTCATGTAGCAAAAAAATCATCATAAATTACATTGCTTTGTCGGCGTAGTTGCTGCATTGGAGCATCACTGCTACCTATACCTGTCTCAACAGTTTCTCTAGTTACAGGTTGTAAAAACTCGTACAAACAAAAAACTTTACTTTATCATATCACTTGGAAAAATAGAAAACATAATATCAGATATGAAATCATGTCATAGCTTAAAAAAATATGTGAAGATGCCACTTACCCCATAAGATTTTATTTGTTCTTTCAGCTCTTCAATCCTTTCCCTGATCTCCTATGTCATGGGCCTTATGTGAGCCAAGGAAATCATTTCTATGTTTTCCTTTTTCAGGGCCTTATTTATAGTATCCATAGGGTCTATGGAATAGTAAATTTCATCCTCAAGCTCCTCATCACCCAGATCAAGTGCACTTGACTAAATTCATCAAACAATAAAATTAAGCAAAATAATTTTAAAATCATTCAAACATTGTTATTATAATGAAATTTAGTTACTATTAAGAACTAACACTTACCTGATGCGTATTGTGGCCGTTGACTTCCCATGGTCACCCCGCACTGATCTACTTCTAGTGGGTGATTGTCCACGGTCACCCTATACCGTGGAAGCAGCAGGTCCCTTTCCACGGTCCCCACCCTGACACGATAAATCAATCAATAATTCACCATAAGCACAGAAAAATGCGAATGTCAACAGTGGAAATCGAATGCTAACAGAAAAAATAGAAACATTTAGTTATTATATTTAACACTTACCTGACAAGGCACAGAGTGTGACCTTCCACAACCAACTTGGATCATGGAAGTAGTAGGTGCCTTTCCACCGGTGCCACCCTGACACAATAAATCAATAAATAAACGTTATGAAAATAATTGTAACATAATAAAAAATGAGATATTGCAATAATATTTATTTTTACCTCAGAAGTAGAGGACACGCATTTTGTTCCATGACGAACATGGGTAGACCCCTGCCATAGTGTAATAAGCATGTTGTCACATGGAAATATTTTGGGGTTGGAGTTTCTAGTTATTGTAGTCATATTTAGTTACTATATTTATTTGAGTCAATAATTGTAACATCAACAAAAATGAGATATTTCAATAATATTTACTTTTACCTCCGATGGAGAAGACACATGTTTTGCTCCATGGCGATGAGCAGACCCCTGCCACAGTGTAATAAGGATGTTATCATATGGAAATATTCACAATAATCATGAAAAAAGTGAATGGTAATAGTGGAAATTGAATGTTAATAGAAAAATCTCAACATTTAGTTATTATATTTAACACTTACCTGATGGGGCACAGAGTGTGACCTTCCATGGTCACCCTGGACCATGGAAGTAGAGGACACACATTCTGTTCCATGACGACCATGGGAAGACCCCTGCCACAGTGTAATAAGCATGTTGTCACATGGAAATCTTCTGGGGTTGGAGTTTCTAGTTATTGTAGTCATATTTAGTTACTATATTTAGCTGAGTCAATAATTGTAACATAATAAAAAATGAGATACTGCAATAATATTTAATTTTACCTCCGAAAGAGGAGATACATGTTCTGCTCCATGGGGATGAGAAGACCCCTGCCAAAAAGTAATAAGAATATTATCATATGGAAATATTCACAATAAGCATGAAAAAAGAAAATGGTAACAGTGAAAATCAAATGTTAACTAAAAAAATTGAAACAGTTTGTTATTGACGTCATATTTATTTACTATATTTAAGATTTACCTCACAAGGCATAGATTGTGACCTTCCACGGTCACCCTGGATCATGGAAGTAGCATGCGGCTTTCCACTGCTGCAACCCCGACAAAATAAATCAATCAATAAAATTTGAGTCAATAATTGTAACATAAAAAAAGAGAGATAAGCATAACAGTGTAATAAGCATGTTATCACAAGGAAATATTCATAATATGCATGGAAAAAGCGAATGTCAACGGTGGAAATAAAATGTTAACATAAAAAATCGAAACATTTAGTTATTGTAGTCATGTTTAGTTACTATATTTAGCATTTACCTGATGAGGCATAGCGTGTGACCTTCCACGGTTACCCTAGACCATGGAAGCCACATCTATTCGATTTAAGTTGTAATTGATCAACAACTCTTCACCTGGAAGTATTGTTTTTGTTGCACACACAAATATACGATGTTCTTTGCGTCCTTCAAATTCACAATTCTGTTGCTTAGTTGTTGTCACTAGCTGTGTACTATTTATACAGCCAGGAATGTTTCCAGATGCTTTTGGTCTCCCATCAATATACATAGTCTTCCCTTCGTTTTTATTTTGTTCTGCTAGTTGTATATAATTTGTGGCAACTCCATATCTCCTCATACTTCGATTATATTGGACCAAGATCAACCAGTTATTGTATAATGGTCTGACATACTCCATCAATTTAGTTACAGTGACATAGCCGACCTTTATGCCATCCATGGAAAATAGCCCCAATCCATGTAAGGACGAAGGAGCAATGTGATACATCCTCCCATTGACGAAGAAATATGTGTCCACTTGAGGTAGCTTATTAGGTACCCATCGTTGCACTAGATGTCTATACCTCAAGGGAAACTCAATGTCATTTATTCTCTCAACATTATAATTACATGACCCTCCGTTGGCAATAAAAAATTTCATGTGTCTATGAAATCTTTTCCTTACCTTCTCAGATCTAGTTGATATAGAACCTGTAGATCTAGTACAACACATATCAATTTCAACCTCTTCGAGTATATCTTCACCATCACTCGAGGAAGATAGATCTAATAGATACCTATTTGGTGGTACCTACAGTCAATAAAACAAGAATATAAGATACCAAAACGGATATAAATTAGCATGCAAATTTATTTACTTGTAATGTTTTAATATCAAAAGTTTTTTCTTCCCAAAAACTTTACCAAAAGCTTTTTTTCTCTCAAAGGTGTAATTTCTTTTAGAGTTATTTATATTTTAATTAGTTTTAAGTATAAGATACAATTTGATTTGGTTTGGAATTTGTTCACAACACGGATATATAAGTGTGTTTCTTGGGCCACTTGACTAGTTAATGCATGCAAAGAGGTATGGGGTTCCCCCTCATATAGATCATTTTGGGGATTCAATTTGGAATGGGCGGTGGTCATATTGCTTCATTCATGGATTGCCCGCTGAAACTCGGTGATGTTATTCTAACACTCCCTCTTCCACAGTGGTTTGATATGCAAGTTTCCTCGTGCAAGGTACTCCTTCTCTAACTATGTGCCTGATTTTTTTTAATAGGATAACATTGTGAAATGTCACGAAATTTAGACCAATTGTAGTTATTTTTGAGTGGTTTTTCACATGGATGCAGATAGGGTGATGTTGGATCCAGAATTGTCTTATCACAACACTTAATTGTCTTACACTGCCCAAGACCATTTTCTTACCATTGCTACGGTGTTCTGCAACAAGAAAATCCTAAATTTGTTTGGTCGTGATGGTATGGTTTAGGCCCGTTCTCTATCAAATGGGTGATGGATGGGTTCAAGGTTGGCATTTGACAAGAAAAATACCCTTCATGGGTCATTTTTCACCTCAAATACGACCTATATTTCATATAAATCCTCATAAAATACGAAGTAAACAGTCAAAACCATAGTAGCAATATTCGAGTACGGATTCGAATACGATACGGAAAAAATACGTAACAAAAAAATCAAGTACGACTAAAATACAGGAATAGGCATCTTATAAATACAAAAACATGCAATTTTAATTTTAAAAAAATAATATTATATGATCATCATTTCAAAGTGTAACATGTCATTCATTATTTCTTTAGGAGCTAATATTCCAAAGTGTAATATGCCATTCATTATTCATTAGGAACTAACACAAGTAGTAACTAAGTATTGATTTCTTGTGACAATGGATGAGACCTACAACTGCCCTTTCTCTATATTTTCAACCTCAAATCTAAGGGAAACAATAGGAAAAGGTATAGTATATGGAAAAGAATCTCCATTTTCGATCCGAGATAAGTAAGGGCTCATTGGACCCCATAAAAAGGATATGCTATTCAAATCCTTATCACTTCAATGGGAGAGTTGCACTAATGATGACCTAGCAATATCTAAGGCTTTAGAAACAAATAAGTTACATATTCAGGCTGAGATGATGATGTGTAACCTCTCATCTCCATCCTCTTGGGAATCATTGTTGGTAATATGGCAGGTGAATGTGTTGGCATTGATATCAATATATGAATGGAGAATTGGTGACATTTGGTGAACTGGTGATTTTGGACAGACATATCCTAGATATGTTCATTAATGAAAAAAGAACTGTTGATGGGCATAGGCATGTATGATAAAGTTGGAAAAAGACTAAGTGGTGAAAAATTGTCCTAAAGCAGTAATGTTATGAAAATGCCCACCATATTTCATAACAAGTAGAAAATGCACGCCATGTCCTGTCATCCCATAGTTGGTTGAAGTATCTATTAGACCATGGCTCCAGTTCTCAGAACAACTCTTTGAGGAAGAAGATACAGGCCTCCCAAAAGAAATTCTTTTTGGTCAAATTAGACAATTTTCTCTAGGAGAATGCCCGCCATAATTTACGGGTTGAAAGAAATGGCCACACCATATGGGAATCCTATAGATGGCTATGTTGTCTACTTGAACATGTTCTTACTTTGACCTGAAAGTAGTTGAGGTAGAAATTATGGATCTACCAAAACATGATCTTAAGTAGCTTTTACATCATACTTTAGTAAAATGCTTGTTGAGGAGAGAGAAAGTAGTTCCATAGGATGAAACTGTTCTTAATGGATTCATCTGGTTTTCCTCCATCCATTAGATGTCTTACACTCCAAGTTTGATGAAAAGTTGAAATCACCTTTGAGACCTAAGGTTTAAAGAAATTGACGAAGTATCAAATCACAAGGTTGAAGAGGCATTTGGAAATGCCCGCCAAAGCTTGTCTGAGTGATGATAAATTCATCAAAAGGTATAGGAATTTTATTTAATGAACTGGCTATCCATCCATGTTCTTAGTTTTTCTTATGGTGACCACATCAAAAAAATATCATCTTGCCAAAAGAGGTAAAAACATTAGCTTGCATATCCAAAAATATGAAAAATTGACAGAGTGTTGAAAACAGGAGGTTGAGAGCCCACTTGGAAATGCACACCAGAGTCAGCTCTTTGATTGATAAATTCATCAGATGTTATGGGTCCATTCTTTGATGATCTGGGCATCCACTCATGATCTCAGTTTCCCTCTGGGTGTTCACACGTGTGAGATATGAATCTGCCAAAATGCTTCCTGGCATAGTAATGACTAGGTTCTGACAAAATTGACTAAGTGTTGAATTGAGCAGTTTGAAAGACCATTTTAAAGTGACTACTAGAGAGTGTGTGTTTATTAGTAAGGTTTTAAGGTGGCATGGTCTTGTTCCTAGTTGAGGTGGATACCTAGCCATACCCTCAGTTTGTTTAAATATGGTCGAGATGTGAAAAATATAAGTCTGCCAAAAGTTAGAAAAGTATGTCTGTACAGTCTTGGTGAAATAAAAGAGTAAGCTACAGGAAATTAATAAACAAAAAATTATAAAGGGAATTCTGCATATGTTGAGAAGGATTTAAGGATAGTATTTTGGAAGATATGATGTAATATAAATTACACAACATATATTTAAGGAAGAAATAGTCGCAGAGGGTTTAATGAAGACACACGTAGGATATAGATGAAGGGATCCCGTGATTTAAAAATAAAGGAAGCTCGCAGAGATCCCAAGCCCACAGATTTGAAGCCGATTTATGAATTAATTGATTAATTAAATAATCCATATTCCAAACAAATGCGACCACACTAACCTTGATTAATTAAATATTCTTGATAACCTTCGTACTCTTTGAGATATGCCACATAGAGGTGACCACACTAACTACCATGGGAGGACAAACCTGCCGAAACTCAAAGTGCATGCTGGCTTTGACAGGGATTGGAATGGCTCATTCCAACACACATCTTGTATATTGGTCAAATACCAAGACCTAGATGTCCTAAATAATGCATAAGAAAACCATTACTAGATCCACCGATAATAGAAGCAATGGTAGCACAATTTTTTTTTTATAATTTCAGTATGACTGTACAGAATCCATATTGGTTCCGAAATTTGATTTATTTTTCCCAAATTCCCACACTGCTAGGCTTAATGGGCTTATAGAATTCATTGGTCCCTTTGTTATCCTATGGACTGCAGCCATATTTCCTCCCCTGGGAATGTCGGTATCCTTTGGATTACGACCGGATTGTTTTGTTATCCTCCAGATTGCGGATGGATTGCCTCCATTGGGAACGTCAATATCCTCTGGACCGGTATCCCCTTCTCCCCCATTACAACTTCTCTTCTCATCAAATTACCAGTGCTCTGGATGCTACTAATGAACTAGTTCACGGGAGTGAACTTGTTCGTTGTTCTTTTTCTAATGAGCTAGTGCACAAGTGTTTTTGAACTCTACATTTTTTTGTTTGTTTATTTGCATATTTTATATTTTGTGTTTTGTTTTGCTTTTTATTTTTCATATTTATCTTTTTTTTAGTTTATTTTGGGTTTTTTTATTTGCATATTTTATATTTTGTTGCATTTTAAATTAATTATAGTTAAACAAATCTATGTTTTTAATTTAGTGTAGTTTAATTTAATTTAATTTAACTAGGATTTTGTCATAATTTTTATTGGTTGCATTTCTTATAGTGAGATCCTATACATAAGTCCCTTCAAGGACGAACACGATGATGGTGGTGATGATCATGATGATCATGATCATATGACGATGAAGATGACAAAGATGATGGTGATGATGACAACAATAACGATGATCACCATCATCATTATCCTCATCCTCATCCTTTTCATTGTCATCACCATCGTCTTCGTCGTCTTCATCAATTTCATCATCATCATCTTCATAATCATCATCATTGTCATTGTCATCAGCATCATCATGATCTTCTTCACCATCATCATCTTCCTTATCATCATCATCATAATAATCATCTTCATCATGAACGTCTTCATTATCACCATCATCATTTTGATCATCATCATCATCATCAACATCTTCATCTTCATCATCATATTCATAATCAATATCATCATCTTCCAATTCATCAACATCTCCATTATAATGATCATCATCATCATCATCATCATCATCATTTTCATTATCATCGTCATCATCTTCACCATCATCATCATATTCATCATCATCATCATCATCATCATCTTCATCATCGTAATTTTAGGGGGAGCTCAGTGAATGAAGACGTCTACATGATAGGGGGAGTAGCCAGTTGAGTGAAAAATTAAGGATTGCTCCTAACACCCATGCCAAGGACTAATCTGACAATTCAATATGATCCAAGGAAGTAGTAAAAAAAAATACAACTTTTTGGGCCCTGTGAAGCCTCCCATTCTTATATTTGTGCACATGAAGAATCAAGACTTATGGACCTAGTCCGATGTCTTAAAAGAGGAAGATCCAAATCGAGTAGTTTGGTAGTTCCATAAAGTGCATTCTTTATAGCAGTGAATAATCACTCATAAACATTCTATTATAATGTTGGCAAAGCTCATAACAATTTAGTGAAGAAAAAGGTAAAGATCTTGTCATCACGTCATCATCATCATCATCATCATCTTCATTAGCATATTCATAATCATCACCATCACCATAATAATCATGTTCATCTTCATCTTCATCATCATCATCATCCTAATCATCATCATGATAATCATGATAATCATGATCATCATCTCCATCATCCTCATCCTAGTCATCATCATCATCCTTATCATCCTCATCATCGTCCTCATCCTCACCCTCATCATCATCATCATCATTTCTATCATCGTCATCACCACCACCATCATTGATCATCATCATCACCATCATCATCTTCATCATCATCATGATCATGATCATCATCATCATCTCCCTCTTCCTAATCAACATCTTCATCATCGCATCATCATCATCTTCATCATCTTCATCGCCACCACCACCACCACCATCATCGTCATCATTATCATCATCATCATCAACATCTTCATCATCATCATCATCATCATCATCCTCGTCATGCTTATGCTCATGCTCATGCTCATCCTCATCCTCATCATCGTCATCATGATCGTCATCATCATCATCTTCATCATCATCATCATTTTTGTCATTATCATCCTCATCCTAGTCATCGCCATCATCATCATTGCCATCATCATTATCATCATCATCATCGTCATCATCATCATCATCATTATCATCATCTTATTCTTCGTCATCATCATCATCATCATCACACCTATAAACCTATAAATAGATTTTTGGTATAAGCTAGAACAATAAGGAAATCATTGTGTTAATTTTAGAATGTGAAATGCCCAATCATATGCATGACACATATATGCTCAACTATAAGAGAAGTCAATAAATATCTTATTGATGTCTAAGTACAATACAATTACAAGGTTCTCATCAAAATTCATTTAGTGTCTATCCAATCATGGGCATAATAAAATTCTTAGTTATTCAGAGTCACACTATTTGGAAACCCCAAATACACAGTTTATATATAAATTATTTTATAAGCTTGGCACATAGTCATAGAACATGTGTGGATACTTAAAACACACAAAATATTCATAAATTAGGGGCAAAAAGGGATTTCATCTTGTGTGCTTATCCTAGATCAACAACCCTCTACATCAAATACCATTGAATGTTGATTTATGTTCATCTATGTCTCCTTCCCAACCCACACCATATTGAACAAGTAAATCTTGTGCATCCTTCTTACTCCATACTAAATGTGATACCCAGTTTTGTTGTATTTATAATATACTTGAAAATATACTTAAAACCACTACATAATGGATAATAATAATAATTTTCACAACATGGGCTATATTAGCACTCATAGTAACCATTGGATGCATTAGGGTTCCAAAGGCACTCTTGTATGGAACTGTTTTCATCACTGCTATTTCATCCTCTATCTTTAAACATGCATATCTCTTGACAATTTTATGCTAACTTCCATTGGTGTGGATATGGGATAACATTAACTCATTATAAATATCCTCATTATAGTTTCATATCTACTTTCATTTATTGATCTAGCCTCCTCCTTTTATCTCTTTATACTTGAACTCCTAGAGAAAAATGGATCTTCCCATGTTTTTTCATCTTGGGTATTTTTTTTTGAAAACATTCAATATGGATTAAGACAATCACTTCATCTACATATAGTTTTAAGATTAGAAATGTTCTTACCAACCCACTTGATGCACACATTCTTGTTTCCATCTTAGTGTTGTAGAAGACCATCTCTAATCAAATGACCATCTATCCACTAGTACCAATCTCAAGATGATTCCTTCATCTCATTAAGTTCTTTATTCATGTTTCACATCTTTTGCTTCCCTCCCTTGTGAACTTATCCTTTGAGACAATACATGTATATATTTACTTCCAACATGTCTTTCAAGAAAAAAATATTTACATCAAACTTCAAAAGACCTATATATCCACATTAGCCATGAATGCCAAAAACACTCTTATCCAGGTCATGCCATTATTACTAAAAATGTTTCTACATACTTTATTAATTCAACTTGTATATATCATTTTTCAACCAAGTGTGACTTATATCATCATTTGGTCTATGCTTGATATTAAAAATCAACTTGTATCCATTTTCCTTTCTTCTAGGACCATATATTTGCAAGTTTCCAAGTTGATTCTTGATAAATGAGTCTCATACTTCATCCATGACATGTTACCATTCTTTCACTATCTCCTTGAAGTGGATTTTTCATAGATTCAAGACTCAATTATTTTTCTCTCAATGGATATCAATTGCTAAATCTTATGATCATAGGTTGTAGATAAGCACGTTCCTCTGCACGAGTTTGTGTTCGATGCACTTATTCATCCTCTTCCATTATATCCTATACAAAATTAATTAACCAAGTGGGGTTTCAGGATACTTAACATGACTTGTGGTATTAATGGATCCAATTGCAACATTAACATTTTTAAAGTCATATATTGGTGCATCACATTGTTGGTCAGGAAACTCATTCAACTTTCCCACTCAATTCTTTCACACAACTAGTTCATCAAAGATCACATCCCCACTCTTGATAACTTTCAACTTGAATGGAATATAGAGATAATTAAAAATTTCAAGATCTCCATAATATATTTGATCAATATGGATTAAATGTTTTTGGCATCAAACTTCCTTTCCTTCTCATTAAGGATATAAGATTTAATAACACATCCAATACCTCCAAATGTTGAACATCTGATTTCATCTTGAACCATGGTTGATATGGTGTCATTAACCTTATTGTAATTGTGGGAAATTAGTCTTGAACATATCTCGGAGTCGCCATTGCTTCCACTTAAAATAATTTAGAATACATACACTTGTTAGCATACATATGACACTTTCAACCTTTGTTTTATTTTTTTCTGCACTTAATTTGTGGTAGGGTTTTAGACACTATGAATTCAAAAAAATAATTCTTTCCTAAGGACATAAATTAGTAAATGATTTTGTGAGATACTTGCCTCCGTTACCACACATCGACCTTCACTTTCTTCAACAATTTTCCAAATTTAGTTTATATTACCATCGCAATCAAATCTTGACACGTCACTGTCCATCTCAATGCCACGTTTGACAGGTCATGTGTGTCCTCCGACGTGGTGCGATCAGCAAAGAGGTACTGCCATTTCCCAGGTTGCATTAAGTATGAATCTCATCCTTCAGCTAATTGAAATCCCAAGCATTCATTTCGCATGCATCGCAGATTTCTTGGCCATGAAAAATCTCAGGATCCCTCGAAATATGAAGAAGCTCCCCCCTTTCATTGTCCTCCTAGAAGAATATTATACCTCTCGCTTTGCAGGATTACTCAACTCTCAAATTGATAGTGAGGTGCTTCATCAAGAAGAAAAATATGATTCTAATTCTTCGTGGTTAGTGCAGGAGCAGAACCTTCCTTCTCAGCTTCTCGATTCAGGTATATTTTCCTACAATTATTCCAATTTAACCCAGTGGCCTTTGCTAGATATTTAGGAGATATATAGCATGTCTTCCTCCAAGGACCTCCAGGAAATTAAGTCAGCACTCTTAGACCTTTAAATTGGAATGAAATGGGTCTTTAATATGGGGGGAAAAAACGTCAATAGCACCCGAAATGTTGCTAATAATTCCAGGTATATTTCCAACCAACTGGAATATCACACTTCGAGAATAGAAGACAACACTAGGGATTTGCGTAAGTTAATGGAAAAAGTTGACTATTTTAAGGAAGATGTTTAGAAATTAACCAAAATGACTGAAGGAAGCCACTGCAATGAAACTCCAAAAGACCATCATATGGAGGAGCCCTTGGTTGGCAAGCCAACCCTTGGCCAAGAAGCTAAAAAATGACAGGCCTTTCTCTCTCGGCATTGTCTTGCAATTTTTGTGTTTTGGTGAAATCTATTTAGGTTATTATGTATTTTTTCTTATTGTTGAACAATCAGTTCGTTAGACAATACCCCTACAGGGGCAATCTTAGTTTCAGGGAAAGGATCAAAATATCCGTCTTTTTTGTTGTTTGCTTATTTTCTTATGTAAACTCTATTGCAGAAAAGCAATCTTTTGATTTCAGAATGTAAGGATGGTTGTGCTGAACTTTTTTTATATATATAAAAACATTATTTGGATTGTGTTAAAAAATGTTATATTTTTATCAATTAGACAATATTATCTTAGGATATTATTTTAGAGAATAACATGCACATCAATCAATCACAAGATACAATAGACACAAATATTTTCCTCGGGGAAACCATAAAGGAGAAAACCCCGCAACTTCCTCAGAGATAGAATGAGCACCAATGGAAATAGTAAAACCCAAAGAAAGAAAGATGATCTCAAACATCTGTTCTCTCTATCACTTGAGCGATCTTCTTCTCTCTCACCTATGCGCTATAATTGGGTGAGTGTATATTGCAAATAGAGAGTCTCACTCTCTATTCATACTAGTTTCTGACCTAAAAATCACTTACCAGGGCCGACTTCTCTAGGAGAGTCTAATAACCCTAGTGCCCTGAAACTGTGGGGACTTTGACCCTTGATCAACTAGGAGGGTTAACCTCTATGAATTTACATGACTTGATTACATTAATGATTCTTTCGATAGGAACATTGGGGATCAATGAAATACAATATATGAAATATACAAGTGAATACATTCCAAAGTTACAAATACATCAACACTCCCTCTTAACTAGGAAGGTATTCTCTTGACACAATACATCAACACAAGTCTTCATCACTGGATCATCATCAAAGTTGGATCATCTCTGGATCATCATTGGATCATCATTGAAACTGGATCATCATCAAAACTGGATCATCATCGAAATTAGATCATCATCAAAGATGGATCATCACTGCTTCCGCTATCTCGATCAACTGGTGCTATCTCTTAATTCTTCTTGTCATAGGAATTTCTACATAGCCATCCCTGTTTCAAGCTGGTTGTAGGCCTATCCTCCATGTAGGTCTTTATCAACAACGCTTATATCATCGGCATGGTAGGACACACCTACTACCATCCGAGAAAGGCTTCAGCACTTACATTCACCAGCATGGTAGGACACACCTACTACCATCTGTGAAAAGGATCCAACACTTACATCCACTGGCATGGTAGGACACACCTACTACCATCCATGGAAAGGCCCCAACACTTACATCTACTGGCATGGTAGGACACACCTACTACCATCCAGAGAAAGTCCCCATCACTTACATATACTAGCATGGTAGGACACACCTATTACCATCCAGAGAAAGGCCCCAGCACTTACATCCACCAGCATGGTAGGACACACCTACTACCATCTGTGGAAATTCCCTACACTTACATCCACTAGCATGGTAGGACACACCTACTACCATCTATGGGAAGGATCTGCACTTACATCCACTGGCATGATAGGACACACCTACTATCATCCAAGGAAAGGCTCTGCACTTACATCCACCGGCATGATAGGACACCCCTACTATCATCTAGGGAAAGGCTCAACACTTACATCTGACCATGGGAGGAACCAATCCTACCACCATGTTAGAAGGGGAAAACACTTACATTTAACCATGGGAGGAACCAATCCATCCACCATGTCAGAAGGGCATAGAACTTACATCTGACCATGGGAGGAACCAATCCTACCACCATGTCAAAAGGGCACAACACTTACATCTAACCATGGGAGGAACCAATCCTACCACCATGTCAGAAGGGCACAACACTTACATCTGACCATGGAAGGAACTAATCCTACCACCATGTCGGAAGGGCTCACGGACTCATCACTTCCCCTTGGAAGGAACCTCGATCTGGAGAACAACAAGCTTCTCCTTGAAGTACTCAAACTTCACTCTAGCCAATGGCTTGGTCAACACATCAACTATCTGTTCATCCGTCGCAACATACTGGAGCTTCACTGCTCCTCTATGCACTATATCCCTGATATAGTGATATTTGATCTCAATATGCTTTGACTTGTCAGGGAACACCGGGTTCTCCGACAACTTCACACAACTCTGGTTTTCTCAATATATACAAGTAGCATCCAATTGGAGATCAAACAAATCAGATAGTAGCTTCCTCAGCCACACTTCCTCACAACTAGCCGAACAAGCTACAACATACCCTTCTTCGGTTGTACTCAGTTCCATGAAAGACTGCTTCCTGCTAAACCAAGAGATCACACCTGATCCCATACTGAAGAAGCACCCCTAAGTGCTCTTCCTATTGATGGCACTGCCTTCCCAATGTTAATCAACATAACCCTCCAGGTTAATATTCTAATCTGCCACATACTTGAGCCCATAATCAACTATACCTTTTAGGTACCTCAGAAAATGTTTTGTAGCAATCAGGTGAACATGTCTCAGATCCGTCAGGAACTGGCTCAATGTGTTCACAGCAAAGCAAATATCTGGTCTTGTATTCATCAGGTACATCAAGGACCCAATCATCTGACAATACATCATAGCATGAACCAACTCTGATGAAGCATCACTCAATAGCTTCAGGTTCGATGCCATAGGTCTGGTCATGGCCTTGCATTCCATCATCCCGAACCTCTTCAAGTTCTCTATTGCATACTTCCCTTGTCCCAGGAAGATTCCATCTGCACTCTCCCACACCTCCATGCCTAGAAAGCAGTGCATCATACCCAAGTCCTTCATCTTGAACTCGGTAGCAAGCTTCCTCTTTGTATAAACAATCAACCCATATACACCTGTTACAAACAGGTCATCTACATACAGTAGGAGTATGACTGGGTTCCCTTCTTCAACCTTGTAGCAAAGGTTGGAATCTTCTTTACTCTTGGTAAATCCCAAATTGGATAGGAAGTTGTCAATTCTGTCGTACCATGTCCCAGGTGCCTGTTTCAAACCATACATGGATTTATTCAATTTACACACATGAGTCTTCTAGTCATGTGTCTAAAAACCAAGTGGCTGCTCCACATACACTTCCTCTTCCACTACACCATTCAAGAAATCAGTCTTGACATCCATCTGGTGTATCTTCCATTTCATTACTGCAGCTAGAGAAAGTACTGATACGATGGAAGTGTATCTAGATACAGGTGAAAACGTTTCTTCATAATATATTCCTTCTTTCTGAGAGAAGCCATGAGCCACAAATCTTGCTTTATATTTTTCTATGCTACCATCTGTAGCATGTTTGATCTTGTAGATCCACTTGGAAGTCACAACAGACTTCCCCTCTGGTCTTGGGGCAACATCCCAGACATCATTCTTCATGATCGACTGGTACTCTTCGATCATAGCATCCTTCCATTCTTTCTTCTCTGCCGCTTCTTCATAGTTGGAAGGTTCTTTATCAATGATGTCACATAATAGGGATACATAACCGGAGCAAGACCTAGTTATTTTCCTCTCTCTGTGCATTTCTTCTAGAGCCCCATATCTTTCTGCACCTTGGATAGCCTCTTGTACCCATGCAAGTTTCCTCTTGTGAGGATTCTCTTCTTGGGGTCAATCTATAGGTTCCTGGGGTTCTTCTATTTCTCAATCTTCTTCTTGAGTTGCATTGTTCATAGTTGTATATTGAATCCTAGGTACTTTTGTTTCTTCAGGGTCTTCAGCTGGTCTCTTTCTCGATTTGTTGTAAGATGAGTCTTCGTCGAATATTAGGTCTCTGCTAATTTTGATCTCCTTGAATCCTGGGAAGTATATTCTGTAAGCCTTCAAGCTTTCACTATATCCCACAAATATACCCTTCTTTCCAGAAGGATCTAACTTTTCCCTCTTTTCTTTTAGAATGTGTATGTACACTGGCCTCTTTTCTTTTAGAATGTGTATGTACACTGGACAACCAAATATTCTAAGATGTCTGACTTCTTGTTCTTTTTAAGAAAAGATTTCTTCAGGTGTCTTGTTCTCGAGTACTCTGTGTGGAGTATGATTATGTACATACATAGTTGTCCTAGAAGCTTCTGCCCATATATGCATGGGACTATCTTGATCATGAAGCATTCCCCTTGCAACTTCAATGATCGTTCTATTCTTCCTTTCTGCAACCCCATTATTTAGTGGATTATATGGAGTGGTCAACTCCCTCTTAATCCTTGAATCTCTGCATAATTATTTGAATTCATTTGATGTGAATTATCCATCGTTGTCTAATCAAAAGTTCTTGATTTTCTTTTCTGTGTGGTTCTCGATCAAGGATTTGAATTCCTTGAAATTACTGAATACTTCATCTTTGTTCTTCAATAAGTATATCCATGTCTTCCTATAAAAATCATCAATGAAATAAACATAGTATACATACCCACTCAATGAACTGGATGACATCATACCGCATACATCGGAGTGGATGATTTCCAAGATTCCTTTTTCCTTTGCTTGGAAATGTATTCTTTATGTTCTTTCCTTTTGTACATCCTTTGCAGACACCGTCATTTTTTCTGTATTTCTGGAAGACCTTCAACAAATTTTCTTGCAAGTGGTAGTGCTCTATAGTGCACATGTGCAAGCCTTCAATGTCAAAGTTCATTTGGCTCTATTGAGTCATGGACCAAATCTTGTTTTGGTTGGCCCTTCAATTTGTATAGTCCTCCCTCTTTCTCCCCGATCATTATTGCATCATCTATTGTCTTTCCTTTTGGCCAAATAAGGACTTGGCCATCTACAAATGCAACCCTTATTCCTTTTGCATCCAATGCAGATATGGAGAGGAGATTCTTCTTTAGTCTTGGTATAAACAAGACATCCTTCATCTTCATAGAATTTCTAGAGTCTAGCTTATAGGAGGATTCACTACTACATTTTATTGGATACTGGTAGTCATCCCCAAGTTTCACCTTGTGAGGTGACTCATGTTCGGATAGTTTCACAAAGGATTCTTTGAATCTTGCCATATTCTTGGAAGCCCCACTGTCTATAAGCCAATCATTTCTTCCATGTATGACAGTTCCCATGAGGGCAGAAATCAGAACATATTCTTCATCACTGGAAGAATCATCAATTTCTTGTTTGATCCTCTTTATGGAAGGTTCATCATCCTCTGCAACATGATGTCTTCTCTTATTTCCCTTCTTCTTGTGAGAGCCACCTTTGTTTCTATGGAATTCCCTAGCAAAGTATCCTTTCTCGTCACATGTATAGCATCTGATTTTAGACAGATATCTGCTATATCTTTTAGGATTATCTTTCTGGGGAGAATTCTTACCTTTGTGATGATGATAGTCCCGCTTGATTTTCTTGGAGTATACTGTGAGAGATTGATCTTCACTTCCAATATTTTCTTCTCGGGATACTATTCGATCTTATTCTTGAGAGAATTCCTCCCATAGTCTACTGAAGGCGACTAGCTTTATTCTAGCACAAATCCATTGAATGAAGGAGTTCCATGACCTAGGGAGACCATTCAAGTTGGTCATCACAATCTCTGCATTCTCCACTTCTTCATCCATTGCTTCAATTTGTTCTTTGATATGGGAGACCCTTGTAAAGTATGATTGTATGGTCTCTGCATTCTGGATCTTCACATTCTTCAACTGGTTTCTCAAAGTCATCTTTCGATTTATGTTCTTTCCTTCAAATAGCTTGGTCAAGGATTTAAAAATTTCTTTAGGTGTCTTTAGGGAGGATACCCATGGTATGAGGTGATCCTTGATTGAATCGGAAATAATCCTCTTAGCCATGATCAAGTTATTGTTTTGTAAGGCCTTAGCCTCATCTCCCTCTGGAACTGGAACCTCTCCACTGATGTAGGAGTCCAATTCATTTTCTTCAAGAACTGGTGAGATCCTATACTTCCATGATTGGAAGTTATCATCTCCCTCAAGATTTTCATCAAGCTTGGTGTGATGAGACATCTTAACTGAGAACCTCAAATGGAAATACAAAAGACTTATATCTTACCAATTTGAGAAGCTGAAAACTGGATTTGGAGCTGATCTTCTGTAGTGATGGTTTTCTGGTTCTAGGTAAAATTAGGGTTTGAATTTCCCGGAGTTCTACCCAACCAAAAAACTTTGATTTTTGTCTCTAAACTTTGATTTTGAGGAGGAGAGCAATCCTAGACTCGGGTGACTCAAAAATTCCTCTTTAGTGACCCGATGCAGTGGTAGGTCAAAAAATGAAAGTGCTCAGAATTAGATTCTGCTTTAACAGAAAGATGCACCCTTCAATGGATATTCATCCTAGCCTCCTTTTGCCGATGGATTATGGAGAGAGACCCAAAAAGTAAGAAGCCCTAGCTTCCACAGCTACACAGTGTCTTCTTCTCAGGTTAGCTCTAATACCATGTTATATTTTTATCAATTAGACAGTATTATCTTAGTATCGCAGCTGAGAGAATAACATGCACACCAATCAACCACAAGAGACAATAGACAAATATTTTCCTCGACGAAACCATAAAGGAGAAAACCCCTCAAATTCCTCAGAGATAGAATGAGCACCAATGGAAACAGTAAAACCCAAAGACAGAAAGATGATCTCCAACAACTATTCTCTCTCACACTTGAGCGAGCTTCTTCTCTCTCATCTATGCGCTACAACTGGGTGAGTGTATATTGCAAATAGAGAGTCTCACTCTCTATTTATACTAGTTTCCGACTTGACAATCACTTACTAGGGCCGACTTCTCTAGGAGAGTCTAATAACCCTAGTGCCCTGAAACTATGGGGACTTTGACCTTTGATCAACTAGGTGTAATTTTCCCTTTTAGGAAATTTTATTAAAATGCCCAATTTTCCAAATTTTTCACAACTTTGGCTCTTGATTAGTTTTGATGTCTAGACCTCCAAATTGACCACAAATGCTTCCAAATTTTCTTTGAAGGTACATTAATGTTAATATAACTTAAATATTATGTTCATGTATGTTTTGTGACCTCCCAATTACTTCTAAAAACTTGTTTAATGTTCTGTTCAAAGTAGGAGTCTTTACTAGCAAATTGGGGCTTGAATTCCCCCTGGGTAATTACCGGAAATGACTTCACAAATGATCCCAAAGTCACTTGAATTTAAGAACAGAGGATGGGTATGTGTAAGGTACCTTTTAAAAGTCTCATATGCATCATGGTTCAGTTTATACAGGCTTTTATTACTATTTCCAAAACAACTCCCAAGTCACAATTTCGACCCTTGGGGAAAATGCACCAAATCTTCTCCCAATGCAATAAAAATGAGTAAAATGGATTCCAATGATTAAGTACTGAACATGAGACTTGAAATAAACATTAATTATATTCCATCCATCATACATTTACCAGATATACATTCCTCCATTCGAAATAATAAGCATTACCATGGCATATATCGAAATGGAGTGGAAATAGTCATTGTTTTCTCATTAAAAGTCATTTTGACATACAAATCTTGGTAATTTAAACTTGAAAATTTATTATAATGAATAAAATATAATATTTAACTGATTACAATCATAAATGGACAATTAAAGGCTCTCCCAATTTGAAATCATCAGCATTACAATGGTTCACAACAAGATAGTGGGGAAATGACACTATTTCTTCATTGTTCAACATTTTTACATGAATTATTTTGGGTATTTCGACCTGAGAGTCTTATGAACGTGAAATATAGAGAATATACATCAGAAAATAATATAATGGTCATTATAATCTTTCCCAAAGAGATCAATAGCTCACCCAAAGCACAATCCCTCCTTGGCATGAATATGGTGTGAAAACTGGAAATAGTTGAGAGAGAGTGCTGCAATAGAAGAATCCACATGATTTATTGTAGCTTACACCTGAAAATAAGACTCCATTAAAGATCCATGAAATACCTGAGTATCCTTTCCAAACACCAACTAGGATGAGAATCTTTCATCCTCATAATTGGCTTAAGTAAGAAAACTAGTCATCCACTAGCTCTCACAATTCACAAATGAGAAAAAGCTTCTTCTCATGGCTGATCCCTGTATTTTATAAGCATTATTGGTATTCTAAGGTTCCAAATCCATCCATAAACCAAATCCAAGTCGAATTGGTGTGGCTTCTCATGATATGCCATGTGGCCTCTCTCTTCACCTTCCCTCTTCTCCTAAATTTGAGTAGGAGCATATTGGCCTTCTCCAACTCCCAAATTTGACATATAATATGATCTATTCAGTACTGACATGTCAGTATGTAATTATTTCATCCTTCATATCTGACTTGTGTCATAACTGTCATATAATCTCCATCATTGCTGTCATAGATGTCATAAATGTAAGAGGAATCTAGCCAAGTGTCCATAAAACTCCCATTTGGCTCTTCATCTCCCATGTAAGTTACAATTCATCTCAAATTAGACCTATGAAGTATATGGAGAAGTATATTAACCTCATAATACATCCCAAAACATTAGGCTTCCCATAGATTCGAAATTACAAGAGGAGGATGCCATTTAACATAGGAATTCTAGCTTGAGTGGGCCCCATAGTCTCCATGTGTCTTCATTCTCCATAGCCATTTCAATTTTCTCTTTTATTTATTTAATAAGATAAATTATTAAATATTTATCCTCTTCTAATCTCTAAACATCATTTATTATCCCCCTTATTCCAAATCTCAAAGCTTCCACCCCCAACCTAGGAAACTAGTGATTTTCCTCCTTGGCAATTATTTGGCTTTTAGCATCCATTTGACAACTTTCATGAATATGGAAAATGTGATTTGGCCATTGTGACCCAATGCAAAATTTGGGACATTACAGTATGAGGGTTAACCTCTATGACTTTACATGACTTGATTACATTAATGATTCTCCCGATATGAACATCGGGGATCAATGAAATACAATATATGAAATATACAAGTGAATACATTCCGAAGTTACAAATACATCAACAACAAAAAATATGTTGATTGAACATAATTATTTTTTTATTTTATGATTGTTGTTATGTTACAGCTAAAAATATTCTCAATTATTAAGTTATAAGTATAATTTAGTTCCATTTAATTACAACAACAATTAACTTAGGAATTAAGGACCCAATTAGATAAACTAGGTCCTTAAACATATGGGGGAGAAGAATAAAAATATTTCCAAGGATAGCATGTTTCATTGTTTTAAGCTTATTATATACACCAATGGATGTGGCTAATGTACACGTCACCATGGATGAAAACATCATAAGCTATTCCCTCATCAACCCTGACAATTCCATCATCACTCCCTTCAAGTAACAAGGTATTATGGGAACATTGTTCAAATAATAATGGATATCCTTCGAATAAAATGTGCATGAGATATGAAATGACAATTGAAATATAGAAAAAAAAATCAGCCCCAAATCTAGGGCTATAGACCCTCCTTTTGTTGGTTAAAAAATTCTACAATATACATTAAATTGAAATGCTTGTAGCCCCATATAATTATCATCATTAATAATATTATTTCTAATTGAAAGTACATGCAAAAGATGAGAGGAATTGATGAAATACATGGATATTAATTTATGCAATCACCAAATGGATATCCCACACAATTTCCAACCATAACATAAGATTTCATGCTAAAATACGCATGAAAATGCACAAAAAATTAAGGGTACTATTGGCTGGAAAATATCATTAGAAACATTCTCCACAATCTGAACTTTTTTATTGAGAACATGGTTGCAAATTATGCACATAAATTTCAGAACATGATGATTTTAAAAATGGTTGACTTGTGCTATTTCCAATATACTTTTCACATACAAATTCTTCAAAATTGGTTTGTGGAAGGAAATTTTCTAAGTTCTCTCCATGTCACAAATTTGATATATATGTTGAGAAAAATCTGCATTATACAAGGTAGAGGGTTGTTGGAAATTTCCTTGAAAATTTTGCAATAAATATTCCCAAAATTTAGTGTACATGGATGAAACAAATATTCAAAAATATATTCACTGAACTACCCAAAATCTAAATCATGCATAAGAGAATATGACTAGAAAATATCTTGTAAAATTTCTAGATTTACATCCTCTATTTTGGGTTGTCCAAGGACCTCAAAATTATGCATTATATTCCTTAGAAACATCACCATGACTATTAATAATAGGGCCCCAAATGTTTTTACAATAATTCATATCCCTATCATGATTGGAATCTAAAAGGTAATGTCTCTAACTTCAGAGCCTTGGTTGTACCCATATTCATCAAATGGAGAGGTAAATACCTCTTTAAATTCCTTATCTTCCAACGATTTTTGTTTAAGATTATCCTTATTAAAATCATCAATAATAGGATCATGGAATTTATAATTTTGAGTGGACAACATGCTTACCAAATATTTTTATTTGTGGAAGGGTGGAATGGGATCTTGGATACTCTCATCAGCCAAATACTCTTTACTTTTATATGCAATAGTTTCTTCATTGTTTTGTTCATAAGGAGATGAAATTAATTGTTCAATGAATTTCCCATTTGAATAATAAATATTCTCTTCATGGGAGTCTAAATCATTAAATTTAACAATATTATCAGCCATATCCTCTTCATGATCAAATACAAGTGGGAAATGACATGATAAAATGTCATCAAACACATGCACATCATAGTATTCTTTGATAAATTCTTCAAATGACCATGTTTCCTTATTGTTCTACATATTCTTCATCAATATCATCATCATCATCTTCATAATCATCATCATCGTCTTTGTCATCATGATCTTCTTCATCATCATCATCTTCCTTATCATCATCATCATAATCATCATCTTCATTATCAACGTCTTTGTTATCACCATCATCATCTTGATTGTCATATTACAAGGAGATGAAAGCGAATTTAAGAAAACCAAAAGATGTTTTTGTCCATCACAGACTCATTCACAAAAACCTCTCTCATTTTTTGCAACAGGTGTCATGGATTGAACGATTCAAATTGATCCTTATGACCTTTTTTTAGGGTTTAAAATATTAAATAATTTATTGTTTTAGTCACAAACTTTGGGCATGGCTTGCGAGAAGCTGGAGAAGTTTTTTTGAAAACCAAAATAGGTTTTTGTTAAGTACATACCAATACACAAAAAATCTGTTATTTTTTACACAGGTATCATGGATGGAGAGATATGAAGGGATATTTGAGACCCATTTTTCAGAAATTCACCAAAAGTAGGAAAAATATTATTTTTCATATTAAGAACAAAAAATTGGCTAAGTGTTAAAATCAGAAAGTTGAAAAGGCATTTGGAAATAAAAACATATAAAGATCATCATGACATAAAATATATAAACACGTTCCTCTACTCTGAAACAATTAAATATAATTCATCTTCTTCTTCATCCAACTCAACATCTGTATCAGGATCTGGTTCAGAATACATATTGATGAAAGGCTCATTCACATCAACATCATAATCAATGGCATATTTTCTAATATAGTCTTCGAAATCCTCAATGAGATCATCATCTACTACATTTGGATGATCAAACTCTTCAAACTCTTCATCTAACACATCGACTATAGCCATCTGCTCTTGATCTGAATCATCATCATCATCTTCTTATTCATGATTATCTTCATCATCTACATGATTATACTTTACTGGTCTTCCTCTTGGATCGTATCTAACAATGTATGACCAACCTGCTTTACCTGGTACCTCTGAGTAAAAGACTGGCTCACATTGACTTGGAAGAACATAAGGATCTGTACCCGGTTCAAATGCCCTTGTATTATAAGGCATACCTTGATGATTTCTATTATATTCCAAGTTCCATAGGTGAGGTGTCATTCTTCGTGGTTTTTTTTCATTCTCTTCTTTACCTTTGAAATTTTCTTTTATCTGTAGTTCAATAATTATGGTTCTTAGGAATAAATTTCCTATACTCATCAAACACTTCCTTTAGTAAACTTTTTGAACGATGAGATTTTATCATAGGACCGCAAGATGGACATGCAAATTTACCCTTTTTTTGAAGGCCTACCAGATATATGAATTAGTGTAACGAATTAGAATTACCATTTAAAATAATGCATGATATTTTAAATAGATATATATACTATTAAAGAACAAAAGAAAGTAACAATATACCACAAAAATGTGTTAACCTGGGACCATCATGAAAATCCCATCCAAGTATTCCATGGAATTGAAATCGTCTTTGCCCTATTGGTCTAGAGATGTCATACATAGTGACGCCATCCCATAACTTTAACAACTCATCGATAAGAGGCTCAATATATACATTCATATCTTTAACCTGGTACTTACTTAATTGGTCCAACATACATGATTAATTATATTTAACTATATGTCGTTATACATAAAAGACATAATTATCATGCACGAAACAAAGAAATGAAATATTTAGTGATCCGACTTTCAAGTAAAAAATTACAAATTAATTAAATACCTGGAACAATCATTGCCAACATTGTGTGCTCTCTCTTGACCGACATCCAAGGAGGAAGGTTATTGTTTATAACAAAAACAGGCCACATCAAGTAGGTAGAACACATCTCTCCAAATGGATTGACACCATCAGCTGCCAACGAAAGTTTAATATTACGAGGTTCTTCTTTGAAAATTGGCCACTTTTCTTCGATGTACCTAAATGCAGACCCATCTGCAGGAATTCAAAGAACATCATCTTGAATTGTATTCTTTGCATGGAAATCCATAAACTGTGCTATACTTTGACACCTGAACAACTGCTAGATACGTGGAATTATCAAAATATAACGAAGAACTTTGTGAGGTACCTTTTTTGTCACTTTATCGGTCTGATACCTACTTGTTTGACATTGTGGGCATTCATTTTCTAATGCACATTGTCCATAGTATATGATATGATCATTAGGAAATGCATCAATAACTTGATACTCCATTCCAAATTCTTTCATAATCACATATATCTCTCGATATGTGCATGGTAAAATATTTGACGTTGGTAATAGAAATTCACCTAACAATATACAAAATTCAAAATGTTGCTTGAGGAGGCCCTTGAAAAACAAAGGAACACGATGATGGATAACTTTGCCCAAATCCTTCAACGAATTCCCACTGGTAATGCATCTGCATCTAGCAGACTGCGTCAGCCGACCACCGATCGTGGTGATAACCACCATGCTCAACTCTTGTGGGAACGAGACCTCTGATTGGATGCTTCTATAGAAGAGTGATCCAGAATTCAGCCACACATACAGGACGCTCTTGGAGGGAAACCAAGTTCCAAATTTTCACCTCCAGGATGCACTACTATGTCACATGGGACACCTTTGTGTTCCTTCAAGAGAAGGTGCCAAGATGATTTTGGAAGCGTACTACATTTGGGTCATTGAGAATTTTTGGGTCAAAAAATAGTGGCAATTCTGCATAAGTATTTCTATTGGCTGAACCTTCGACAGGACATTGGGAAGTACATCCGATTCTGCACTGCCTGCGCCATTTCCAAACCATCCATCAAGAAGCAAGGCCTATATATTCTGTTTCCTACCCCTATTTGACCTTGGGAATCCATATCCATGGATTACATGTCGGGCCTTCCTTCTACTAATCATGGCAACAACTGTGTGTTCGTGGTCGTCGACAGATTCTCAAAGATGGCCATAATGGCAGCCTACAAGAAGAATATCACAGAAGAAGCCACTGCTAAACTCTTCTTTGAATGAGTGTGGGTACACTTTGGGATCCCACAGTCTATAATCTCAGATCAGGATAGCAGATTCCCTAGTACATTCTGGTCTAGGCTATGGTCAATGCTAGACACCAAGCTCACAAAGTCCACAGATTTCCATCCCCAGAGTGATGGCCAGACATAGGTTGTCAACCGAATGATTGTACACATTTTGTGCATGTACAACTCAAAGCATCCATGCACATGGGATGAGAGCCTCCCCTATGTACAAAATAGCTATAAACAGGCCCTACACAACTCAACCGACCACAACCCCTTTCAGGTGGGCTTGGGATTCCAGCCACTGTGTCCCTTTGATGTATCCATTCCATTTTCAGCTACTCAGGCTGATTTAGCTCATGTCCAGTTTGACGTTTCTAAGGCGAACAACTTCATTGAGCACATTCAACACATTTTCCAATAGGTTCATGACACATTGGATAGATCCAATGCTAAGTACAAGCAGCGGCATGATCAACATCAGGTGCAACACAACTTCCAGGTGGGAGACAAAGTGTGGCCTACATTTACAGAAGGAGTGCCTCGGTGGACCCCACCGCAAGCTTCACTCGCTTTGATATGGGCCATACACCATCACCAAGGTTGTCGAGGACAATACCTTTGAGCTCAGTATTCCACCATTCCTTGGTCTACACCCAGTGTTCAATGTGGACCGCCTTCGGCCCTACTTTCCACCTCTACTGGACACATCAGACGTGGCATAACAACTCACACCAACAGAGTTAAGCCTCGACTACATGGAACAAGCCACAACTGAGCAGATTATGGACACATAGATCAAGAACACCCACCAGTAGAAGATCCAGCTATATCGAGTTGTCAAAGCAGGCCAACTCCTTCACTAGGAAAAGTGGCTCACCAAAGACCAAGTTTAGCAGAAGTTTCCTCATCTCATGGAGGAACTCAATGCAATGGGGACCATTGCTTCCTAAGGGGGGAGGAATGATCTAGGAGGATATTGGTGGCCACCCACCTATTCCACTTGGACCCCCACCATTGTTTCTTTTAGTTTTCTAGTTTCCTTAATTGTAACAAAATTTACTATTTTTGGCAATTTTCGGGTCCTAAACTTTCGGAGCCATTATGAGGCCCTAAACGACATTTTTTCGACATCGAATGGTTGGGAAAATGTGAGTCCATTTCGGACTCCATATTTGTTATTTTTGGATGCATTCCTTGAATAGATCTTTCTATTGATGTATCATGTGCGTCAAACGGAGGTAGTATGCCAAAGTTATGACCCCAGAAAATTGATGTACCAAGTTACCCAACGGGGCCCACATTCTAGCGTTTCACCTCATAGGGTTAGGTTTTTGGATGTGTAGGGTTTCCATTGTTTCTCAATAATATATAGGCCTTCGAGCCTCATTGTAACACATAATTAAGAGGCATGTATCCACCACATCTCTTCTTAGAGATAAGCTATCGGCACTCTAGCTAGTTTATTTCTATTATGTATGTAAACAAGTTTCAGTTCTTTGATTAATGAAATGAAGTGTTATTTCCACTGCATATTTGTTTCTATGGTTATTTGTGTATTCTGTTGCATTCCTGCATAAATCCAGATCACTGGTAGGATTAAATGATTGGGTGAATGAGACAAGAAAGGTAGTTGAATGTTTCATGGGTTCTCCCTTTGACATTTGGATTTTCCCCATTGGCCCCAAAGGTTAAATATTCCCCCCTCCTTATCCTTAGGAAATCATGCCCCCGTCTCTTTTAATGTTGCATAGACATAGCTGGTTGTGGGTATTTTAATTAAAATGCATATTTACATGATGCCAAAAATTATAATGTGTCGGATAGCACGATATACCATCGGCAACGATTTTAGTCACCAGAACATAAAACATTAAATCGATGGTGGGGATTTTTCCTTTAGATCCACACCACGATTAATTACAATATATACATCATATACATTTTTAATGCAAATGGGGTCAAAACCAGGGTGTTACAGGTTACATGCTAATCAATAATATAGTTAATATACTGCAATTACAACATCATTATTATTCATTTCATCTTAAATAATACAAATATAACTATATTATTAATAAATATGATTATGCTAATTTTAAAAATTAATTTTAAATATCAAGTAGGCTTATTCCTTCATAAAGTTGGTTGGATCGTTCATAAAGTAAAAATGAACCAGACATTTTGGTTTGCGTTAACTATAAATTGAACACATCCATACACACATCTATATCTCTATCTTTAGTTCTTGTGTGGTTAGATTGTCTGGTTGGACTCTTTAAAGGTTGATAATTCTTAGAAGGTTAATCACTAATTCCAAGTTTTCTAGGTTTCTAGGGTTCCGGCTGCAAATCTACGCAAAACTGCGTCTCACGTCTCTACTTATAGCAGTCAATCGTACCAAATTAAATGAAATGCTCATAAAAAGAGCAAGATAACGATATGGAACTCCCATAAAAAAAGGTTAAGAAAAACGAGGAACAAGATAATGATATGGGATTTGATTCATTGAAGAACAAAGGAAATGAGTAATCAACGCCCACTCATAGAGGTAAAAATATATGATTTCCATTGGTTTTATTGAAATCACTTGGCTCTTTCAATTTATCTTTGTTATTACTTAGTAATGCATCCATTTTTGTTCTCTATTTCATGCATAATACGGGAATTTAATAGCTGCACTTGGAAATGATATTGTACTTGGTGAAGTGTTGACCAGGATTCCCTAATATCTCGGGAAAAACGGCGGCCACACCAATTAATTTCAGTTACCGCGCACAACACAACCTTTTTTTTCCCCTTTTTACTTTTTCCAAAAATCTTGCGACTCAATTACCTGCAACGGAATTTACCACGCAGAGTTACTGTGCTGTGACAGAGATACTGTGATGGAGTCAGTGTGTGGAATTTTCACCTTGACATATTTTTACTTTGGCTTCGACTGGATTTTACTACGACATGAATTAGGTTGCGACCAACTCATGTGCGACCAAGTTTTTCTTCAACACAACTTTATATTTCGTAGTCTAAGGACTTAGGAATATGAAAAAACACTTTTCACTGCGGTAAACTAGGATTAACTGCGACACAACTATATTGCAACTCACTCACAATAGCATATAAGAAAATAATAAACAATATTTGTGTCGAACCTCTGCGCATAAAAACTAGAACTTTTACACAGTGAAATAATTATGGATTCTGTGTGTCTTTAACTCACAGTAAATGTAAACAACATTCACTCAGGTAAATATGGAGAAGATATGTGGCTAACTAGAACTTGCATTAAGCCATGACCTATTGGATTTATATTTCTTATGACGGCATAAAAAAACTTATAGCCATAAATACAAACTTTGAATTTACCAGGATGTTTCACGTGTTACAGAGCTTGGCTCTTCAACACTTACAAAACACAGAATCTTGAGCTTCAAACTCTTTAGAGAGTATTTCTTCTTCTTCTCCACACTTCTCTTCTTTGTTATATTCTGTTTGTATGTTAATTTCATATTTACAATCTCCTTCTTCATATAGAAAATTTATGCTGACTAACCGACTTAAAATTAAAGACTATAATTACTCTCTACCTAGAAACTTAGCTTCAGAAACTAAATTCCATTTTATTATATATACGAGAGATCTGAACTCTTTATCCTGTCAGACTGTTTGATAGTTTCTGACTTGCTACAGAGTCTGATAGAGTCGACTGATTATATCAACGAGTAATTAATATTTCCAACACTCCCCCTTAATTATGAGCAGATATAAATTTAAAACAAAATATTAGAAATGTTTCAGAGTAGAAAACATGCTCTGTTAATGACAGAGTTCACTGTACAGAACTTGTCATTCCCAAATAACTTCAAAGATACTGGAATGTATCCCTTACCAATGGTTTTGTGAAAATGTCTGCAAGTTGCTCTTCAAACCTGCAAAATTCTAAACAAATTTCTTTGTTGTTCACCAACTCTCTTATGAAATGATACCTTGTGTCAATGTGTTTGGTCTTCTTGTGAAACACATGATTCTTTCACAAGGAAATGGATGAATTGTTGTCACAGAAAATAGTCGTTGGTTCTTTCTGTTTCTGTGACAGACCTTTTAACATTCTTCTCATCTAAACAGCTTGACATGCAGCACCTGTAGCTGCGACATACTTTGCTTCTGCTGAAGATAGAGTTACTATGGGTTGTTTCTTCGTAGCCCATGAAACAACACCTGTACCAAAATGAAATATGTACCTATATGTGCTTTTCCTGTCATTTGTGTTTCCTCCATTGTCACTGTCAGTATATCCAATGAGTTTAAAATTTTCTAAAGTTGAATACATTATGCCAAGATATTTTGTACCACTTACATACCTCAGACTTCTTTAACCTACTTTCCAATGTGAGTCTTTTGGTGACTCCATGAATATTGAGATCAGACTTACTCCATACATGATGCCTGGTCTTGTCACTGTTAAATACATAAGGATTCCAACAATCCTTTTAAACACGTAGGATCTATAGTTGATCCATCATCATCTTTGCTCAATTTGAAACTTGTTATTACTAGTGTTGGGGCTTCCTTGCAATTTGACATATTAAATATTTTAAAAACTATGCTTGCATACTTGGACTATGATATGAAAATATCACTTTTAGATTGCTAGAATTCAATGCCCAGAAATAACTTCATGAGCCCCAAATCAGTCATTTCAAATTCACTTTCCATGATTGTTCTAAATTATTTTATGCCTAAATCACCTGTATATATTAAATCATCCACATACAGGAAGACAATTAAAATGTTACCTTGCTCATTCACTTTGGTGTACAACGTTGGCTCACTTTCACTTCTATGAAATCCATTCTCAGTGAGATAGGAACCAATGCGACTGTACCAAGCTCTTGGAGCTTGCTTTAAATAATAGAGCGCCTTTTTCAACCTGTACACTTTGTGTTCTTGTCTTGGAACTTCATATCCTTGTTGTTCCACATATACTTCTTCATCCAAATAACCATTCATAAATTCTAACATAACATCCATTTGATAAACATGCCATTTGTTTTGTGCAACGATAGCCAAAATAGTTCTGATTGTATCCATGCATGCAACTAGTGCGAATGTTTCATTGAAATCTATGCCAGGATGTTGTGTGAACCCTCTTGCTACCATTATTTCCTTGTGCTTCTGCAAATTCCCATAAGCATTTTCTTGGTTTTATAAATCCATTTAACGCTAACTACATCTTCATCTTTTGGTACATCCACCAGCTCCCATGTCTGGTTTTTCTCAATGCATTCTATTTCTTCATCCATGGCTTGTGCCCGTACTTATTCTTCAACAACTTCCTCAAATGTTAGTGGATCATCTATTTGAGAAAACAATGCAAAGAGAGAGAATGAAATTGGTGTACCAGCTTCATATATCTCATGCAGACTTCTTGTCTTCACTGGATCTGTTGATGTCGAACTGCTTGATGGAGTTTACGGTCCTCTTGGTGTGCTTGTTGGTGTAACTTGAGCTGCGACTTGTGTCGATATTCCTTGTGTTGAACCATGTCACAGTGTCATGCGAGTCGACGGTGCTGTGACTGGTTGATTTACTTGTGGTGTTTGAACCACTTCCTCCATCATGTCATCATGATCGACATTCGACACAATATTGACATTCTTCTCAATGGTTCCATCCCATGATTCATTCTCAACAGATTGAACGTCGTGACTAATAATTACTTTCCTTGCGACAGGGTCATACAACTTGTATGCTTTTGTATCTTTAGAATAGCCGACAAAAATACATTTCTGTCCTTTGTTTTCTAATTTATTTCTCAGCTCAATTGGCACATGAGCATATGCAACACATCCAAAAAAATTTAAATGAGAAACACTATGATTCATACCTTTCCATGCTTCTTGAAGAACCTTGTTCTTCACACTCTTTGTTGGACATCGATTCATAATGTATACAACAGTTGCGACTGCTTCAACCCAATATTCATTTGGCAAATACTTGGTTGCCATCATGCTGCATGCCATATCCATAATGGTTCTGTTCTTTATTTTTGCGACACCATTCTGCTGAGGTGTATACCGCGTAGTGAATTTCTTTTGTATGCCATGAGTTTTGCAAAAAATTAGAAATTCATTTGAAACATATTCACCGCCTCTGTCTGTCCTTAGGATTTTTATGCGGTGACCACTTTGGTTCTCCATGAGTGCTTTAAAGTCCTGAAAACAACTAAATGCATCAAATTTATCTTTCAAAAAATATACCCATGTTCTTATTAAGTAGACATCAATAAAAGTAAGAAAATACTTGCAACCACCAATGGACATTTTCTGCATTGGACCTCAAATATCCGAGTGCACAATCTCAAGTGGTGTGTGTGCTCTGTATGACTTTCCAACTGGAAAATTTTCTCTATGTTGCTTGTCAAAGATGTAGCCTTCACAAACTCTTTCTAGTTTGTCGATCAATGGAAATCATTTTACCATATTCTTTGTGTGTAATAGCTTTAGCCCACCAAAATTCATATGTCCAAATTTGAAATGCCATAGCCACGAATCATCTTGAACTTCTGTTTGAAATGCAGCTTGAATTTCAGCACTGCCATTTTCTTTCTTGTCGCATTGAACTACTTCTTCTTTACTTTCTGCTTTAAATGCAACTCCTATATTGTCTGGAACTATCCTCAATGGAAACAAGTGATTTCTTGTCATTGGCACTTTTGCTATCAATTGATTTCTTGGGTGTATGTATTTAATCACACAGTGATTATCCTCCATGTAAACTCTGTATCCTTTCTGTATCAGCTGTCCAATACTCAACAAATTATGTTTCAGACCTTCTACATGCTAAACATCAGGATTATACTTATGCTCCCCCTGCTTGGTTAGAATACTAACAGTATCTTTTCCCAAAACAATGACTTGGACATTATTTCCAAGTGTAACATCAGTTTGAACTGAATTACCTAGACTAGAAAATAAATTTAAATTACCAATCATATGATTGCTGCATACTGATTCCAAATACCATATGTCACATGGACTTACTTGGATGGTATTGCATTCAATTGGGGATGTGCATGCCATCAACATTGTGCTTGATGAAATGATGGTGTTCGTTGACTGATTTTGGCTTTGCTTTCCTTGGTCATATTGATTCTTCCTGCATTCATATGCATAATGACCAAATTTCTTACAGTAATGACGTTGAATCTTTGATTTATCAAACCTGTGACCACTTGGCTGACTTGTGTTCTGATTATGTCCTCTACTAGCAACATCTGCAAGACTACTGTTGCGTCCTCCTCTTCAGAAGTTTCTTCCTATACCTCTAGAATTATTTCTCCCCCTGCATATTCCACGGCTGACTGTGCTGCGAATGCACCTTCCAATGATGTATGTGTTTTGTTGAGTATGTGTTCATGATTGATGAGTGAAGCTTGCAACTCATTAACGGTAAAAGCCACCATGTCTTTGTTTTCTTCCAAGGTCACAACCAAGGATTCAAATCTTGGGGGAAGACTTCTGAGAAATTTTTCAACCACTCTTTGGTCTTCTATGGCTTCTCCATGATATTTAAGTTGATTTATCAAACCAACAACTCTGGTGTATAATGAGTCTATTGACTCTGAATCTTTCATGGACAGAGATTCAAAATCTCTTCTTAGAATCCACAACTTGGTGCCCTTGTGTATACTCCACACCTGTCGTCTAAGTTAAAGGTTTTTCCTTCTTCGGGGTTTTTGGTTCCCCCCTTTTATTAAGTGTGTTTTTGCCTTAGTTTAGCCTTCCCTAAGGTTTCTTATTAAATAAAAAACCCTAAATATTTTTCTTTAAACCTCCCCTTTTTTAATTTTTAAAACACTTTTAAACCTAAAAATTTTCAAAACTTTCAAAGAACATTTTCCTTTAATATTTAATTCCCCCTTAAAACTTTGGCAAACATTTTGGGTTTTTACATTTAAATAAATTAATTATAGAAAATTTTAAATAAAATTTTTAAAAATACAAAAATCTAAAACTCTTTAAATAAAAATTTTGAGACTAAAATTTTAAATTAATGTTTTAGTTGAAACCTTTGTGACAAAACTGTGATCATAACATTTAACAAAAAGGGATAATAAAATTTTTTAAAATTTATTATTAAAAACTTATTATTATAAAATTTTTAAGTTTAAATCTTTTACTTTGTCTTTAGACACCTTTGCCTAAAAAAATTTTAAACGTTTTCTTTTTTTAGAACTTTTGTTAGCTCTTGAACAAAAAATTTAATTTTTCCACTTTAATACTTTAATATAATTATTAAAACAAAGGTTTTATAATTTTTTGGTTAAAAATTTATCTGTCTTATTATTAAGTTTTAATTTAATTTAATAAAATGATTTTTGAAATGAAAACTTAATAATCTACCTCCGTCGAAAACCTAGAAATGACTTCTTTCTCTGGTTTTTCATAGAAACGGGTATGTATAGCTTTTGGGCCACCTTATCTCACCATAAGCTTCAAGTGTTTCCTGATGATGATCCCAGAGTAGGGTTCGAAACGTCGAGATCTTCAAATTTCCAACGCAGATCCTTCTTACACTTTAGTCTTTACCTTAGCCAAGCCTTTATATGCGGTCTCCAATGTATCCCATGCCTGCTTAGCGATATTTGCTGCTACTACTCTTGGGACTATGCTTTCATGCATGGATTGATGTATGTAGAACATAGATTTTCCATCTTTCTTCCTCTGTTGCCTCAAGAATTCTTTCCCAACTTGTGAGATATTATTATATGCCGCTTTATCTGCTCATTCTGCATAACCATTCTGGACAATATCCCAAACATCTTGACCTTTGAACAAAGCCTTCATTGTTAGAGACCAAAATTCATAATTCTTTCCTGTAAAAGTAGGAGTTTGTAAACTTGACATATTTGAACCGGAAGTAGAAGCCATTTTTAATTTTTAACTTTCCTTTGAAAATTACTTTTTCCCTTTTAGGACAATATTTCTTTCCTAAAATTGCTCCAGATCTTGGGAAAAATAGAGGTGGCCACAATTAACTTGAGTTATAGAGCGCAGCACAGACAACTACAACTGAGTAAGTGCCCATACTTTTCACCTGGAAATACTTTTACTTTGGCTTGACTGGCTTTTAGTGCGACATGAATTAGGTTGTGACCAACTCATGTGCCACCAAGTTTTGCTTAGACACAACTTTATATTTCCTAGTCTAAGGACTTAGGAGTATGAAAAAACACTTTTCACCATGGTAACCTAGGATTAACTGTGACACAACTATATTGTAACTCACTCGCAATATCATATAAGAAAATAATAAACAAGACTTGTGTCAACTTTTACACAGTGAAATAATTATGGAGTCTTTGTGTCTTTCATTCACAGTAAATGTAAACAACATTCACTCAGGTAAATATGGAGAATATATGCGGCTAACTAGAACTTACATTAAACCATGAACTATTGGATTTATATTTCTTATGACGGCACAAAAAAAATTATAGCCTTAAATACAAACTTGGAATTTACCACGATGTTTCACCTGTTTGGCTCTTCAACTCTTACAAAGCACAGAAGCTTGAGCTTCAAACTCTTTAGAGAGTATTTCTTCTTCTTCTCCACACTTCTCTTCTCTGTTCTATTCGACTAACTGACTTAACATTAAAGAATATAATTACTCTCTACCTAGAAACTTAGCTTCAGCAACTAAATTCCACTATCTTATATATATGAGAGATCTGAACTCTTTATCCTGTGAGACTATTTGACAGTTTCTGACCTGCTACAGAGTTTGACAGAGTCCGCTGATTGGATCAATGAGTAATTAATATTTGCAACATGCTATAACCACACCTTAATCCCATCTCCACCACCCGTGTATCCTTTTCGAATCTGTTGTTTTATTCCGAAGTCCATTAAGTTGCTACTCTTCTAATTCTAATGAAGACTGTTACAGAGAAAACTTCCTATGGCTTGGGGTACCACAACAGATAGAGTAATCGTAGAAATAAATCCCTTCCCATTTGCAAGAGAAATAAAACATCTAACACTAAAGGATCTCGAAACATACCTTATTCTGGATGGTTGATGTAGATCCCCATTGATCTTTGCCAATCCCGCTTGTATTAGCAATTTTCTCTCTCAACAATTAGCAAACAAGACAAGCATGCTATATAATGGTGTTATACCTACTCTAACATATATAATCAACAATGTATAAGCAATTAAAAGCATCCATGGATTCAATATTCATTTAAATTCACATCATTGGATAGGAAAAGATATTTCTATTAATATAAATCAGAGATTACAAGAATGATAACCTTTGTTGGCACGTTTGCCAACCGGAGAAACTGATTCCTCCACCTGGGCCTCCACCACCTCAATAATACATCTCTCTATAGCAAGCTCACAAGCAAAGGAAAGCTTGGGAAGAACACAAAGTGCTCCAAGGGACAAAGGGATGTAGACTCAAGTATAATCAAGCTTTGACAACAATGGACTATAGTTTTCTTGCTCTTCAATTACTCCTCCTTCAATGTATCCAAAGGGTTCCTTATATAGTGATTCAATGGGGTAATGGAAGGTCAAATCCGAGTGATCTCAAGGCATATAGAAGGCCAAGAGACAAGTGACTTAGATCCACATCAAGGAAAACTCCAAAACTATTTGGCCTTTTGCACACATCCCGATGTATGCAGGTCTAAGGGTCATATCCACGTATATACATGAGAATGGGTTTAAAAGTCACGTATGGAAAATAATGCATGTTTTTAGGGATGATATTGGAAACATCAAATGTACAAAAATGGTCCATGAGGTCCAAAGAGTTGTAGAGGGACAAGGAAGGCCATAAATATGTGATCTACCATGTGTGGTAAAATCAACTGTAAAAGATGCCCCCTAATGTGTGAGGTCAGAGGGGTGATTTGATGGCCGAAATACATTATAAGTCCATCCCAGAAGTGGAGTGATGAAGAACCAGGTGGAAGAACCAGCTATCTGACAATACAGTACAAATATCTTTGCATATGACTACAAGTACATACAACAGTCCCAGGTACATAAGAGTACAATGGCCATGAATAGGCATGATACAAAATATGACATGTGTGGTCATCACCACATACAATATAGATAGATCAGAATATCCATGATGAATATGTACAAAATATCATGATATTCATGAAATTTTAAGATATACAATGGATCAAGATCTCCATAATGGCTGAAGATATCTGACATACACTGAAATCAAGTCACGAGAGATGAAATCTCATGAACATTGGCACGATCAAGGAGGTAGCATATCTGGAATGCCACCAATTTGGAAAGTCTTCTACACAATCCACTACGAGTACATGTACTACTATATGAATAAAGGTGTCAAGGTCAAACATAGTATTCGATCATCTGATTACCGGTCATTTATGTATACCATTAACATATGAGAGATCACCCACTGATAATGAAAATGGGCATCAAGGTACTAGAGTGAAAACTAAAAAGTGTGAATAAATGTGTTGAGATCGAACACTTGAAAGAATCCATCGATCAGGGGACATTGATGTATTCCCAAAATTGTCGATGGTGAGAGAACTTGCCACTGATGACTGCAAGCCTCAAGGCACTCAAAATTATTCTAGACTCCTATCCTAGAATAAATGATCTGAAGTCGATGGGATGAAATCTGTTGGAAGGAGGGCATTAAGGCATCCCCCTCTTCCAACACAAGGTTCCTTGCAAAGCTGTATAATGTGGAAGGACTCGATCATAATGTGCATGAACGAGTAATAGTACTAGGAATGACTGACATGCAATGTCAAGAAAACTGAGGAATGGTCGATTCAAGCTTCAACTTCCTTCGAACAAGAGCATAAAGGTGAATGTTGATTGAATGTAGATATCATAGACTCAATATACAAAACTGGGACATCTCTGTGACAAAGGAGGCACCGATAGAGGCTCCATTGGGACTGGAAACTTAACCAGTCGATGGAGATAAACTCAGAGAAATGAGTACAACTCCTAAAGTCAAACTATTAACAGAACCAACAGATGTGATATAAAGTGCTCTGTTCAAAGGAGACACGACTCGACTGCTACCAAAGATAACATCTTTTCCTATCTAGCTTTTTGGTTTTTTGATTTTTTTTTGGACTGTTTCAAATATTTTGAAAATATTGAAAAAGAATAAAAGTGCTTTATAGTTACAGACTAGGAGGAGACGAGTGTCAAGGGGAAAACAAACTAGTTCCAAGCAGCGGAACATACCTATGCTCAATGCAAGGAAACATGTGTAGGATAACGACACTCGAGGGAAAGTCCCCTCCCAGAAAAAATGGGGAATCAAGCTGCAAAAGATATATAAAATGGCTCTACATGGATAGACATGAGACAAGATCGGGCTATATGGCTAATAATCAAAGTCAGGGAAGCCGACATAAGGCTCAATAAGGCAAGCAAAACTCATGATAATGCAATACAACTTGACATAAGGGAGCCTAGGGAAAAGGCCAGCAAAAATATCAGAGGAGTATGAGGCTCTTGTGTAAAGTCATGGCGATACTATACAAAGGATTCCCACACCCTAAAGGAAAAATGTCAGCATGGGAACCAAATGCAAAATAGGAGCTAATTAGGGTACCCAGATCAAGCGGAGTATGAGGCTCTTGTGCAAAGTCATGGGGATACTATACAAAGGACTCCCACACCCTAAAGAAAAAATGTCGACATGGGCACCAAATGTAAAATAGGAGCTAACTAGGGCACCCATGTGTGGTCAAGCTCTACCATTCACATCATGTCACTTTTAAAAGCAACAAGAAGGTTCCATGACAAGATAGAATGGGTTCGTACCTAAGGTTATAATGTAAAGTGCAAATGGAGGTGAAACCTAACCTATATGCCAGTTTAGACATAAAACCTAAAATTGGTACAAACGGGTCTAAACGACGGTCAAACTGCACTCAAAATGGAGTCCTACATCATCAAATTAGTCCAAAACGGTCCAAAATGGTCAGAAACGGTCAAAAATATAGAAGGCGGGTAAAAATTTTCAAAAAATTTCTATAAATAGTAAAAAATTCAAAAATTCCATATCATTTGAAATTTTTACCCATTTGAGCTCAAAACTTCCAACTCGTATTCTGGGAGCACCGTTTGGCGAAATTCGACACCGTTTGATCCAGGTAACTCCTCATGTCCTCCTCTTCCTATTTCATCCAAATTTTTTAGGTTTTCGTGGTCCATTTAATTTTTATGCCATCCTAAAGTGTGCGTTTCAGCCCATGTAGGTATCGAGGTTTTTTTCACGTATAGGGTTGGCCATACATGAAAAAACTGTCCAAAACCGTGTACATACGCGGCTGTTTTGAAAACAGTCGCGTATGCAGCGGCGAATGAGTTTTTCAAGGGAAAATAATGATGAAATATCTTGTTTTTTGTGCAGGATGGTTTTAGAATGGAGGGAGAGGGAACATGGTGATGTAGAAGAGGCAGTGCAAGGTGACTTAATGGCCCAACAATCTTTGCATGCATGCGGCTTGTATAAGTTTTGGTGTCTTGGTAGCCTGAGGGCCAAACCAAGACTCCTGCAGATGCTAGTGGATTACTGGGATCCAAAATCTAAGTCTTTTCGTATTAACGGGATGTCGCTCAGTATAGAGATTGAGGACATATACTTTATCACTGGATTATCCCGACGAGGAGAGGTGGTAAATCTCTGATCTCATGGGCTAGGAGGTGGCTTGACTATTGATGAGTACATTGCGGTGTACTGCTTTTCGGACATGAAAAAGGTTGGGAGTCAAATCCCGACAAAATCGATCCAGGTGCTGCGACTGAATGCCATACTATTGGCACTCGGTAGGATAGTTGGCTTAGCTTCACTCCACTAGGCCTCGTGGCCACTGATGTTCTATGCGGTGGAGTGTATGAGACCCACAATGTATGACTGGAGCACTGAAGCACCAGCTCAGTGACTGTAAGATGGGTAGGGTGAGAAACTTCGGTTTCAGAAACATACTGAACACGTTCTTCTTTGAGCATGTACCAGGGCTAAGCCCTAGAGTGGACATTCCTCCACAAGGATTTTGAGATCCGGCCCAACGACGTTGGGAAAATGTTATGCGCAGACTGGGCAGAGGTAGGGTGGCTAACCCCTACCCAGCGGACTTCTTTCCATGGTGGCGGAGGCAGATCATAGCCATCGATGGCTATCCCTATGTAGGGATAGATTTCTGTGGATATCCGGACATGCCCCTACCACCGGGGGCGACATATGGCAACATAGGTAACGAATCCCAAACCCACTTTAAGTTTTTTGAATTATTAATTTTTTTTTGTGTTTTTTTATATATTAACTCAAAAGACATGTTTCGGTGTGATGACACATAGTGACAATCTGTCATACGTATGCAGATGTTCAACCACGGTGACCAGATGGTTTCCCTCGTCATAGACAGAGGGGAAGAGGAGATGATATCATGGGTATGGATGCGGAGCAGACACTCCAAAGCATCCTCACGAACTTTGTACTCTTGACACACAGGGTACCCATGGCACAAGTTGAGGACTTGCCTGAGGCCATGCAGCGCCAGGTGGTTGGTGTACCATGCGCATGGGTTCGATTATTTTGATGGCTAGCTACAGCCATGGTGTGTTACCATGATCAGAAACCCCCTCCTCCTCCACTGGCTTAGAGACTTGAGATTACTTCTTTTTGTATGACCGTGTATTATATTTTGGTGGCTTGGAAGCCCCAATTTTGTATTATGACACTTATGTATTATGACGTCGCATTTTGGATGTTAATGAGATTTTTTTATGATGATCGATTATTTATTTACATGTGTGCAAAAATGTATGTTTGTGATATGCTTATGGTTTATGAAACAAATGCCAATCTAACACATAGTTAGCATATGAATCAACAACTTGATTAAAAATTCTTGAAACATGTATATATTTTATATTCTCAAATTGTCGTTCTAGCAATCTCACACGTAAGAATATTCGTAATAAAACTGGATCCCTAATATGATACGATCCATTAAGATGTGAAACCACTAACTGCAAATCAAGACATACCTCAAGAGAGAGAATACCATGTGAAATGCCATCACACAATAACTCAATAATGACACTATATTCAGCAACATTGTTCGAAGAAGGCCGTAAACATATGCCTCCTGAAGAAAATACTTGACCTATAGGAGTATAAATCACCCAAGCAGCCGAAGCTGAGTTTTGAGTGTGACGGCTAGCACCATCAGCGAATCCTATGTCAACGAAATATTCCATCGACATCTGCCATAAGAAATGGAAGCTAATCAACAAACCTGATCACCATATGAAAACCTAAATATGCAACTCAAAAATTGTATAATAACATACAACAATTATCCATGGCTGAAGATCATGCATAGTATTTTTTAAGATAGAGCCCATTTCTAGGCTCTGTCAAGGCTGTCCCTTCATAATCTACTAGCTCATAGGCGCCCTTATCTAACACACGTTTGACCACGTAAGGACCATGCCACATGGGATTAAACTTCCCTGCCCCCAAGGGTTCTTTATCTTGATCCCACAAAAGGACCAAATCACCTTCGCTAGACTTCCTCGAACAGACAAACTTATCATATTAGACCTTAACGTGACGCTTATTTACTTCTAGAGCCACTAAGGCATCTCGACGCTGCTCATCAAGCTGCTCTAAGTGGATCAAACGTTCCTCCAATGCGGAAGTGTCTGGTAAAGGCTCTATAGCTAACTTCAATGAAGGGATTTCGCATTCAACTGGCAAGACAAATTCCACCCCATGCACAAGTTGATATGGAGAGAAACTAGTGGCAGTCTTAACCGTGGTTCTATAGGCCCACAAAGCAGGATATAACATGATATACCAATTTTTCTTGCTTTATGTGATGGTTTGTTGTAAAATGGACTTAAGTGATTTATTCACTGCTTCAACCTGTCCATTCTCCTGAGGGTAATAAGAAGAGGAATGCTCCTGCTTATACCCTAATTTTGAAGCCAACTCTTCCATCATTTTATTTTGAAAGTGCCTACCACGGTTAGTGACAATATCTTTAGGAATGCCGAACCGAGTAACAATTTGGTTGAAAACGAAATGCACGGCTGTCTCACCATCAGATTTAATAATGGGCATAGCCTCTTCCCATTTCGTGAAATAATCGACAGCCATTATAATGTGATGATGCCCCCCAGCCAAAGCTGGTTTGCAATCCATAAAGTCAAGCCCCCACTTGGTGAAGGGACTGGAGGTGATAATAGGATGTAACGGGGCTAGATACGAGCGCATATTGCATACAAACACTTGGAAAGGGTGGCACTTCTTGACCGCATTAACACAATCTTTGAATATCTACGGCCAAAAGTATCCTGCTCTCAAGATTTTTTGGGCTATAGAAAGCCCAGATAAATGACCACCACACGCCCCTCCGTGGAAATCATTCAGCACAACCTCAGCCTCATCAAGGGTTAAACAATGACATAAAATGGAATCTACCCCACGGCGGTACAAAGCATTATCCACTATAAGGTATTTCTTAGCTACATGACGTAATCCTTGTCGCTCATCTCGTGAAAGGTGAATAGGGACCTTCAACATTTGCAAATATACAATGATATCCCTGTACCATGGGTCCAAAGATGAGATAAGGAAAATATGCTCATCGACAAACGTATCCTCATAAACCGTCTCCTCCTCCAGACTTGGAAAATTAGATATGAGCTCCGCAAAGATCAATGATTTCTTCAATTTCGCCGAAACGAATTCGAGATCAAACTCTTGCAAAATAACAATCCATTTATTTTATTTCCCCCCAATCATCCTTCTAGTGAGGACGAACTGAAACGGATTGATATGAGCTAAAACCAAGGTTCGACGAAGGAGAATGTAATGTCTCAATCTCTGAACCGCATGAACGGTGGCCAAGGAAAGTTTCTCCACATGAGAATAACGAATTTCCACATCAATAAGGTTTTAGCTCAAATAATATATGACATGCTTGTGGAGCTCCTCATCCTCATGAACCAAAACCATACCAACCGTCTCCATGGACGCAGCCACATAAATCAAGAAATCACGGCTATAGTCATGTGGAATAAGCACAGCGGCTGATGCTAAGGCTTGCTTAAGAGCATCAAAGGACTCCTGGGCTCACTCATCCCAGAAAAAGGAGTGTCCTTCTTTAAAAGATGCATAAATCCTTTAGTCAAATTGGAAAAACTAACTACGAATCTCCGCAATAAATTTTCCATGCCTTACAAACACTGAAGATATCTAATATTACGCGGGGAAGACAATTGAAGTATTGCCTCAACCTTTAAGGGATCGACTCTTATACCTTCCATCGATACGATGAACCCTAGAAAGCGACCAATAGTCACGCAAAAGATGCACTTATGAGGATTTAATCGAACCTGATAATGACTACATCTTTCGAATACTAATCTCAAATGGTATTGATGACACACTCTCAAACGTGAATGAGCAGCAAGGTCATCCAAATACACTTCGATAATCATTTTGAGATCATGAAAAATTAAGGTCATAGCCTGCTGAAATGTAGCTCCAGCGTTTTTAAGGCCGAAGGGCATCTTCCGATATGCAAAAGTAACCCAAGGACAAATAAATGCAGTCTTATGTTCATCCTTGGGTTTGATCTGATTCTAATTATATTCGAAAAAATCATCCATGAAGGAGAACTTTGCTTCCCACACACTCATCCAAAATATGATCAATAAATGGTGTGGGAAAATTATCCTTAGGACAAGCACGATTTAAATCACAGAAATCAGTGCATATATGGATCGCTCCCTGCTTCTTATCAACCGAAATGGGATTTGAAACCCACTCCATCAAGGAAATGGGATAGATAAAACTAACTTTCAACAGTTTCTCTATCTCTGCCGTAATGGCGGGTTCTTTTCTAGGATTCACTGCACGCAAACATTGTCGAACCAACTTCGCATCTGGATAGGTCTTAATTTCATGTTTGACAATATGAGGGTTGATACCTGGCATTTCCTCGTATGACCAAGCAAAGATGTCACAAAACTCTTTAAATATCTTGGTATACTCCTTGATATCATCAGGGGAACAACTCGCCCCAATGTAGACGTTCTCAACTTTTCTAGGATCATGAGAAATATTGATAGGAATAGTAGGTGATATATTTTCCATGTTCCCATCACCCATATGACCAGGAGAGCTCAATGGAACCATGGGACTACCAATATTCTCACTAAGAATCTCCCTAAAGTCATCACGCTCCATACGGTTGAGCTTAGGAAGAAAATATGATCGATGATGTAGCTCTTCCCAAGGTGGCTCAACTCCAGACATGGCCTCAATAATGGCTTCATCTGATGGAAAAACATCATCGAGGAAATCATGTGTGTTAGAGGACTCAACTGCCCATGCAGGTAGCACATACGGGTCCTCCTCCTCCGTCTGTGAAGATGAAGGACCAGGCTCTGCAACTTGATCAAGTTTTGCTTGATATGCTACCATCCTTGTAGGCAATGACATGCCTGTTTTGATAGGTCCAATAGAAGGACTCGGTGGAGGAAGAATCCAAGGATATTCCATATGGGTAGTGTGAAAAGACACCAAATTAAATGATGATGAATCCCCACCAAAACTAGATCCGATCATAAGAACAGGCGTAGGACAGCTAAAGGTTCCCATAAGAGACAGATACATACCCACACCCACACTCCCAGTTGCCAGCTAAGAATGATCGATAATCAGGATAGAAGTTCCCGATGATGCATTAACACTCGGATTACGGAATGATGTCTGATCAATCGTAACGTTCTTCCCATTAAATGGAAAGCATATTACTCGAAAGAGAGAAGAGGCTATGGCTTGCAAACTATACATCCAATTTCGACCCAGCAAAGATTGTAGTCAAGGGGCGCATCAACCACCTCAAACTCAATCACAATGGTCTTTCCTCCCAACTGGACCTTAATAGAAGGAAGAATCCTATGTGGTTGAAAAGATCTACCATCAAAAGCTATCAACATAGTAGTGGATTGAGACAAATTGGGAGAACCCAAAACCTTCCAACATGACAAAGACATCACGGAAGCAACAGCGCCATCGTCAATCACAGTGCGTTTGATGGTCATATTAAGACACTCTACATGAATCAAAAGAGACACGTAGTAAGGTAAGCGAGGCTGTATTCCTGTGGTTTCAAATTTGATAACGGAAGAAGAGTTATCATCATCAACCCCAAGAGCAGAAAGCAAGGCTCTCCTCTATGAAGGACAAGTCTGAAGTACTTCAAGCGTGGACATTGCACAAGGAGTTTGGCCCAAATCCTCGACAACGGAATAGTTCTGGGCGGCTTGGGAATTAGGATTGTGCCCTGAACACTTTAGTACTCCCTTAGGAATGTGAGGTGCACCTTCAGGTTTATCTATAGGTTTTTCGATATGCAAAGGGACCTTGGGTGGAGCGGGTTATTTTCCAAGGTCCAGTTGTGACGAACCATAATCCTTCGCACTAGTCACAACCTTAGTAGCACGCACCATGTTAATGCAACCATGACCACTATTGGCTTCCAATGGATTTCGATCTCCACTCGATGCACAATGAGGATCAATGGTCCTCGAGTTCATATTTTTATTGTTGGGTAAAGGATTAGTTAGAAAGGTTGGGCCCTGTGCTATGAACCTTGAGGCATATTCCATATGAGGGCACATGTGAGTGAGGTGGTCCTCCTTACATAACTTGCAAGGAAACTTTACCTTACATTTAGAGTCCTTGTCCCCCCTAGCATTACGAGCATTATTGTCATTATAATTAGCATTTTTGTTCTTATTCCTACCCTTACAATTATTGTTATTTCCTTTTTTCCTATTCCTTCCAGGCTACTGGTTTCCCTTCTAGTCTGATGATTGCACGGAAAGTACACTCACCATTTGGGTAGGTTGAGATGAAGCTGTAACTTGTCCTGACACGGATTGATTAATTGACAATTTTCTCACTTGTTTCACAACTGAATTCGCGGGTTTGGCACTTGTACAACCCACAATGCCATCGGCATATGGTCCAGGCTTGATCTTGGGGTTGAAACTAGATCGTGGAGAATTAGGTATAATCTCATACAAAAGTCTAGATTGAGCGTAGATCAAATCCAACTCTTGTGCCCTAAAGATTGCTTGTTCCTCGTTTGGACTCCGAATGTAGAAACATCCTTCGTGATGTAAGGTAACAATGACTTGAGGAACCACTCAAGGAGAAATTCTGGTGGTATAAAGGCTTTAATCAACCACTTTCATGTACACCACTCTTCAATATGATCTGAGATATGTGTGGCTTTGTCTTGCTGAAATGTCGACAAGAGCTTGGTACCAATGTCATAACACACTGGTAGCTAAAAGTGATTGAGGAAATTCATGGAAATGTCATCAAATAAAATGAATGTCCCCCTTGGTAACTCTATATACCATTTCATCACAGGCCCGGTGAGGGTGCATTGAAGTAGCCTTAAATAGATTCAATCCTCATGTAAGGAATTGGAAGAGCACCAAAGGTGAAAATTAGTGACATGCTCACTAGGATCTTCTCCAAATTTGCTTTCGAACTTGCGAATGTCGATGGAAGCTTGTTAGGGACAGTCGGGCAGGCTAGGTCATGAGATACTAGACCGTTCATAAGTCTCGATAAGTCAGGTAAGTTCAATGTTACGAGGAAAGGGAGCCTAGGTTGAGCTGATCTATGCCATGCTCCCTAGTAGTTTTGGCTCATGTAAGGCTGATTGCTATAAATACCATGGCCTTGGCCATAATAACCTCCTACCAGTTGACCTGTATAGGGCTGCATGGAAGCATTGTGATGTGGTGTACCTTGATTATGCAGCACTACAAAGCCATAATTGGAAGAGTAAGAAGGTTGTTAATACCCGCACCCATAGGGTTGATAGTTCTGTCCATACTGCAGTGCATAAGACTGTCCATGAGAAGCTCCATAAGGTGTCCCATGGGATGTCCCCTGAGAAGCTCCATAATTAGGGATATGGGGAACTCCTTGTGATGGACCATAAGATGATCCAGAAACAGGGATATGACCTCTCAACACAATAAAAGGTACTTGAATCTGAGATACTACCGTGCAAGCAGTCGCAGTACGAACATGGCTAGTAGTAATATTTCGGCCCGACGGACCACATGAATGAGGGGGAGGAAGGGTAGTCAAAAAGGCATTCGAAGGAGTATGATTCAAGGATGAAGGGACATGTGAAGGGATGTAAGTGGTGTTCCCAATAGTCACTCATTTCGGTTCTGGTATCAACATATGGTTACTAACACTAGGTCTAGGATGGACATGTGAAGTTGCTTCCACCACTGGGATGGAAGGTGAAATGTGACTAGTGCTCCCAAATCTATCCGCATGGAAAGGAATAGGAGTGTCCCCAAGCATAGTGCTAGGTTCAACTTCTGACTTGACATGATGTGCTAGATCGGTTGCATGGATATCAGACATTCCATAATGAACATGACTAGTGCTTGTGGGTTTGTGATGAGTCTCATCGCCTGGAAACCAATACCGGTGACCTATGAATGAGGGATCATAACCAGAATGTGAAGGTATTTCTGGTGAAGGATCATATATGGGAGTAGAATCTGCATCCCCAACCTCGTGAGGTTGAGGGGAAATCTCAAGAATATCATCTTTGTGATCTCCCATTGTGTGTGAATCAAAGTGAGAAGTAGTCTACTCGAACTATCTATTTCTCTCTCCCAAAGGAGGAGGAGATGTTGAAGGAGAAAGTCCTGCTAAACGATGAGAATGGTGAAGTGTTGTGCCCGAATCCACAATGACTCAAAAAATGAAAAGACTTGATCTAATTACGCAAACCCTAGGAAAACTAGCGTGCACAGAGCATACACCTATAAAATGTAAAGCCAAATCACAAGCAAACAAGGGTAGGATATGTGAGATTCCGAATGAAGTAGGTATGTCTCACCTAGGAGAGGCTTGAGACTCCCATACACAACAAGCGGAGGTTCGTAACCAATTATAGTGGCCCTCAGCTTCAATGCATATAGCGATTGTGTTGTCTGACCCCTACCTGGCTAGGAAATCTACAGAATAACCTCTGCAAAGCACCCCCTCGATAACTTAGGTAAGGAAACTAAGGTCACCTCAATATAATCAATGCTCAGGCAGATAGTCGCAGGAGGGATTGACCGTATGGGAAGTGTAGCAAAGCCTGAAACTCTCGAAAGAGCCCCTAGATACGAATACAATCCTGGAAATATCTCTGCTGCTACTCAGTTATGACCAGGGGTCATCCCAATCAATAACCACTCACACTACCTCGTTCTTAACTCCCTTGAAGAGGAGGATCCTGAGAAACACTAATTATATAAAGGAATTTCACACTCTCACCTGGATAGACACATAAATGTTTCGTTTAGTTGTCTTGGAGAATTTACTCACAATGAACTATTCCAAGACCCTAAAACGTAATCTTGTTGGTGCACCCTATAAAATAAAAGAGTGTAATTCATTTTATTATGCATTGATTTTAATTGGCTTATTACTCAAAAAGGCAAATGGTCGTGCAACTAATGATTTTATGACGCAACAAGAAGTAAAATGCACACCTAACAATCAATGCAAATGCACTGTGTCAAATTAAAAATGGGGTATGCTACTACGTGAAGTGCAAAATTTTCCTTCAAATGAATATGTAATCATTCCTATATGAAAATATGACTAATAATTTCCAAGCAAACCTAATGCAAGTACCATGCAAAATTCAAAATGCAAACAATGCATAATGATGCAAAAAGCAAATGTTTTTGTATTTTTTGAATTAAATGAGATAAAAAGAAAAAGTGTGACTCTACAACCCCTAGACTCTACAAGCACTATTAGACAGCACCCAAGCAAAGTGCCAAGGTAAAAGAGACCTAATGCGCTAATCCCAAAACAAAAAATAGAAAATGAAATGACAAGAACATTTTCAAAAAAATTTAAACTAAAAAGCATATCTTGTCAGAAACAAGGGTGGCTACAGACTCCAGAAGCATCTAAGAAGACTCGGCAATCATCCAAAATCACCCAGCAACACTTAATCTTCCCCCAAAAGGAAAAAAATTAGGGCATACGTGACTGCTAGCATTATTAGGATCTTTAACTGAGAGAATAACAAGCACATCAATCAAACACAAGAAACAATGAATACAATGTTTTTCCTTGGGGAAACCATAAATGGAGAAAACCCTGAAACTTCCTCAGAGATAGAATCAACACCAAAATTAAAACCCCAAAACAGTAAGATGATCTCCCGACAGCAACAACTTCTTTCTTCCTAGCCCCAGTGTCTTCTTCTTCCTCAACTATGCGCTAGAACTGAGTGTGAGTGAGTGTGTGATAAATAGAGAGGCTGGCTCTCTATTTATACTAATTCTTGACTTGACTAAACCCAACTAGGGCCGACTTCACTAGGTGAGTCTAATAACCTTAGTGCCCCATAACTGCGGGGACTTTAACCCTTGAACAATAGGAGGGTTACCCACAATGACTTGACATGAATTGTTTACATTATAGATCCTCCCGATCGGAACATTGAGGCATGACATGACTCAATTACATTACAGACACATCCTAGAATAAACATCAGGGTACAAGACATAAGATACATAGGTGAATACATTTCAAAGTTACAATTACATCAACACTCCCTCTTAACTAGGAAGTTATTCTTTCGACACAATTTTCAGCACTGGTCTTCTTGTCTATATCGACTGGATCATCTCAGCATCATCATCTTCAAGTCTTCTTCATCTTCAAGTCATCATCGTCTTCAGGTCTTATTCATCTTCAAGTCTTCTTCATCTTCAAGTCATCTTCTTCTTCAAGTCTTCTTCATCACGGGATCTGTATCATCATTGCTGGATCACCATTGTATCATCATCAAATCTAGATCATCACTTGATCTAGATCATCATCAAGTCTGGATCATCATCACATCTGGATCATCACTTGATCTAGATCATCATCAATTCTGGATCATCATCATCATTGGTGCTATCTCTCAATTCTTCTCGTCATAGGAATTTCTACAAAGCCAGCCCTTTTTCATGTTGGTTGTAGTTCTACCCTTCATGTAGGTCTTCATCAGCACTTATATCCGACCCTAAGTCAGAATGGACTACCCAACTCTTACATCTTAGATCATCTTGTCCAAAAGGCACGCCCATCACTCACATCTGACCTCATCTTGTCAGAAAGGCCCAGCGCTCACATCTGACCATGTGTAAATACATTGCGTCGGAATGGATCAGCACTTATATCCAACTAGGTACAAACATACCGCATCGTAAAGGATCTGCACTTACATCCGACCATGTTCAAAAACACCGCATCGGAAGGGCTCAACACTTATAGTTGACCATGCTCGAAAGCATCGCATCGAAAAGGCTCAGCACTTACATTCAACCATGCTCGAAAGCACCACATCGAAAGGGCTCTGCACTTAGATTTGACCATGCTCGAAAGCACCGCATATGAAGGGCTCTCAGTCTGATACTGAGGATTCCTAGTAACTAACTAGGTGCCTTGATTCTCCCAGAGAATGGCATCAACCCTTATATCTGATCAAGTGGGAACACCTCCCTCAATTACATCAGAATGGTCATGCACTCACATCTAATCAAGTGGGAACACCTCCCTCAATTACATCAAAATGGTCATGCACTCACATCTGATCATGTAACACTACATCCTATAGTCATATCAGAATGGCCCTCAGTCCTAGGATGAGTTTTCCTGGTAACTGACCAGGTGCCTCCATTCCAAGAATGGCATTTATCCCTTACATCTGATCATGTAGGGACCAATCCTACTGTCACATCAGAATGGCTTAGCACTCATATCTGACATGGAAGGAACCAAATCCTCTCACCATGATAGAATGGCTCATCCCTTACATCTGACCATGGAAGGAACCTAATCCTCTCACCATGTTAGAATGGCTCTCAATATCATCATTTCCCCTTGGAGGGAACCTTGATCTAGAGAACACGAAGCTTCTCCCTAAAGTACTCAAACTTCACTCTAGCCAATGGCTTCATCAATACATTAGCTATCTGTTCCTCCATCGCAACATACTAGAGCTTCACTACTCCTCTCTGCACCATAACCTTGATATAGTGATACTTGATCTCGATATGATTCGACTTGTCATGGAACACAAGGTTCTCTGACAACTTCACACAACTCTGGTTGTCGTAATATATACAAGTAGCATCCATTTGAAGATCAAATAAATCAGACAGTAGCTTCCTTAGCCATACTGCCTCACAACTAGCTGAACAACCTGCAACATACTCAGCTTCAGCTGTACTCAGTGCTACATAGGATTGCTTCCTGCTAAACCAAGAGATCATAGCTGATCCCATACTGAAGTAGCATCCTAAAGTGCTCTTCCTATCGATAGAACTGCCTACCCAATATGAATAAACATAACCCTCTAGGTTAATCTTTTGATTTGCCTTGTACTTGAGCCCATAATCAACTGTACCCTTTAGGTACCTCAGATTATGCTTTGCAGCAATCAAGTGAACATGTCTCGGATCTGTCAAGAATTGGCTCAAGGTGTTCATAGAAAAGAAAATATATGGTCTCATGTTCGTCAGGTACATCAAGGACCCAATCATCTGACGATACATCGTAGCATCAACCACTTTATATGAAGCATCACTCAATTGCTTTAGGTTTGATGCCATAGGTGTGGTTATGGCCTTGCAGTCCATCATCCCGAATCTCTTCAGAATCTCTACTGCATACTTCCCTTGTCCAAGGAATATCCCATCTGCATTCTGCCACAACTCCATGCTTAAGAAATATTGCATCATACCCAAGTCCTTCATTTCGAACTCAGCAGAAATTTTCCTCTTTGTATCAGCAATCAACCCATCCATACCTGTTACAAACATATCATCCACATATAGTAGGAGTATCACTGATTGCAATCTTAAACCTTGTAGTATAGGTTGGAATCTTCTTTACTCTTTGTAAATCCCAAACTGGATAGGAAACCATCAATTCTACCATACCATGTTTTGGGTGCCTGTTTCAAACCGTACAGGGATTTCTTCAATCTACATACATGAAACTCTTTGTCATGTGTCTCAAAATCGAGTGGTTGTTACACATACACTTCCTCTTCTACTACACCATTCAAGAAAGCAGTCTTAACATCCATCTAGTGTATCTTCCATTTCATCACTACAGCCAGAGCAAGTACTGATCTGATGGATGTGTATCTGGCTACAGGTGCAGAGGTTTCTTCATAATATATTCCTTCTTTCTGAGAGAAACCACGAGCCACGAATCTTGCTTTATGTTTCTTGATGCTGCCATCTGCAGCATTCTTGATCTTGTAGATCCATTTGGAATTTACAATGGACTTCCCTTCTGGTCTTGGGACAACATCCCAAACATCATTCTTCATGATCGATTGATACTCTTTGATCATACCATCCTTCCACTATTTCTTTTCTGCCACTTCTTTATAGTTGGAAGGTTCTTTATCAATAATGTCACATAGTAAGGCTACTACATAACTAGAACATGATCTAGTTCTCTTTCTTCCTCTGAAGCTCCATATATTTTTGCAACTTGGATAATTTCACATACCCAAGCAGGTTTCCTCTTATGAGGATTCTTCTACAAAGGTGGATCTATAGGTTCTTGAGGCTCTTCTAGTTCTCGATCTTCTTCTTGAATTTCTTTGTTCATGATTGTATCATGAATTCTAGGTTCTCTTGTTTCTTCAGGTTCTTCAGCCGATTTCTTCCTGGATTTGATGTAGGTTGAATCTTCCTCAAATGTTACATCTCTGCTAATGTCAATCTTCTTGAACCCTAGTAATTATATTCTGTAAGCTTTCGAGCTTTCAGCGTATCCCACAAATATACCCTTCTTTCCTGAGGGATCTAATTTTGTCCTCTTCTCTTTTGGAATGTGAATGTACACTAGACAGCCGAATATTTTGAGATGGTTGACTTCTGGTTTCTTGCTGGAGAAGACTTCTTCAGGAGTCTTGTTCTTGAGTACTCTGTGTGGATTACGGTTCTGTACATACATTGTTGTTCTAGCAGCTTCTGCCCAAAGATGCATAGGAAGATCTTGATCATGAAACATTGCTCTTGCAGCTTCCATGATAGTTCTATTCTTCCTTTCTGCAATCCCATTCTGTTGTGGATTATAAGGAGTGGAAAACTCCCTCTTAAACCCTGAGTCTTTACATAGCTCTTTGAATTCATTTGATGTGAATTCTCCGCCATTATCTGATCGAAAAGGCATGATCTTCTTTTCAGTGTGGTTCTCGATCAAGGCTTTGAATTCCTTGAACTTACTGAATACTTCATCTTTGTTCTTCATAAAGTATATCCATGCCTTTTTAGAAAAATCATCAATAAAAGAAGCATAGTATGCATAACTACTTAGTGAACTGGATGACATTGGACAGCACACATTGGAATGGATGATTTCCAAGATTCCTTTTGCCTTGCTTTCGCTACTTGGAAATGTCTTGTTTGTGTTCTTCCCTTTCGCACATCCTTTGCATACACCTTCATGTTTTGTCTGCAATTCTGGGAGACCTTCAACAACTTTGCTTGCAAGTGGTAGTGCTCTGTAATGCACATGTGCAAGCCTTCTATGCCAAAGCTCATTTGGTTCTACTGAGTCATGAACCAAATCTTGTTCTGGATGTCCCTTCAATTTGTATAAGCCTCCTTCTTGTTCCCCAATCACTACTGCATCATTAATTGTCTTTCCTTTTGGCCACATGATGACTTGACCATCTATAAATGCAACCCTCATTCCTTTTGCATCTAATGCAGATATGGAGAGGAGATCCTTCTTTAGTCCTAGTACAAACAATACTTCCTTCATTGTCATAGACTTTCCAGAGTCTAGCTTATAGGAGGATTCTCCACTACGTTTTATTGGATACTGGTAGTCATCTCCAAGTTTCACCTTGTGAGGTGATTCATGTTCAGATAATTTCACAAAGGATTCCTTGAATCCTGTCATGTGCTTGGAAGCACAAATATCTATAAGCCAATCATTTCTGTCATGTGTGATAGTTCCCGTGAGAGCGGAAATCAGAACATATTCTTCATCACTTGAAGAATCATCACTGACTTGTCTGTTTCTCTATGTGGAAGGTTCATCATCCTCTGTAGGATGAGCATGATGTCTTCTCTTGTTTCCCTTCTTCTTGTGAGAGCTACTTTTATTTTTTAGGATAGTCTCTAGCAAAATGTCCTCTTTCATCACATGTATAGAAAATGTACTTAGACAAATATTTAGGCTTTCTAGAGATATTCATTTGATGAGAGTACTTAATTCTGTGGTGGCTAGATCCGAATTTCTTGGATTGTACTATGAGAGCTTGATCTTCGCTTCCCATATTTTCTTCTCGAGCTGCTATCCAAGCTTCTTCTTGTGAGCATTCTTCCCATAGTCTTCTGAACTTGACTAACTTATTTCTGGCATAGATCCCTTGAATAAAGGAGTCCCATGATCTAGGGAGACCATTTAAGGTGGTCATCACAATCTCTACATTTTCTACTTATTCATCTACTGCTTCCAGTTGTTCCTTGATCTGAGAGACCCTTGTAAACTAAGACTGGATGGTTTCTACATTATGGATCTTTACATTCTTCAGCTGGTTTCTTAGATTCATCTTCCGGTTTATGTTCTTCCCTTCAAACAATTTGGTTAGGGAGGACACCTGTGGTATGAGGTGATCCTTCATTGAATCAGCAATAATCCTCTTTGCCATAACCAACTTCTTCTTATGTAAGGCCTTAGCCTCATCTCCCTCTGGAACTGGAACCTCCTCATGGATGTAGGAGTCTAACCCATTTTCTTCCAGGACCAGGGAGATCCTATACTTCCAGGCTTGGAAGTTATCGGCTTCCTCAAGCTTTTCATCAAGATTGGTATGATGAGACATATTAACTGAGAACATCAAATGGAAAAACAAAATATTTATATCTTACTAGGTCAAGATGTCAGATCTGGATTTGGAGCTAAAATCATGCAGTGCTGGTTCAGGAGAAAATTAGGGTTTTGCTTTTCTGGAGTTCTGTCCAACCAATGCTTTGAATTTGGGGAGGATATCAATCCAGGCCTGGGCTCACTGAAAAATTCCACTTCTATGGAAAGCCCTAATTTCTGATAGTAGTGTTGGGTCCAAAACTGAAAAACCTCAGAATTGGATTTTGCTTCGATAGAAAGATGCGCCCTAAGGATGAGAGTTAATCCAACCTTCTTTTGCTGAAATATGTGGAGGAATATCCACAAAGTAGGAAGCCCTAGTTCCCGCAGCTGCACAGTGTCTTCTTCTCAAGTTAGCTCTGATACCATGTTATATTTTTAACATTAAGCTAGCATTATTAGGATCTTTGACTAAGAGAATAAAAAGCACAACAATCAAACACAAGAAACGATGAACATAGTGTTTTTCCTTGGGGAAACCATAAATGGAGAAAATCCCGCAACTTCCCCAGAGATAGAATCAACCCCAAAACAGTAAGATGATCTCTCGACAGCAGCAACCTCTTTCTTCCTAGCCCCAGTGTCTTCTTCTTCCTCAACTATGCGCTACAACTAAGTGTGAGTGAGTGTGTGATAAATAGAGAGGCTGGCTCTCTATTTAGACTAATTCCCAACTTAACTAAACCCAACTAGGGCCGACTTCACTAGGTGAGTCTAATAACCCTAGTGCCCCGAAACTGCAGGGACTTTAATCCTTGAACAATAGGAAGGTTACCCACAATGACTTGACATGATTTGTTTACATTATAGATTCTCTCGATCGGAACATCGAGGCATAACATGACTCAATTACATTACAGACACATCTCGGAATAAACATCGGGGTACAATACATAAGATACATAGGTGAATACATTTTGAAGTTACAATTACATCAACACTAATGCACTAATCCCAAAAAGAAAAATAGAAAATGAAATGACAAGAACATTTTCAAAAAGTTTTAAGCTAAAAATCATATCTGGTCAGAAACAGGGGTGTATAAAGACTCCAGAAGCATCCAAGAAGACTCAATAATCATACAAACTGACCCAGCAACACTTAATCTTCCCCCAAAAGGATAAACTCAGGGTATACATGACTGTTTGTAGAAAATCCATGTATATACGCAGCTATTGCAGGAAAACCTACATGTACACGCGACTGTGAAGGAAAAACTCATGTACAGGAAGAAAAAGAGATAAAAAAAAGGTAAATACACAAACTAAGACAAAATTTACTCCTATCAGACACTACTAGGCAAACATGCCCCCAGACCTGACTCAGAAACAGAGAAATCAGAGCAATTCAAGAACATTGAATGCCAATGAAACCCCCAAAGGAAATGACTAGGAAATCCCCAATATGGTCACCAATTCTATTATGGAGAAAACTTCCTATGGCTTGGGGTACCACAATAGACAGAGTAACTGTATAAATAAATCTCTTCCCATATGTAAGAGAAATAAAACATCTAACACTAAAGGATCTCGAAACATTCCTTATTCCAGATGGTTGATGTCGATCCCCATTGAGCTTTTCCAATCCCGCTTGTATTAGCAATTTTCTCTCTCAACAATCAGCAAACAAGACAAGCATGCTATATAATGGTGTTAGACCTACTCTAGCATATATAATCAATAATTTATAAGCAATTAAAATCATCCATGGATTCAATATTCATTTAAATGCACATCATTGGACAGAAAAATATATTTCTATTAATATAAATCAGAGATTACAAGAATGACAACCTCTGTCAGCACGTCTACGAACCGGAGAAATCGAGTCCTCCACCTGTGCCTCCACCACCTCAATCCTCCATCTCTCGATAGCAATATCACAAGCAAAGGAAAGCTTGGGAAGAACACAAAGTGCTCCAAGGGACAAAGGGATGCAGACTCAAGTATAATCAAGCTTCGACAACAATGGATATAGTTTTCTTGCTCTTCAATTCCTCCTCCTTCAATGTATCCAAAGGGTTCCTTATATAGTGCTTCAATGGGGTAATGGAAGGTCAAATCTGAGTGATCTCAAGGCATATGGAAGGCCAAGAGACAAGTGACTCAGATCCACATCAAGGAAAAATCCAAAACTATTTGGCCTTTTGTACACATCCTGATGTATGCAGGTTTAAGGGTCATATCCGTGTATATACGCGAGAATGGGTTTAGAAGTCGCGTATGGAAAATAATGCATGTTTTTAGGGATGATCTTGGAAACATCAAAGGTACAAAAATGGTCCATGGGGTCCAAAGAGTCTGCAGAGGGACAGGGAAGGCCATAAATATGTGATCTACCATGTGTGGTAAAATCAGCTGTAACAAAGACATTTCTCTTTGGGTTTACAGCTACAGCTGTCGTATTATGTTGAGCTTTCCAGTGCCAGCAATCCCTACCCATCTCCATGAACATGTGAATTTTGTGTGCGATGATAATGGTGAGTGCATATACTGCTTCCAGATAATTCCAGATATTCCAATTATTATGTGACTTGTTGTTTTTGTTGGGACACTGAGAATTATAGTACTACTTATATTGTTTTCCTGTGAACCACGACAATGGAAAACCCCTACGCCCTTTTTCAATGGACGCTAACTGTTGGAAGACACAGAAACGATTCTGAAGAGAAATTGAAATTATGTGAAAGTGTAAATAGCAGACCCCATGACATTCAAACATTAAACAACAAGATCACGTATTATGTTGAGATTGAGAAACATCCTGATATAGTGTTTGGTTTGTCTGGGATATATCTTTACCAGAGATGTGAGCGATTAGGTCATAGTGAACTCCCTGCTAATTGGTGGGGGTTCCCCTATATATTGATGTTTCAGCCACCTATCACTGGTGCTAATTACAGTTTCTATCAGATCTCATTTTCTCAATTGGGTGCGGTTTCTGAGTTGGTTGTGCGGATTTACGAGATGAAGGTGAAATATGAGTGTCAGTCGATTGAGGACGATGAAGAAGGGCATAGTTTCTGGGACTACTGGCAGTCGCAGATTAATGGTTTTGACTTGGTAGAGGAATCTGAGGGAAAGGGTGGTGTGATCAAAGTTTTATAGGAGAGTATGGATTTCGTATGGAAAGGGCAGGCTAATGGCTACTATTTTTAGGTGGATGTTGTTCGATTTTTAACATTAGGCTATCATTATATTAGAATCTTTTAACTGAGAGAATAACAAGCACAACAATCAAACACAAGAGACAATCAACACTGTGTTTTTCCTCGGGGAAACCATAAATGGAGAAAACCCCGCAACTTACTCAGAGATAGAATCAACACCAAAAGTAAAACTCCAAAATAGTAAGATGATCTCTCGATAGCAGTAGCCTCTTTCTTCCTAGCCCTAGTGTCTTCTTCTTCCTTAGCTATGCACTACAACTGAGTGTGAGTGAGTGTGTGATAAATAGAGAGGCTCACTCCCTATTTATACTAATTCCTGACTTGACAATGACTCACTAGGGCCGACTTCTCTAGGAGAGTCTAATAACCCTAGTGCCCCGAAACTGCGGGGACTTTAACCCTTGAACAATAGGAGGGTTAACCACAATGACTTGACATGACTTGTTTACATTATAGATCCTCCCAATTAGAACATCGGGGCATGACATGAATCAAATACATTCTAGAAACTTATTGGAATAAACATCGGGGTACAAGACATAAGATATATAAGTGAATACATTCTGAAGTTACAAATACATCAACACTCCCTCTTAACTAGGAAGGTATTATTTCGACACAATTTTTAGCACTAGTCTTCTTCTTTGTATCGACTGGATCATCTCATCATCTTCATCTTCAAGTTGTCTTCTTCATCTTCAAGTCTTCTTTGTCTTCTTCATCTTCCATTCACCTTCGTCTTCAAGTCTTCTTCTAAGTCATCTTCTTCTTCAAGTCTTGTTCATCATGGGATCTAGATCATCACTATTGTTGGATCATCATCATTGTATCATCATCAATTTTGGATCATCACTTGATCTGGATCATCATCAAGTCTGGATCATCATCACATCTGGATCATCACTTGATCTGGATCATCATCAAGTTGAGATCATCATCATTGATGCTATCTCAGAATGGTGTTATCTCTTGATTCTACTTGTCACAGGAAGTTCTATATATCCAACCCTTTTTCATGCTAGTTGTAGGCCTACCCTTCATGTAGGTCTTCAACACTTATATCTGACCCTAAGTCAAAATGGCCCACCCAACTCTTACATCTGACCTCATCTTGTCAAAAAGGCACATCCATCACTCACATCTGACCTCATCTTGTCCGAAAGGCCCAACACTCACATCTGACCATGTGTAAACACATCGCGCCAAAATGGCTTAGCACTTACATTTGACCTCATATTATCGAAAAGGATTTGTACTTACATCTAACCCCATCTTGTCAGAAAGGTACAGCACTCACATTTGACAATGTGTAAACACATCGCGCCAGAATGGCTCAGCACTTACATCCAACCTCATCTTGTCAGAAAGGCTCTGCACTTACATTCAACCATGTGTAAACACATCGCATCAAAAGGGCTCTCAGTCCCAGATTGAGGATTCCTGGTAACTGACTAGGTGCCTCCATTCTCCCAGAGAATGGCATCAACCCTTGTATCTGATCAAGTGGGAACACATCCCTCAATCACATCAAAATGGCCATGCACTCACATTTGATCATGTAAGACTACATCCTATAGTCATATCAGAATGGCCCTCAGTCCCAGACTGAGTATTCTTGGTAACTAACCAGGTGCCTCCATTCCAAGAATTGTATTCAACCCTTATATCTGATCATGTAGGAACCAATCCTACAGACACATTAGAATGGCTTAGCACTCAAATCTGACATGGAAGGAACCAAATCCTCTCACCATGACAGAATGGCTCAACCCTTACATCTGAACATGGAAGGAACCTAATCCTCTCACCATGTCAGAATGGCTATAGGTCTCATCATTTCCCCTTGGAGGGAACCTCGATATGGAGAACACCAAGCTTCTCCCTGAAGTACTCAAACTTCACTTTAGCCAATGGATTCATCAACACATCAACTATCTGTTCTTCCGTCGCAACATGATGGAGCTTCAATTCTCCTCTCTGCACCATATCCCTAATATAGTGATACTTGATCTCGATATGCTTCGAATTATCATGGAACAATGGGTTCTCTGACAACTTCACACAACTCTGGTTGTCACAATATATAAAAGTAGCATCCAAATGGAGATCAAATAAATCGGGCAGTAGATTTCTTAGCCACACTGCCTCGCAACTAGCTAAACAAGATGTGAAATATTCTGCTTTAGCTGTACTCAGTGCCACACATGACTACTTCCTGCTAAACCAAGAGATCATACCTGATCCCATACTGAAGCAGCATCCTGAAGTGATCTTCCTATCGATGGCACTGCCTACCCATTTTGAATCAACATAACCCTTTAGGTTAATCTTCTGATTTTCCTCGTACTTGAGCCCATAGTTAACTATACCCTTCAGGTACCTCAGAATATGCTTTGCAGCAATCAAGTGAACATGTCTTGGATTTGTCAGGAACTGGCTCAAGGTGTTCACAACAAAGCAAATATTTGGTCTCGTGTTCATCAGGTACATCAAGGACCCAATCATCTGATGATACATCGTAGCATCAACCGCTTCTGATGAAGCATCACTCAATAGCTTCAGGTTCAATGCCATAGGTGTGGTTATGGCCTTGCAGTCCATCATCCCAAATCTCTTTAGAATATCTATGGCATACTTCCCTTGTCCAAGGAATATTCCATCCGCATTCTACCACACCTCCATGCCTAACAAATAGTGCATCATACCCAAGTCTTTCATTTCAAACTCTACAGCAAGATTCCTCTTTGTATCAGAAATCAACCCATCCATACTTGTTACAAACAGATCATCCACATATAGTAGGAGTATCACTGGATTGCCATCTTCAACCTTGTAGTAAAGGTTGGAATCCGCTTTATTCTTGGTTAATCCCAAACTGGATAGGAAGCCATCAATTCTGTCGTACCCTGTCTTGGGTGCCTGTTTCAAACCGTACAGGGCTTTCTTCAATCTACACACATGAGACTCCCTGTCATGTTTCTCAAAACTGAGTGGTTGCTCCACATACACTTTCTCTTCTACTACACCTTTCAAGAAAGTATTCTTGACATCCATCTGGTGTATCTTCCATTTCATCACTACAGCCAGAGAAAGTACTGAACTGATGCAAAGTTTTCTTCATAATCTATTCCTTCTTTCTGGGAGAAACCATGAGCCACAAATATTGCTTTATATTTCTCTATGCTGCCATCTGCAACATGCTTGATCTTGTAGATCCATTTGGAATTTACAATGGACTTCCCTTCTGCTCTTGGTACAACATCCCAAACATCATTCTTCATGATCGATTGATACTCTTCGATCATAGCATCCTTCCATTCTTTCCTTCCTGCCGCTTCTTCATAGTTGGAAGGTTCTTTATCAATAATGTCACATAGAAAGGCTACATAACTGGAGCAGGACCTAGTTCTATTCCTTCCTCTGTGTGTTTCTTCTGAAGCTCCATATCTTTTTGCACCTTGGATAATTTCATGTACCCAAGCAGATTTCCTCTTGTGAGGATTCTTCTCCTGAGGTGGATCTACAGGTTCTTGAGGTTCTACTAATTCTCGATCCTCATCTTGAATTTATTCGTTCATGGTTGTATCATGAATTCTGGGTGCTTCTGTTTCTTTAGGTTCTTCAACCGGTCTCTTCCTGGATTTGATGAAGGATGAATCTTCGTCAAATGTTACATCTCTACTAATGTCAATCTTCTTGAACCCTGGGAAGTATATTCTGCAAGCCTTCGAGTATCCCACAAATATACCCTTCTTTCCTAAAAGGATATAACTTTGTCGTCTTTTCTTTCGGAATGTGTATGTATACAGGACAACTGAATATTCTAAGATGGTTGACTTCTGGTTTCTTGCCGTAGAATAATTCTTCAGGAATACGGTTTTGTACATACACCGCTATTCTGGAAGCTTTTGCCCATAGATGCATGGGAATATCTTGGTCATGAAGCATGGCCCTTATTGCTTCCATGATCATTCTATTCTTTATTTCTACAATTCCATTCTATTGTGGATTATATGGAGTGGATAACTCCCTCTTAATCCCTGAGTCTTTGCATATCTCTTTGAATTCATTTGATGTGAATTCTACATCGTTATCTGATCGAAAGGTCTTGATCTTCTTTTATGTGTGATTCTCAATCAAGGCTTTGAATTCCTTGAAATTTCTGAATACTTCATCTTTGTTCTTCATAAAGCATATCCATGCCTTTCTAGAAAAATCATCAATAAAAGAAACATAGTATACATACCCGCTTAGAGAATTGGTTGACATTCGACCTCATACATCGGAGTGGATGTTTTCCAAGATTCATTTTTCCTTGTTCTCGCTACTTGGAAATGTCTTCTTTGTGTTCTTCCCTTTTGCACATCCTTTGCATACACCTTCATGTTTTGTTTGCATTTCTGGGAGACCCTCAACAACTTTTGTTGCAAGTGGCAGTGCTCAATAATGCACATGTGCAAGCCTTCTATGCCAAAGCTCATTTGGTTCTATCGAGTGTTGTTCAGGATTAAACACCCTTGTAACCTAAGGTTTGGGGTTACCAAGCTACTACTAACCTTGCAGAAAATTAGCTTTAATAGAGTACAGAAAGGAAATAGGAAGAAATACATGACTTACCCGATTACCGATGGTTGATCCAAGCTTGATCTTCTTCCACTTTGCTTCTCTCCAAAGCTTCTAGGGATGCACCTCCTTCACTGGCAAAGAGCAAATTCTCCAAGTACAATCTTATACATGTATATATGAGAGGTTAGATAAACAATATATCTAGTGCATAATCGAATATATTCATCAAGCATAATACATGAAAGAGACTCAACACAATTTTGGAAGAAGAATTCTCTTTATTAACAATCAGTGAATGAGATAAGAGTACAACCCAGCTTCTGAGACAAGGACTCCTCTGCAACCAAAGGACTCTGAGTTCTGCTAATCCAAGACTTCTGAAATATACCACCAGCATAACTTTTCTCTCCAAACTTGATTGATTAATTCCCTCCCCAAGGCGTCTATTTATACTTTGGGAAATAGAGTGGTTTCAAAGGTTGAGGAGGTTGAAAAAGTTAGGATAGTTAATGATTAGGACCCAACTAATCTCCATTAATCATGATTTATATTTTTTAATGTCAAATCAAGATGTACACAACTATTAATATTAACCCGCGTATGACACACGAATTTCTTAAAGGAAACCCGCCTATGCTGATGTACGTGGGTTGCAATGGAGATAGTTGTGTACAGTACGTGAGTTGTCAATGGGACTATCCGTGTACGTACGTGAGTTGCAATGAGGATAGTCACGTACACCATTCAACACCTAAAATAATAATATGGCAAGCTGGTTCAATGGTAAACGCATCTCATGTCATGCCCATCCACAGTGTTTTGGAAAACTTCAATCCTAAGATGTCCTTTTGTGTACCAACATAAGGAATGTTGGCACTCGGATGGAGAAGTGCCATTTGGGTTGATAATAGATGCCCCCTAATGTGTGAGGTCAAAGGAAAATGATGGCCAAAATACATTATAATCATTATCTTGGAGAACTCAGAAGTCCAATGGAGCAGAGGTAGTACCTGAAACAAATACATGAAATGTCATATGCAAAGTCATATCCGAGGATGCTACGTTCAATATACTGGAACACTAGCTCCTTTACAATATTTGAGTACATCATATAGTACAGGTACAAGACTACATATATTACAAAGGTGGATCAAAGCCACAATATACAATAATGATGAGTCTTCAAAGATCTACAATCTGTGTAAGTGACCACAACATAATCTTGCACAACTTAGTCCATAGATATGAAACTAAGGTCTTCGTTGAAAATCCCAAAGAACCAATACAATCCAAACCATGTGAATAGATGTTATTGAAGTCGAACATGGATAAGATTCAACAGATTGTCAACCAATAGGTGATAATCGATAACTGAAGAAAAGGAATTCACAAAAATGAAGGTGAATCCTAAGGTATGATTGTCAAAACTCTAGGTCTTCGTCGTCAGGAAGTGTTGATGAGGAACCATACTGTGATGAGGAAGGAAATATATCCTCCAACGAATCACAAGAGTGACTAGGAACTGTGTAAAGGAAAGGAGACACAAGTAATAACAGATAAGACAATGATGGAATCAGATATAGATCAGATACAGGGTTAATTCCTTGAACAGTGAGCACGACACAGAGATGACCCAAGGCAGCTTTTAACTTTACAGATAGTACAACTAGACTTATCTGTCATGTAGGAGACATGATCAGATTCTCCAGGTGAAACTAACAAGAGGAGGAGTAAGAAACTCAAAGTAATAGCTGAACTGAAAGTGAACACTGAGACATGAGTATCGAAAAAGATAAATAGTGCTATGTTCAAGGAAGACATGTTGCCACTGACTAAGAACCAAAAGAAAACTTCTTCCTTATCTTCCCTATTAAATTTTAACAAGTCCAGGAAAGTCAACTCAAGTCTCTCTTCATTTTTTGACTGGCTTGAAGAGAAGAGGGAATAATTCTTGATAGTGTCACTGATTCATGGATTTTATGAGCCCGAACTAGTACATGCTCACTTAGTGTTTTCATGTTTTAGAGAGTCTGAAAACTCCGAAGAAGACTCCAAGGGGGTCCTTTTTCATCCAATTTAGTCTCCCGAGGCCGAAAAAGTATAAAACATACCACATAAGAACTCTCTTAACTTCCGTAGAAGAAAATGTGAACCTTTTTCGTACTTATTCAGGGAGGTCCGAAAAAGGTTAAATTACCTCCTACCTAACGCTCCTTCGAGAGCAGCATATAGCTTGAGTTTTACCAGTGTGAAGGAAATAAAGATCACTGGGAAAGATACATTTGAGTACTATAAATGGGGATTACAACAATAAACTCGATTCTTTGTTCTTGGTGTTTAACGAGCATGACAAAGACATCAAGTATATAGAATCTTTTTCATGTTTAGGTCCAGAGCACAGAAAAGATAAAACTAAGCTCATACCGGGTGTTCCTTTTCCATAAATTTAGTCCCTCGGGTCCGGAAAAGTGATAAACCTGTACCTGAGAATACTCTTCTCAATTCTGTATAAAAGAGAGTTATCCTTTCTCATATTATTCCACATGGTCCGAGAAAGAGATAACCTACCACCAATGTGGATGCCTATTCACATATTCTTAACGAGCTTGAACGGACAAGTTTACTCGGTAGTCAAGTCTATTTTTAGGAGTTAGACCTAGGCCTAAAGAAACTCCATAATGGTGGGGATTCTTATAAAGGGATAGCTTGTGAAAAGAGACCAAAATGAGGCTCAATTTGGTGTGAAAATTAGCTAAGAAGGCTCCCCTGAACCTATGATAGTTGCAACATGAGTATCGAAAGACAATAGGTAGGTTCTAAATGAGGATACTTATGGGAGGAAAGTCCTATCCACGGAAGAACAATGGTATAAACAAGGAACTAATGGTTAAATATACCATAGTCTGTGGTCGAAGTGTTAATGCTAGGATTAAGATGGATTGGGTATAAATGCAGAATGCATGTGAAATGACAAAAAAACATCCTATATGAGCGAAAAACACTGACCACAAACCTGTCACATGGAAGAAAAGAGATGGCATTAGTTTAAAAAATATGACCACAAACCTGTTGCATGGAAGAAAAAAGATGGCATTAGTTTAAAACATATGACCACAAACCTGTTGCATGGAAGAAAAGAGATGGCATTAGTTTAAAAAATATGAACTATAGGGAAAAAAACCCACTTTGAAAATAATTTTTCTATAAATAGTTCAAAATATGAAAAAAACTCACCATTTGATTTTTAACTATAAAAAGACAAGTTTTACCTCTACCTTTGATTGCTCGGTGTGGACAATTCGGTGGACCATTCCCAAAACCGCAAGTGTTAGGTAAAACTACACTCCATGCTCTTTCATTTGATCCAAACAATTTTCAATTGTGAGCCCAGATTCATGTTTTCAAGTGCCCTCAAAGCATGAACACTGTGTATGTGGGTATGGTATGTTAATAGTCGCGTACACGTGTTTTGTACGTGCGTTTCCCGAAAGAAAGTCGTGTACAGTATGCGACTTTCCTAAAGGACAGTCGTGTACACTGCGCGAGGTAGAAAAAGCATATAGAGGGTTAAAAATTCAATTATTTATGTGAATCTAATGGTTTGAAATTGCTTGGTTATTAGATTGAAAGATGGTGCTTGAGTGGAGGGAGAGGGAACATGAAGACATGGACCAAGAAGCTCTACAAGATTCCCCCACGGCGAATGTTTTACGTTAGAGTGGGTTATTGAAATTTTTCTATGCCTCACCTATGTGGTCAAATGTCCGCCTCTTAGAGTTTTTGATAAACTATTGGGATCATGATATAGGCATGTTTGACCTTCAAGGTGAGTTTATAGAGGTTACATCGAAAGATTTCTATTTCATTTTCAGTTTATCACAACAGGGAGCTCCGGTGAACGTGGAAGGTACCGGTAGAGGCAGTGACCTTCTAAGTGTATAGAACTATATAGACATATACTGCAAGCCATGCACTCAAAAGAGGGGTAGCTGCATCCCTATTGTTCACATTCGCAACGTTCCTTTATAGGTATTGGCAAGCACTAAAGTGAGGGTTGCAGGGTCATCATCACTTCACCTTGCAACTCAAAACCAAATGAGACTAGCAGTGCACTGTATGCAAGGAGCCCTATATGATTGGTGTTTGGGAGTGATCCCAATAATGAGGAAACAACTCTCTCTAACTGCAAAAGAGGCCGGAGGAATAATTTTGGTTATTCCAGCATGTTGGTATCCTTTTTCTTTGAGAGAATTTCGGGTTTGAGTCCTACAGTACCATTACCAGTTTGTTCTCCCCATTAGCCTAGGCTAAGTAGGTGGCAAGAAATCTTCCTCCGCTAGGGAGGTGGTGGATCGGTCCAGAGTGTCTATGATGACTACTTCTACTTTTGGTGGGAGCGATAGTTTCCAACCTTGGAACAATCTCCATATGTTGGGTTGGATTTAGAAGGTGATACTGACCTTGTCCTCCCTCCTGGAGGAGCATGGGGAGAGTCAGGTATTTTTTATTTTCAAAATTTTAAATTTTTTATGAATTTTAATTATAAAGATATATACATATGTATAAAAGTTAGAATTCTTTTTAAAATGTCAAAATGCAGATATTGGACCAGTCCTCCCTGCTGGGCATCCACGCATGTATGCGCGTCCTATTTTGGGAGAGGAATAGGGTTTGATTAGGGTTATTGAGGGGAAGCTGTCCAGGCTTACCCAGAAAGTACCTTCCTTATGCATTAATCATATCCCTGCCATCATGTAGGAGCTAGTGGTTGGTGTACCACCTGTCTAGATACGCCTTCTGAGGCAGGTAGCTAGAGAAGTACTTGTGTATATAGATTTTGTTGAGGTTGCTGAAGCCGAGGAGGCTGAAGAAGCCTGAGTGCAGGGTAATCGGGGGGGACCAAGGTGGTCCAAGTGACCAGGGTGGTCAAGCTTAGACTTAGAAGCATTTTATGGACTTTGATCCATGTTTTGTGTATATTTTTTGTATATTATACAGTTATGACTGGATCTGAGGATCGAAAACTCGACCTATCTATATTGATAGATATTCACATATATATATATATATATATTGCCGGTTTATTTACAAATGTTTTTATGTGTCTGCTGTATATTTTTTATGCAAAATGTGTTAAATTCCAATCCAAGATATAATTAGCATATGCATCAGTTAATGAATTTTGATTTCTTGGAATATGATTGAATATAATAAAATCAAAAGTTCTTTCCAATAATCTAACTTGCATAAACTGACCTAATAGAATAGGGTTCCGCACCTGATAAGCCTGATTGAGTTGGGAAACCACTAGCTGAGAGTCCGGTCGGACTTCCAGCTGAGTGATACCACGTGACAAAGAATCCCATAAAATCTCAATGACAGCCCTGTATTCAATGACCTTATTGGTAGTAGGACCTAAGCAAGCACCTCTTGAGGCAACTTACTGTCCTGAGGGAAAATAAATGACCCATGTGGCTGAAGCCAAATTACAAGTGTGGTGACTGGCGCCATTAGTGAAACCTACGAACCACTTGGAAGACATCTGTAACAACTAGTAGATGGTATAAAAAAGACAAACCGATGAACTCTTGTACATAAAAATACATACAATAAAATACAGGAAAAAGTGCTAAGCCTAAGCATAGTACTTTTTCAGGTAGAGCCCATTTCTAGGTTTAGGCAGCTTATTCCCTTCGAAATAAATCAATTCATATGTGCCCTTCTTTAACACCTTTGACATGACATAAGGTCTCAACCACATAGACCTAAACTTTCCTGCCCCCGGGGGTTCTTTGTCTTGATTCGAGAGCAAAACAAGCTCCCCTTCAGAGAAAATATGAGCCTTGACCAACTTATCGTATTGGCTTTTTAACCTATTTTTATGAGCTTCGTTTGCTGTCAGCGCATCTCTATGTTACTCATATAGATGTTCTAAATGTAATAGACATTATTACAGCTCAGTCGTATCAAGTAACACATGAATAGAAATTCTTAAGGACAAGATTTCACATTCAATTGGGGTAACTGCTTCCACTCCATGAACAAGTTGGAAAGGAGAAAACCCTATAGCATTTTTCATATTGGTCCGATATGCCCAAAGTATAGGATACAGCATGATGTGCCAGTTGGAACGGGCTGCATTAATAGTATGTTTGAGAATAGTCTTCAATTTTTTATTAAAAGCCTCTACTTGACCATTTTCTTGAGGATAGAAAGAGGATGAATGTTCTTGTCTAAACCCTATCATAGTGGTCAATTTAGTCATCATACTATTTTGGAAATGACTGCCATGGTCAGTGACAATCACCTTAGGGATACCGAATCGTGTGATAATTTGGTTAAAAATGAAAAAAGCTGCAGTTTCCCCGTCAGCTTTAAAGGTGGAAATTGCCTCTGCCCGTTTCATAAAATAGTCTACAGCAACAATGATATATTTGTGCCCCCCAGCCGAGACTGGGTTGCACGTCACGTAATCTATCCACCACTTCATGAAGGGGCCCACTGAGATGACGGGAAATAACAGAGTGAGATGCAACCACATCTTTCTAGTGTAAAGCTGACAAGGATGACGACACTTCATGGCTCACACACAATCTTTAAATATCGTGGGCCAGAAATAACCGTCTTGTAATATGTTATGGGTCGTTGCTAACCCAGATAAATGACCCCCACACGCTCCACTATGGGCATCATTTAGGACAATCTATGCTTCCTCGTGGGTAATACATTGACGCAAAACAGAATCTACCCCTCTACGATATAAAGTATCTCCAATAGTGAGGTAGTTCTTGGCATGTATGCTAAGTTTACATCATTCTTCCCGCGAGAAGGCTGCAAGGTACTTCAAAGTCTGGTGATATACAAGTATATCTCTATACCAGGGGTCAGGGGTGGAAATAAAAAATATATGCTCATCTGGGAATGGGTCTTCTTCGATGGCTACACCTTCCTCTACTGGAAATTCTGCAATGAGCTCAGCAAAAACTAAGGATTTTTTGGATTTGGTGGATTGAAAATCCAAGTCAAACTCTTGGAGAATGACTATCCATTTGTTGAATTTTCCTCCAACTATATGTCGAGACAAAACATATTGAAAATGATTAACATCTACCACTACTGTCGTGGTCCTTAGTAAGATGTAGTGAGGTAACCTCTGAACAACATATACAGCTACCAAGGCCAACTTCTCGACGTGGGAATACCTAAGTTCAGGTCTGGCTAAAGCACGAGTGAGATAGTAGACGACATGCTCTTTGAGCTTATCATCCTACTGGACTAGGACTACCCCTATGGTCGACTCAGATGCGGCCAGATACAATATAAAATCTCTACAGGTAATCTGGTGGACACAATAATGGTGCCGACAACAAATTTTTTGCAATGCCTCGAATGCAAGTTGTGCAATTTCGTCCCATACAAATGGGGTGTCATTTTTTAATAGGTGCATGAAACCTTTAGTAATCTTGGCATAATTTACAATAAAATTTCAAAGGAAATTGGAATTCCCCTGCAAGCTCTGAAGTTTCCTGATAGAATGAGGAGGATGCAAATTTACAATGGCCTCAACTTTCAAGGGATCCACCTGAATGCCTTTGTTAGAAACAATGAATCCGAGCAGTCTCCCTGACTCGACAGAGAAAATGCACTTGTGGGGATTCAAGCAAATTTTATAGTATCTGCATCATTCAAAAATCAAACACAAGTGATCTGGGTGATCGATCCTCTTATGAGAATGTGTTGGCAGATCATCAAGGTAGGGTTTGACAATGGCTTTAATATCATTAAGGGAAAAATTCATTGTCCGTTGAAAGGTTTCCCCGGCATTTTTCAATCCAAAGGGAATTTTCTTGTATGTGAAGGTACCCCAAGGACAAATGAAAGTTGTTTTATGTTGGTCTTCTAGTTTAATTTGGATTTGATTATATCCGGAGAAACCATCCATAAACGAAAAGACTTCACTTCCTGCATAAGCATCAATAATTTGATCTATAAATGGCATGGGATAGTTTTCCTTAGGACAGGCTTTGCCATAAATATCGAAACTCAGTACACATGCATATGGTCCCTTGATTTTTGTCAACAGGAACAGGGTTGGATACCCATTCTGTCAAAGCTATGGGATAAATGAAACCGGCTTTCAGCAATTTCTCAACTGCAGCCTTCACTGCTGCCACTTTACGCGGGTTGACAGGTCTCAACTTTTTCCGAACAGGTTTAGCGTCATGGTATGTTTGGATTTCATGCTCGACTATTGATGGATCAATTCCTAGCATGTCCTCATATGACCAGGCAAAAACATCGCGGAATTCCTTAAATAAGGTCGTAGAGATTGCAATATCCTCCAGAGAGCAGTTTGCGCTGATGTGTACATTTTCCACAATGTTTGGATTTACAGAGATGTTGATAGGGATAGTAGTAGAAATATTTTCCATGTTCCCCTCAGCAAACATTCCTTCCTTTGGTAAGGGATTAATAGGCATATCAACATCGACTGCCAGTCTCATATGGAACTCCTGGTTCTCCATCCTGCTTAACTCTGGAAGAAAATAGGATCGATGGTGAAGATCTTCACAGATCTTATCTCATCCACACATAGCTTCCAGAATGGCTTCATTCGAAGGTAAAACCATATCTAAGCAATCTCTAGAATGCAAAGAGTTCTCTACCCAAGCAGGAAAATAGACTTCTTCCAGTTCCTCTGAGACTATGAGAGGGACCGAAATGGGATTAACAGCGGTATGGATGATAGCTTTATAAGCCACTTCCGCTGCTGATAAGGGCACTTCATGTTCATGGTGGGAAGGGAGAACCCAAGGATCAGTCCTATCAACAACCGTAGCTATGGACTTTCCCACACTAGTAGAACCTATATAATTAATTAGAACTAGAAGATCAAATGTGCCCATCAATGATGCGTACATTCCAGCCCCTAAGATCTCTGAAGCAGGTCTAACCTAATAAACCAATGGTATGGTGGACTCTTTAGTTTCCATGTAGCCTTTTTGAGTAAAACTGAGTTGGTCAACCGTAACCAAATTCCCTTCGTGTGGAAACACTACCACCTGAAAAATGACCGATGCAATAGCAGACATGGCATAAGTACAACTTCTCCCCAAGAGCAAGTTATAATCCAAAGGTGCATCAATCACCTCTACCTCAACAGACACTGCTTTCCTTGCTAACTTAATTTCAAAAGCTGGTAGGATACCTTGTGGATGGAATGATAATCTGTCGAAAGCAGTAAGTAGGGTGTTTGATGGAACCAGCTCTGGCGATCCAAGAGCTTTCCAACAAGACAAGGACATAACACATGTAGAAGCACCCTCGTCGACAGCTGCCCTTCCAATGGTCTCCATTTATACTTTGGGAAATAGAGTGGTTTCAAAGGTTGAGGAGGTTGATACAGTTAGGATAGTTAATGATTAGGACCCAACTAATTTCCATTAATCGTGATTTATATTTTTTAATGTCGAATCAATATGTACGCGACTATTAATATAGGAAACCCTTGTATGACACGCAAGTCGCTTACAGGAAACTCATGTATGCTGATGTACACGGGTTACAATGGAGATAGTTGCGTACAGTATGTGAGTTGTCAATGGGAATAGTCACGTACATACGCGAGTTGCAATGAGGATAGTCGCGTACACCATTCAACACTTAGAAAAATAATATGGCAAGCTGGTTCAAGGGTAAATGCATCTCATGTCATGCCATTAATCGTGATTTATTATTTTAACTATTATTTTATCATTTTCCTTAGGAGGCCCATTTTAGACCTCAAATTTTGTCTAATGGAAGGATCTATCATTCTGGAACCGGAGACCATCCTCAATAATCACACTTGTCATTTTCACTCTCGGTCCATCCCAGAGGTCTTAATTCAGTGGCACAGCCTGCAACCAGAGGATGCTACATGGGAACCACTCCTTTAGCTTCAGCAATCATTTCCACATCTAAAGCTTTGAGGACAAAGCTTTTCTAAGAGGGAGGGGATGTTAAGAACCTGCTTTAACCCTCCTCTTTATTTTGTTATTTTATTTTGTTGGACGCATATGCTTTGTAAGTCATTCTGTTAGTATGTTGTATTATCCCACATTCATGGGGATTAATAGCTGATGTTAAGTCTTCCAGTTAGTATGTTGTATTATCCCATATTCATGGGGAGTAATAGTTGTCTAAATTAGACTTAGTATATAAGTAATTATTGAGGCCAATGAAATCATCCAAGAGTTATTTTGTATTGAGCTTGATCAAAGGAGGTTTCCCCCTCGAAGTGGCCCGTGATCAATAAAATCTCTTTTGTGCTCCAAAATTTCTGTTATATCATGCATTTTGATTGTTTATTGCAAGAGGTTCTCCACACCATGGCAGACACTTTCAAAACAAAATGATGGAAGAGTTGGCTTACAAGTTAGGATATAAGCAAGAGCACTCCTCTTCTTATTACCCTCAAGCGAATGGATGGGTTGAAGCAATGAATAAGTCAATTAAGTCCATTCTCCAATGAACCATCACACATAGCAAAAATAATTGGCATATCATGTTATATCCTGCTTTGTGGGTCTATAGAACTACGATCAATACTACCACTGGTTTTTCTCCCTATCAGCTTATGCATGGGGTGGATTCATTATTACCAGTTGAATGTGAAATCCATTCTTTGAAGTTAGCTATGGAACTTTTACCAGATCAGACTTTTGCATTGGAAGAGCATTTGGTCCACTTAGAGCAGCTTGATGAGCAGCGCTGAGATGCCTTAGTGGCTCTTGAGGTAAACAAGTGTCGCATTAAGGTCCATTATGAGAAGTCTATCTATCCTAGGAGGTTTAGTGAAGGTGACTTGGTCCTTTTGTGGGATCAAGCTAAGGAACCCTTGTTGGAAAAACCCACCAACAAAGCCTCGTCGATAGGGGTTCTCACTTTGTCAAAGCCCAACCAGTGCGATCTCCCTGAGCACCGGCCCAGATAGGTTTTACCCTACCCAACAACATCCACAGAGTGAATGAAGTTTCACTCGAGATGTTCGAGGGAGAGCTATCGAAACTATGTTTTCAGTAGTGAGAAGGGAGAATATGGGATCCAACTGGGAGACAACATTACTATTAGATATAGAACTATGTAGTCATCGTTAATTCATTTCCACAACCACAGATTGCATCATATATTTGTCATAGTATCGCTAGCACAACATCATCATTTATAAAACATCGTAATTCATAATGCAACAGAAATGTGACAGAATTAGAACAGATCATATCAACATCAATAACTCATAGCAGAAATGGAATAGAACACAGCAACATCATAACAGATCAGATCGTAGTAGTATCATAACAAATTAGAAGACAATATTTATGCAACAACTATCATATCATATTAATTATGTGCAAAGGATCCAAAAAAGACAATTCTTCTCCACAACACGAGGCTGAATACATCAGGAAAAACCCAGATAGATCACAGATACAATGGAAAATTCTCCAAAACCATAGACAGATCACACTAGACCTCATGCGATAATCATGCTCAATGAAATGTTGATCTCAATCTCCATCTCGATGTCTACCTCCATATCCATTTCAAAACTAGCTCTATAAATAGGCTTGCTCCTTTACATTGAAGGTCCACTTCTAACTAACTTGTAACCGCTAATGACCTATTGTGACAAAACTTGGTCAAATGATATATTAAATATTCAAAATAGTTATTTTTCCACCCATCGCATTGACCTGGCCTTGCGCAGCACCATGTGTGCTTGCGCAGCTGTCGTGATGCTGCGCAACTCACTTACCAAAACCCCTGCCAGCAGGCCCCCAACACAGTCTTGTGGCTTGTCCTTGAGCCACGCCAGGTTGAAAGGGTATATGCTGACGTTCGCGCCTTGAATTCTTCAAACTACTGCGTGTTTGGGTGTGTTCTACTATCTTAAATACACCTAATATTTAATTATTTACTGGGGGTTGGTAGGCTCAAAGTTTCTGCAAAATATATGTGAAGGTAGAGGGGTTCCTAGGGCATTGTAGAAATACTTTAATAAAAAAAATAATGAAAAATATTTCAAAATGAAAAACCGAGTCAAACTCCTAAGAATGCAATTATTAATATAATTGAACCAAGACAAAACATCAAACTAAAATAAGATCAAGCTATATTACTTGTATTCAACAAATGAGAATACAATCACTACTTTTTATGACAAAGTCTATTTAGTGAATTCAAAAACTAACTAAGCAAAGAAAGTGCATATTAAATGCAAATACAACAACTAAATAATTTATAAACAAATAACTCTTAATTAAAAAGGATACTATTAACAACTAATTAAAAGGATAGGTGCAAGGATGACTTAACTAATAAGTGAATGGAAAACTAAGTAAAAGAAACAAATATAAAATTCAATAAAGAAAACTGAATAAGAAAAGAAAAAAAATTAATAAAGAAACTGAATTCTATTCTACAAGTTTTTATTGGTAATCATACAGTGAAAAAAGAAACTATTCTTCAAGAAAATCCTATACTAGTATCAATCTACAAAGTATTGATGTATTTTCTAGAAAATAAGATGTCTAACCCTAAGTTTAATATAAACAACAGTGAATTAAACTAAACCAAAGATACAATTATCTAATATTATAGTGATGATAAATGAGGAAATCAAAGACAAAAGAAGCAAATCAAATCATAATTCAAAAACATGCTTTGATTGAAAAGAAATACAAAAAGGGCTTTTAATAAGTACTTTAAAATAATATAACCTAAGGTACTAGAGGCTAATGTAACTATTACCTAATTACCAAAACAGAATTAAAAAATCCAAAGAAATAAAACTAAAAATAGGTTAAAAATAAACTAAGAACACTAAAGGTCGGATGGAAGGCTGGACAGGAAGGAAGGTCCGAATGACAGTCCAAACACACAGTGTGAATGAGAGGATGTATACAGAAAATAATAAAAACAGACCTAAATGATTTAATTATCAGCTGATTTTGTGCATATGAAAACAAAATGCATAAAGGACATAATTTAAACTTAATTAATTGAGATAATCAAAAGGGACTACTAATCTATGGGTATAAAGAGATTATTTCTATTATAAAATAAAGCAAACTGAAACATAGCTGAACTAATTTACCGTTTAAACAAAAAGCAACAAAACTAATATCTAACTACAAATTATACCTAAGACTGACATAAAATTAAACACTAACTTGAAAGGAAAACTAAAGATAAACTGAAAATAAACTGTACGTGACCGGTCATTCTAATTCTATATCAAAGTCTACATTAATAGCATAATGTAAATTACATTAACTACATCAAATACATGTTACAAAGAACAAAAAAATAAATATAAACAAATTAAAAATAAAACTACTTATCTGTGAGGAAGAGATAACAAAAACTCATATGGAAATAAAAACCATGAATTGTCGAGGGGCCCTCTCAGCAATTGTGAGTAATGCCTGGAGAATGCTTTCACACAGTCATAAAAACCAAGGCGTATAGCTTCTATTAAAAATAAGGAACAAAGTTACAATCTTCTTCTCTCAAAACATACTAACTATCTACCTAATGGATTGATCAATCCCCTATCTCTCTGTGTGGAGGTGTTTATATACACATTGTTTTTAAGAGATTGAGCAAGTAGACCCTTTAGCGGTCGACTGCTCTTCTAAGTTTAGCCAATCATAAAAGGTAATAATTGATCAAAGGTCAGCGCATAGGCATATCCCTTATTTGGCGTAAGTCTGGTTTTCTTCAGTGTGAACATCGCATGCAGGCTCCCTCTCCAGCGTGTTTGATGGTGGCGTGTTGGGAAGCGAAGAATACACGATAGCGAGTCTCTAGAACGAGAGCTCCTTCTTCAACATGAGCAGATCTCCTCGACGTGTGTGATATGGCATGCAACCCCTTCCTTAGTGCAACTGATGATGTGGTGTTGAACAAATGAGAGCACATGATGGCAGGTCATTCCATTCTTCAAAGTGCATAGACTTGTAACAATTCATAGGTTAAGCAGAGGAGGCCACGAATGATTCTTCTAGAACAAGAGTGCGCCTTCTTTAAATGCGTGGATAGTGAGCAGCTTGGTGTTATGAGAAATCAACGCACCGACGATCCTTTTGAACTACTGATCATGTTATCACCTGGGCACGTGGTCAACAAAACAGTATGCAGATTTCTTCAACGTTTAATGCCTGAGATCGGTTATGGACAATGCGCATCATGATTAGCGATCTGAACGACGAGTTGCATGATGAGCTGAATGGTGGTTGCGCAGATCGAGATGAATGGTAAGATGAATGCATTTTGTTTATAAATTCTCCCAAGCATACTATATAACCTGCAAACAAATACACATATTAATTAATATATCAAATATTCTTTAAATAATAAAGATTTGAGTTAATAAAATCATAAAAATGATATTAATAACCAAAGTTGGATAAACATTAAATTTGTTCTTACCTTGTGCTGAATAATGATCTACATGACATAAAATACATGAAAGATAATAAAATATGCATTTAAATGCGTTATTTTAATGCCAAAAAAATGATAACAAAATGAGGCTCGAAATTCCCCCAAACCGAAGAAATGCCAGGTCCCATTGAGAAAATAAAAAGATAAGAGATCATACTATCAAAGCGAACTTTAAAATGTGAGCCAACAACATGCATATGCATGAATGAGTGAGTTCATAAAGTTTATAATTAGTTCAACCATGTCCAAAGTAAACCTTTGGACAAGTTGAACATATGACACAAAAAGTATAAAATTAATCATTTGATAGTTTACATACATGATTAAGTAAAAGGATAGGGTTACTAATAGTGAAATGATAAATAAATAAAACTTTTAAGGTCAAAGCATTCTTATGGAGGTAAAAACTATTTGCCAAAAACAAAATTTGGTTAGAAAATTTAAATCATAAGTGGCTTTGATCCTTCATATAGTCCTCCATATTGATCTTCTGTAAACTTATACTTCATGCTATAACCAAGTTCGATTGCTAATTTATCCTGAAAAACACTTATCATTTTGTCAAAGAAAATAGATCTGTCATAAATAATGAAAATAAAAACAATCTAAAATTTTTAAAAACAATCTAATTTTTCCTAATCCTCCCCCCAAACCAAAGGTATGGCGTGTCCTCAAGCCATGAGAAAGAAGATTCGGTTGTTCCATATAAAAAGAGTCCTATCATGTTGTTTTATTATTTTGTAAAAAGAAAAACTAACTAGTAAATGGAAATGATTCATATATGTATATTCATGAAAAATATAACAGTGCTTAGAAATACCACTTAAATGTTGATAAGAGAACTGAAAACATGACAGAGGAAAAGCTAGTTATCCATGCCTTATTTTAAATATATCTTGTCATTATAAGATATTTTGAGTTTACCTCGGAGTGTGAGATTTTATAGCTATGGGTGCCATTTCTAGGATAATGACATCCTAGGTATTTGTTGAATTAGATGGCTAGGTCCAATCCCAACTTACAGCGATTCTCAAATGACATTAAAAACAATCGGCCTTAAAATAAAATTTGGAAATTTTTCTTCATATTTATCATTATCTTCTTAATCATGTGCATAGTAGTGCATTAACCAGATCTCTTTTACCCAATATTTCTCCACTACCAACAGGCCTGTTCAGTACCCTGATGGGTTTAACTTTGTACCATGCAAGTATATTCCCGCTGCCAGTGAGCTTGTTTAGTACCTTGATGGGTTTACTTGCATTTATCAAGCTTCCTTATTTTAAGTTTTTACTTAGCATTGACTCGCTACCTGCAGGCCTGTTCAGTACCCTGATGGGTTTGCCTTGTATAGAGATATTAAGTATATGGAAGTCGATTGGTACTAGAGCGTGCTAAGCTCTGCTAAAACACATAATTCAATTTTGCAAAAATAAACGTACAAATACTTTTCATACTGGCCTTAATCATAAATCATGTCAAAAGAGAATAAATTAAAGCTATTCTTTGAACTTACAACCCTTCTTCTTCATGAACTAAATAATGTTCTCCACAGGCAAAAATTCCACCTACTATCGAGTTATCACACAAAGATATTTTAAGAGACAAGTTTTGATAACAAGTATAGGATAAACTAGTAATCCATAGGTATAAGATGAGATTCGAAAAACATACTAATGAGAGTAAGTCTTATCACGCAACTGTTCAAAATAGAAAATCAGAAATATACATGTCTGGATCAAAATACCAAAAACTACCTGAATCATAAAAGGAATGGTTAAGAATGATGTACACAGAATTACTATAAGCTGTAATTTTTAAGAAAGGTTTAAGATATCTTACAATAATAATTTGTCTTTCAGAGAATACTCCATGAGCTGCTTATAGATAAAAAAATTATAATCAGGCTGCAAAACCATTTGTTAGATGATTCATATTTATTTATAAAAACATATATAACATTATGGAAAGAAAAAGAGTCACCTGTAGTAACTTGTATTTATTTAATAAAACAAAAATATATTTACATAATATCCTATTTTACTAAAAAGAAAGAAAACAATTCAAGTATATGAATTCTTCCAATGTAACCATGTTCAAAGCAAATTTATAAATATACCTTTATCCACATATAAGAAAAATATTATAATGATTACTGGGATATGAAGAATCAACCGAGCTGTTTGATTTAGCAGCAATAAACATTGAAGAAGAGGATGGTACCATGGCTTGGTTCCCTCTTGGAACCATATTTCAATGTGACTTATGTATTCTATTTTTTCTTCTTCATTTCTTACTTCACGAGATCTTTCATTGAACTCTAGGATGTATAAAGAATCTAAGTTTGGTGATAGGGAATATCCAGGTTCTAATGTCCCTCCCTCATCAAATGAGAGACATTCTAGGTTGATCTTGTCTTCTTGTGGAAAAGGCCAAGTAGAAACTTCACTTTCTTTCGTAGTTTCTACAATCCCTTGATCTATAACCTCTCCAAATCTCGTATGAATTTCTTGCAATAATGTTGGTGAGGTAGGTAAGGTGGGTAAGTGTTGCAGTTCAACACTGTAAGCATATTGTACTGCTTTATTGTTGTTATAATATGGAATGGATTGAACAGGAATGTGCGTAGGGCATAGAGGAGGTTTATGAGAAGGTGATTGCGGTAGGTGCAATTGACCAGATTATGTGGTTGATATTGCCTGGAAAATGGGATATTGTTGAAAATCTTGTAGAAGAGGAAGTGTTGCATCATAAGAGAGAGTATCCCTATGATCATCAGATGGGACAGAAAGGATTTGTGAACAAGGTTGACAGGGGTTAAGATGAGGCTGAGAAGAGGGTATATTCTTACTAATCTTGAATTTTCCTCTTGAATACCTTCTACATAATTCACAAACATTATCATATGATAACTAAAATACGTCACCTGTTCCCATGAGACTTAAAATTTCTAAATATCGTTTCTTAAGCCTTTAAGTAAAATTATTTTCAAGGTATCCTTCCCTGACTGTCTTAGTTTTGAGGCTTTGAAGGTTGTATTGAAAGCGTTTGACATAATTTTCCAAAGTTTCTTCTTCTCCCTGTGTTATTTAAAAGATGTCCTCATTAACCCTTAAATAATATTGGTATCTTTTCAAGAACATATGTTTCATGTCTTCCCAAGTTTGAATGTAATTCCCACCTAGGCTCATGAACCATTGGAGGGCTGCTCCTTTCAAGGGCTGCTCCTTTCAAAGTAAGAGGGAAAAAATTCATATTTTGAACATTACATGCTCTACAATGTATTTCCAATTGAAATAAAAATTCATTGGGGTATTCATTCTCTAGTCTGTGAAAATTTGGAAAAATGGTTGGGGGGGAATATTGTATTTGTGCCACTCCTCCTGGATCTCTAATAGGGAACTCAAAGGTAACAAATTCTTCATCCTTATTTCCTATCATATCTTCTCACGACATAAGTAACTATTCATATATTATATTGGGGTTCCTCTTTCAAATATTCCTGTTAATTTGTTCGTAGGATGGGTGGTGCTTACAACACCACTAAGTGATTTAATTTCGAAATAAGTCCTACACTTGCATACGAGTAAATTGTATGAAAATAAATTACCTAAAGGCACCCATACATCAAATTGAACTTATGAAAAAGTAAACTATCTATATTTGCGAAAAGAAAAATCCTCTTAAGGGAAATAAATCAAAATTTACGTAAAGTAAACACACTCGTGCGAAAAAGGAACAACAAGGCTTTGGGGAGACCCACTAAAGTGGATGCATCAGGATGTCACACTATGGAAATTCCGTAGTGAATTCATCTTTGTGTCTTACTATTTCCCTTTCCCCTTGTTGTGTAACGTAAAAGCAACCTATCTATCCTTATCTATCTAGAATTTGTTCATAAAAAAAACTAAACTAGAGGAAAACCTAGACTACTACTACTGCTGGTTTTGGGGGCACCTGTTATAACAAATGCACAGGTTCTTACCTCTCATCTTACCGCTCCCCCGCCACCAACCTATCACTAAACTTCATAAGCAAATTCTATTTTTTCTATCTTACAGAACAACTCCCCGGCAACGACGCCAAAATGTTTGGGTGTGTTCTACTATCTTAAATACACCTAATATTTAATTATCGACCGAGGGTTGGTAGGATTAGAGTTGCTAAAAAATATATGCGAAGTTAGAGGGGTTCCTAGGGCATTGTAGAAATACTTTAATAAACAAAAGATTGAAAAAACTTTCAAAATGAAAAATCGAGTCAAACTCCTAAGAATATAATTATTAATATAATTGAACCAAGACAAAACATCAAACTAAAATAAGATCAAGCTATATTACTTTTATTCAACAAATGAGAATACAATCATTACTTTTTGTGACAAAGTCTATTTGGTGACTTTAAAAACTAACTAAGCAAAGAAAGTGTATATTTGGAAATGCAAATCCAACAACTAAATAATTTATAAACAAATAAATCCTAACTAAAAAGGATGCTATCAACAACTACTTTAAATGCTAGGGTGCAAGTAAGACTTAACTATTAATTGAATGGGAAACTAAGTAAAAGAAATAAATATAAAATTCAATAAAGAAAACTGATTAAGAAAAGCAGAAAAATTAATAAAGAAATTGAATTCTATTCTACAAGTTTTTATTGGTAATCATACAGTGAAAAATGAAACTATTCTTCAAGATAATCCTATACTAGTATCAATCTACAAAGTATTGATGTATTTTCTAGAAATTAACATGTCTAACCCTAAGTTCAATATAAACAAAAATGAATTAAACTAAACCAAAGATACAATTATCAATTATTACAGTGATGATAAATGAGGAAATCAAAGACAAAAGAAGCAAATCAAAACATAATTCAAAAACATGCTTTGATTGAAAAGAAATACAAAAAGGGATTTTAATAAGTACTTTAAAATAATCTAACCTAAGGTCCTAGAGGCTAATGTAACTATTACCTAATTACCAAAACAAAATTCAAAAATCCAAAGATAGTAAACTGAAAATAGGTTAAAAATAAACTAAGAACACTAAAGGTCGGATGGAAGGCTGGACAACAATCTGGAAGGAAGGTTCGAATGATAGTCCAAACACACAGTCCGAATGAGAGGTTGTATACAGAAAATAATAAAAAAATACCTAAATGATTTAATTATCAGTTGATTTTGTGCATATGAAAACAAAATGCATAAAGAACATAATTTAAACTTATTTAATTGAGATAATCAAAAGAGATTATTAATCTATGGGTATAAAGAGATTATTTCTATTATAAAATAAAGCAAACTTAAACATAGCTGGACTAATTTACCGTTTAAACAAAAAGCAGCAAAACTAATCTCTAACTACAAATTATACCTAAGACTAAGATAAAATTAAACACTAACTTGAAAGGAAAACTAAAAAGAAACTGGAAATAAACTGTACATGACTGGTCATTCTAATTCTATGTCAAATTCTACATTAACAACATAATGTAAATTAGATTAACTACATCAAATACATGTTACAGAGAATAGAAAAACAAATATAAACAAATTAAAAATAAAGCTACTTATCTGTGAGGAAGAGATAACAAAAACTCATACAGAAATAGAAACCATGAATTGTCGAGGGGCCCTCTCAGCAATCATGAGTAATGCCTGGCGAATGCTTTCACACATAGTCATAAACAGCAAGGCATAGAGATTCTATTAAAAAGAAGGAACAAAGTTACAATCTTCTTCTCTCAAAACATACTAACTATCTACCTAATGGATTGATCGATCCTCTATCTCTCTATGTGAAGGTGTTTATATACACATTGTTTTTAAGAGATTGAGCAAGTCAACCTTTTAGTGGTCGATTGCTCTTATAATTTTAGCCAATCATAAAAGGTAATAATTGTTCATAGGCCAACGCATAGGAATATCCCTTCTTTGGCATAAGTCTAGTTTTCTTGAGTGTGAACATGGCATGCAGGCTCCCTCTCCAGTGTGGTTGATGGCGGTGTGTTGGGTAGCGAAGAATACACATTAGTGAGTCTCTACAATGAGAGCTCCTTCTTCAACATGAATACATCTCCTCAGTGTGTGTGATATGGCATGCATCCCCTTCCTTAGTGCAACTAACGGTGTGGTGTTGAACAAATGAGAGCACATGGTGGTAGGTTGTTCCATTCTTCAAAGTGCAAAGACTGGTAACAATTTGAAGGTTAAGCAGAGGAGGCCATGAACAATTCTTCTAGAACAAGAGTGCGCCTTCTTTAAACGCGTGGACAATGAGCAGCTTGGTGTTAGGCAAAATCAATGCACCGGCGATCCTTTTGAACTACTGATCATGTTATCACCTAGGCACGTGGTCAACAAAATGGTTTACAGATTTCTTCGACGTTTAATGTCTGAGATCGGTTATGGACAACGCGCAGCCTGATTAGCGATATGGACGGCGAGCTACGTGATGCGTTGAATGGTGGTTGCGCAGATCGGGCTGAATGGTAAGATGAATGCGTTTTGTTTATAAATTCTCCCAAACATACTACATAACCTACAAATAAGTATAGATATTAATTAATATATCAAATATTCTTTAAATAATATAGATTTGAATTAATAAAATCATAAAAATGATATTAATAACCAAAGTTGGATAAACATTAAATTTGTTCTTACCTTGTGCTGAATAATGATATGCATGACATAAAATACACAAAAGATAATAAAATATGCATTTAAATGTGTTATTTTAATGCCAAAAAATGATAACAAAATGAGGCTCAACACTGCGCGATCTCCCGAACCTAGAGCTAGACTTTATCGGCAGCACTTTGACAATTACCCAAATCTTGTTGCATGGGGTGCTCTTCCCTAGCCTTGATATCGACCATCTTCTGATTCTCTTGTACCACTTGCAACATGGCGATTGCTTTAATAGACAACTTTCCACCAATTTCTTGAAACTCATCTAGATGAGCGTAGCGCTTTTGTTGGTGTTCCTAGGCACATGCAGCTCTCTTCTAAAGATCCTTCAATTCCTCGGCTCTGGTGATCTGCACCATCAGTGGCAGTGCCCACAGTGATGTCTTCAGGGCCGTAAACTGGCCTTCGGCTTCTTGCACCTGTGATGTCAACTGATCAAGTTGCTTGTCTTAGATAATGCTCTGCCAGAACTGCGTTGTCACCTCCATGATATTCTTGGCTTCTTACTCCATGGTTTTGAACTGGGTCATGATTTCTTCAATAGAAGCCTTTTGTTCCGCAACCTGATCTGGCGGCATCGTTGGATTCAACATATTGGTGTCCTCGAGCTGGACAATAGTTTGTCCCAATCTCTTGGCCTTATCAACTAGGGTGAGCTTATTCGTGCTCTCAAAGATATCCTAACAAGCCTCAGTGATAGCTTTCTCAACCTCGCCGCATCGTTCACACAACTATGCTTGTTCAAAGATCAGGAAGTCTTGCACCTTCTTCAGCTTAGTAATCTCCTCGGTAGCCTTTCACTGCAACTTAGCCTGCATTTCCTTTAATGCGTCTATTTCTTGCAATTTTTCTTTCGCCAGCTGTACCCAAACCTGATGCATCTCCTCTGCCTCTTTCTACAGCTTCTCAGTTGCACTTTGTGACTAGACATATCCCTCAGTCAGCTCTTTCTCTCATTCTGCCAATTCCAGGGAAGCAACATTCTGCAACTCCACCAACACCATAGCAAATAACTTTTTCAGATCCAAATCCACGCTCTGGATCAGTCGCAAGAACTAGTGTACTTCCTTATTTCCCACGTTGATCGCAGTCGAGGGAACTTGCACGTTCCTAGCTGTTGATGTATATGTAACTTCAGAATGTATTTCACTTGTATTTCTTATATATTGTAACCCGATGTTTATTTCAGGATGTACTTGAGTTATGTCATGCCCCGATGTTCCTATCGGGAAGGTCTATCATGTAAACAAGTCATATCAAGTCATTGTGGGTAACCCTCCTATTGTCTAAGGGTTAAAGTCCTTGCAGTTTCAGGGCACTAGGGTTATTAGACTCTCCTAGTATAGGTCGGCCCTGGTAGGGTATTAGTCATGTCGGGATTAGTATAAATAGAGAATTGGAGTCTCTATTTATCACACAACTTATACACACTCAATTGTAGCACATAGTTGAGGAAGGAGAAGACACTGTGGCTAGACAAGAAGAAGGTTACTGCTGTTGGGAGATCACTTACTATTTTGGGGCTTTTCTATTTTGGTGTTGATTCTATCTCTGAGGAAGTTGCGGGGTTTTCACCATTTATGGTTTCCTCGAGGATAAACATTGTGTTCATTATCTCTTATGTTTGATTTTTGTGCTTGTTATTCTCTCAGTAAAGATCCAAATATAATGCTAGCTTAATGATGAAATTCTAACATGGTATCAGAGCTAACCTGAGAAGAAGAAACTGTGCAGCTGCGGGATCTAGGGATTTCTAGTTTGTGGATCTTCCTCCATAGATTTTCAGCAAAAGTAAGGTGGAATAACTCTCCTCCTTAGGGCGCATATTTCTATCGAAACAGAATCCAATTCTGAGGTTTTTCAGTTTTGGACCCGACACTACTGCCAAAAATTAGGGCTTCTCATAGAAGATGAATTTTTCAGTGAGCCCAGGCCTAGATTGATCTCCTCCCCAAAATAAAAGTTAGGGATAAATTTCAAGGCATTTGGGTGGACAGATCTTCAGAAAAGAAAAACCCTAATTTGCTACTGAACCAACACTACATGATTTCAGCTCCAAATATAGATTCGACATCTTGACCTGGTAAGATCTAAATCTTTTGTATTTCCATTTGAGGTTCTCAGTTTAAGATGTCTCATCATACCAAGCTTGATAAAAATCTTGAGGGAGCTGATAACTTCTGAGCTTGGAAGTATAGGATCTCCCTGGTCCTGGAAGAGAATGAGTTGGACTCCTATATCAATGAGGAGGTTCCAGTTCCAGAGGGAGATGAGGCTAAGGCCCTGCATAAGAAGAATTTGGTTATGGAAAAGAGAATCATTGTTGATTCTATCAAGGATCATCTCATACCACAGGTGTCCTCCCTCAAGACACCTAAAGCTATGTTTGATGCCCTAACCAAATTGTTTGAATGGAAGAACATAAATGAGAAGATGACTTTGAGAAACCAATTGAAGAATGTGAAGATCCAGAATGCTGAGACTATTCAGTCTTACTTTACAAGGGTTTCTTAGATCAAGGAGCAGCTGGAAGAAATAGATGAAGAAGTGGAAAATGCATAGATTGTGATGACCACCTTGAATGGTCTCCCTAGATCATGGGACTCTTTCATTCAAGGAATCTGTGCCAGAAAGAAGTTAGTCAAGTTCAGCAGACTATGGAAAGAATGCTCTCAAGAAGAAGCTCGGATAGCAGCTCGAGAAGAGAACATGGGTAGTGAAGATCAAGCTCTCACAGTTCACTCCAAGAAAAATAGGAGGAGCAATTATCACTCCAAAGGTAAGATCTCACACTCTAGAAAAGATCTGAATACTATTAGATGTTACACATGTGATGAGAAAGGTCACATATCCAGATTCTTCCCTAACAAAAGAAATCTAAAGAAGAAGGGAAACAAGAGAATACATCATGCCCATGCTGCAAAGGATGATGAACCTTCCACAAAGAGAATCAGACAAGAGAGTGATGACTCTTCAAGTGAGGATGAATATGTACTGATCTCTGCTCTCATGGGAACTGTTTCACAAGGAATCAATGATTGGCTTATATATAGTGGTGCTTCCAAGCACATGACGGGATTCAAAGAATAATTTGTGAAGCTATTTGAACCTGAGTCACCTCACAAGGTGAAACTTGGGGATGACTACCAGTATCCAATAAAAGGTAGTGGTGAATCCTTCTATAAACTAGACTCTGGAAAGTCTTTGAAGATGAAGAATGTATTATTTGTTCCAGGACTAAAGAAGAACCTCCTCTCCATATCTGCATTGGATGCAAAAGGAATGAGGGTTGCTTTGTAGATGACCAAGTTCTTATGTGGCCAAAAGGAAAGACTTTTGACGATGAAATAGTTATTGGAGAACAAGAAGGAGGTCTATACAAGTTGAAGGGCCAACCAGATCAAGCTTTGGTTCATGACACAGTAGAACCAAATGAAATTTGGCATAGAAGGCTTGCACATGTACTTTATAGAGCACTGCCACTTGCAAGCAAAGCTGTTGAAGGTCTTCCAGAAATTCAAGCAAAACATGAAGGGATCTGCAAAGGATGTGCAAAAGCAAAGAACACAAAGAAGACATTTCCAAGTACTGAGAGCAAAGCAAAAGGAATCTTGGAAATCATCCACTCTGATGTATGCGGACCAATGTCATCACTCTCACTAAGAGGGTATGTGTACTATGTTTCTTTTATTGATGACTTTTCTAGGAAGACATGGATTTACTTCATGAAGAATAAAGATGAAGTGTTTAGCAAGTTCAAGGAATTCAAAGCCTTGATCGAGAACCATACTGAAAAGAAGATCAAGACTTTTTTATCAGACAATGGCAGAGAATTCACTTCAAATGAGTTCAAGGAACTATGTAAGGACTCAGGATTGAGAGGGAGTTGTCCACTCCTTACAATCCACAACAGAATGGGATTGCAGAAAGGAAGAATAGAACCATCATGGAAGCTACAAGAGCTATGCTTCATGATCAAGATCTTCCTATGCATCTTTGGGTAGAAGCAGCCTAAACAACAGTGTATGTACAGAACTGTACTCCACACAGAGTACTCAAAAACAAAACTCCTGAAGAAGTCTTCTCCAGAAAGAAACCAGAAGTCAGCCATCTCAGAATATTCAGCTGTCCTATGTACATACACATTCCAAAAGAGAAGAGAACGAAATTAGATCCTTCAGGAAAGAAGGGTATATTTGTGGGATACTCTCAAAGCTCGAAGGCTTACAGAATATACTTCCCAGGGTTCAAAAATATTGACATCACCAGGGATGTAACATTTGACGAAGATTTAGCCTACATCAAATCTAGAAAGAAACCTGCTGAAGAACCTGAAGAAGCAGAAGCTCCTAGAATTCATGATACAATCATGAACAAAGAAACTCAAGAAGAAGATCGAGAATTTGAAGAACCACAAAGACTTGTAGATCCACCACAGGAGAAGAATCCTCACAAGAGAAAACCTGCTTGGGTACGAGAGATTATCCAAGGTGCGGAAAGATATGGGGTTCTAGAAGAGAATCTCAGAGAAATAAAGAGGAACAGGCCTTGTTCTAGTTATGTAGCTTTACTATGTGACTTCATTGATAAAGAACCTTCCAAATATGAAGAAGCGACAGAACAGAAAGAATGGAAGGATACGATGATCGAAGAGTATCAATCGATCATGAAGAATGATGTTTGGGATGTTGTCCCAAGACTAGAAGGGAAGTCAGTTGTAACTTCCGAATGTATCTACAAGATCAAGCATGCTGCAGATGGTAGCATTGAAAGGTATATGGAAAGATTTGTGGCTTGAGGTTTCGCTCAAAAAGAAGGAATAGACTATGAAGAAACCTTTGCACCTGTAGCCAGATACACTTCCATTAGATCGATACCTGCTCTGGATGCAATGATGAAATGGAAGATACACCAAAAGGATGTCAAGACTGCTTTCTTGAATGGTGTAGTAGAAGAGGAAGTGTATGTGGAGCAGCCACTTGGTTTTGAGACACATGACAGAGAGTCTCATGTGTGTAGATTGAAGAAAGACCTGTACGATTTGAAACATGCACCCAGGACATGGTACGGAAAAATTGACAGCTTTCTATCCAGTTTGGGCTTTACCAAGAGTAAAGCAGATTCCAACCTTTACTACAAGGTGGAAGATGGCAACCCGGTGATACTTCTAGTATATGTAGATGATCTATTTGTGACAAGTATGGATGGGTTGATTGCTGATATGAAGAAAAAGCTTGTTGTTGAGTTCAAGATGAAGGACTTGGGAATGATGCAGTATTTCCTAGGTATGGAGGTGTGGCAGAATACAGATGGAATATTCCTTGGACAAGGTAAGTATGCAGTAGAGATCCTGAATAGATTTGGGATTATGGACTCCAAGGCATCAACTACACCTATGGAATCAAACTTGTAGCTATTGAGTGATGCTTCATCAGAGACAGTTGATGCCACGATGTATCTTTAGATGATTGGGTCCTTGATGTACCTGACGAACATGAGACTAGATATTTTCTTTGCTGTGAACACCTTGAGCCAATACTTGACAGATCCGAGACATGTTCACTTGACTGCTGCAAAGCATATTCTGAGGTACTTGAAGGGTACGATTGATTATGGGCTCAAGTATAAGGCTGATCAAAGGATTAACCTGGAGGGTTATGTTGATTTATATTGGGCAAGCAGTGCCATTGATAGGAAGAGCACTTCAGGGTGTTGCTTCAGTATGGGATCAGGTGTGATATCATGGTTTAGCAGGAAGCAATCCTATGTGGCACTGAGTACAGCTGAAGCAGAGTATATTGCAGCCTGTTCAACTAGTTGTGAGGCAGTATGGTTGAGGAAGCTACTGTATGATTTATTTGATCTCCAGTTAGATGCTACTTGTATATATTGTGACAACCAGAGTTGTGTAAAGTTGTCAGAGAATCTAGTATTCCATGACAAGTCGAAGCATATCAGGATCAAGTATCACTATATCAGGGATATGGTGCAGAGAGGAGCAGTGAAGCTCCAGTATGTTGCGATGGACGAACAGATAGTTGATGTGTTGACTAAGCCATTGGATAGGGTGAAGTTTGAGTACTTTATGGAGAAGCTTGGTGTTCTCCAGATTGAGGTTCCTCCCAAGAGGAAGTGATGTGTCCATGCTGAGACCTTCTAACATGGTGAGAGGATTGGTTCCTTCCATGATCAGATGTAAGTCTTGTGCCATTTTGACATGGTGAGAGGATTGTTTCCTTCCATGGTTGGATGTAAGAGCTGTGACATGGTGAGAGGATTGGTTCCTTCCATTGTCAGGTATATGTGGATGCCACATCCAGCATGAAAAAGGGCTAGCTCTGTGAAGACACATCTAGTATGAAAAAGGACTAGCTCTGTGTAGATGCCACATCCAACATGAAAAAGGGTTGGCTCTGTGAAGACTCATCTAGTATGAAAAAGGACTAGCTCTGAGTAGCTGCCACATCTGGTATGAAAAAGGACCAGCTCTGTGATGCCTCATCTGGTATGAAAAAGGACTAGCTTTGTGATGACTCATCTAGTATGAAAAAGAACTAGATCTGAGAAGACTCATCTAGTATGAAAAATGACTAGCTCTGAGTAGCTCCCACATTTGGTATGAAAAAGGACCAACTCTGTGATGCCTCATTTGGTATGAAAAAGGGCCAGCTCTGTGATGCCTCATCTAGTATGAAAAAGGACTAGCTCTGAGAAGACTCATCTAGTATGAAAAAGGACTAGCTCTGAGTAGCTACCACATCTGGTATGAAAAAGGACCAGCTATGTGATGCCTCATCTGGTATGAAAAAGGACCAGCTCTATGATGCCTCATCTAGTATGAAAAAGGACTAGCTATGAGATGATACATCCAATATGAAAAAGGACTGGCTTTGTAGAGGTTCCAATTACGAGAAGAATCAAGAGATAGCACCTGTGATGATGCCCAGTGATGATCTAGATCGAGTGATGATGATCCAGATCCAGTGATGATGATCCGGCATAAATGATCTAGATCCAGTGATGATCTAGATCCAGTGATGATGCCCAGTGATGATCCAGATCCAGTGATGATGTCCAATGATGATCTAGACCGAGTGATGAACCAGATCTGATGATGAAGATGACTTAAAGATGAAGATGACTTGAATATGAAGATGATTTGAAGATGAAGAATACTTGAATATGACAAGGACTTGATGATGATCCAGAAGATACAGAGAAGAAGACTTGTGCTGAAAATTGTGTTGAAAGAATACCTTCCTAGTTAAGAGGGAGTGTTGATGTATATGTAACTTCAGAATGTATTTCACTTGTATTTCTTATATATTATAACCCGATGTTTATTTTGGGATGTACTTGAGTTATTTCATGCCTCGATGTTCCTATTGGGAAGTTCTATCATGTAAACAAGTCATGTCAAGTCATTGTGGGTAACCCTCCTATTGTCTAAGGGTTAAAGTCCCCGCAGTTCCGGGGCACTAGGGTTATTAGACTCTCCTAGTAGAGGTCAGCCCTGGTAGGGTTTTATTCATGTCCAAATTAGTATAAATAGAAACTGGAGTCTCTATTTATCACACAACTTATACACACTCAAGTGTAGCGCATAGTTGAGGAAGGAGAAGAAATTGGGGATAGACAAGAAGAAGGTTACTGCTGTCGGGAGATCACTTACTGTTTTGGGGCTTTTCTATTTTGGTGTTGATTCTATCTCTAAGGAAGTTGTGGGGTTTTCACCATTTATGGTTTCCCCAAGGATAAACACTGTGTTCATTGTCTCTTGTGTTTGATTGCTGTGCTTGTTATTCTCTCAATAAAGATCCAAATATAAGGCTAGCTTAATGATGAAATTATAACAGTATCCCTGGGCTCAGTGCTGATCGATGAGACATCTTGCATCATAGGTCTCATGGAGGTCTGTCTAGAAACAATATAAAAAAAGGAAATTTAACCTATTTCTTACCACACCAAATTATTCATGGTTTGACTCTCAGATTTCCTGTGTCGCAGCCTCAGATGAGTTAGTGACCACTTTGATGAGCCGTTGTAGTTGGTCCTCCATCCCCAACCTGATACCACTTCCTGCATCATATTCTTGGTGCCATTTGCTGTGAGTCTCCCCCCGCATGTCATGTGCTTTGGCCTTGGAGTCCGTCGACGACTCGTTCTCAGAGTTGTGAACACTTAGCTCCTTCTGGGCAGGCTCTTATGGGACATCAGGTGGTGGCTCCTTATAAAGTTCCTCCTGACTCACAGGGTTGAGCCATTTAGCCAGCCAATCTTGAAAAATATCATCCAACTCTTCAGTCATGACTTTGTAAGCCAGAGGTATCCATTGCATGTCCGGGTCTCGTCGTTCCTTAATGTAAATAGAGTGGGGCCCGATGGCGAACCGAATGAGCCACTGATACTTGGTCGTTGCATAAGGAGATACTCGAGGAACTGTGATAACTGTGGCTTGCAACACCTCCTAATAGACCCAAACATGAATGGCACAGTCTGCCTGTTGACTAGGCTCTTCAACCCACCATAAATTCTGATATCGTGTGCCTTAGCACAAATTTTCCACATCAACTGCCATTGGTTGGTAAGATTTAGGTTCCATCCAAGCGACAAGTGCAATAATAATTAATAACCAACTATATGAAAACACCCGACCAACTTGAGTAGCGAGAGCATCTTCGAGCAACCGGTTAAGTAAGAGCAAAGACTAGTTCATCTGTACTCCTTGAGCGCACTTCCGGGCGCATGCGATGATGCTTGAGTTACATTGGACCAGCCGATTTACCCAAACAACCTTACTCACTAAAATACGTGCATTGATATGCATCACTTGTGAGTTGATGCTATCAATACGGTAGGCATGGCCATCCCATTGTTGGCCAAAGCACTCCTCCAGCTGCTTAGCAAGTTTCTTGTTGGTATCCCTCCCATGGATATACTGCACTGGATCTTCCCTGTCCTTTGGTAAGCTTGTAATGCTTGCAATTAAGTCTATTGTAATAGGGATTGGCGTATTCAACCAAAGCGTCCCCCCATGAAAATAGGCCAAAAGTTGTTTAACACACACATGGGATTCATTCAGTCACCCAAAATGAGGCATATTGATGAGCCCCAACAATCCATATTTTTCTAACCCACTCGCCCAATGTTGAGGAATCCATTGAATTGGGGCACCAGGCACCATCAGAACTGACTCGTAGGGCTCATGCTGGACATATTTAAGTAACAATAAGTCATGGTCTTCAAATTTCAACCAGATCAAGGCAGAGATGATGTCGACTGAGCACATCATCCCTTTCGGTAGCGACGGCAATTTTGGTGTATACTTCTGATTCTTCATCGACTGCCTCAGATTTGCTCCTGGATGCATAGGAGCAAAATATCCCAAGATATCATGAAAAGAGGCGCCCCTATCCGCCATGGACTCTATAGCACCTGAGCTCGATGGCCCGATCTATCCAGTTCCTTATCCTTGCACTCTCACCAACATGTGGGTGTTCCTTTTTTGCGACAGCGTGGAACTAGGCTTCTGAGCTTACCGCTTCCTCTTAGGGATAGACGATGAGCCAACCACCATGCTCATGAATTCTTATTCAATGGTCGTGGGTTGAATAGGGGACTCTTGTTCACTGGAAATATAAATTGTGTCGAGGTTGCTTAGCATTCCTTACACCCCAAACCTTACAATGTACCCGACGACTCTAACCTTCTACTCTACAACTCACTCAAAAGCTTGCAACACACTGCCCAATTCACGCTCTTCTTAACACTTTTCTCACTCAACTGAACAATTCCATCCTCACACATCCCACACGCTTTTTATAGCCATCTCCAATTCAAAATCATCATTTCCAAATTCACGATCACCATTATGACAAAATCTGGCAGTAATGACACCAAATCCGTTGGCAATCTTACCCTTCTAAGGGTCAGATCATCCATTAATGTGCATCGCTTCAACAAGTGCCACCAACTAAATTTTTTAAGTACCTACATTTATTATTGATTTGACCAACCAACAGCCCTACAGTTGTCGCAAGTGGTCGACCATCCATTGCTACAAACTCTAACCTTGCACAGCCTCTTCCCTTGGGCTCGCCTTGCTTCTTTGTAACAAAATATTTGTTTTTTTACAGCACCTAAAGTGGTGTGTGGCTCTGGCCTCGTCCTATAGGGATTCAAGCGAATCCCATTGATGAGCTTCGGTAATACAATGCCATCTAATTGCTGCAACTGAACTGCACCTCCAGAAGAAATAGAATGAACACGATACAGACCTAACCAATGCATCTGTAACTTACCCGAATGCTTTATGAACTTGCTATCATATAACAACACCAATATCCTTTCGCAAACTATTTTTTCTTAATGTGGTGATCATGCCATGCCTTATGTCGATCTTTTGTAACCTACTGGTGAAATCCTGCAGTAAAACGGTCTTCATGAAGCTGGATCAACTACATAATGTGCTCTTCCAATGCTTCCACATCATCCATGTCGGTCGTCGCAGTGATGTGAAAACTAGGAACAATGTACTCCATGGGCATGATCTCCTCTTTCCCATAGACCAGTTTGAATGGTGTCTGTCCTGTCAATCATTTGCAAGTAGTGCGATAGGCCCATAGTACTACTGGAATTTTCAGGTCCCAATCATCGCGGTTAGCATTATATACCTTAGTCAGGGTTGTTTCCAAGATTGTTTTGAACGCTTAGATGATCCCATTCACTTGTGGATGGTATGGTGTACTCCTCTCATGTTGCACCTGTAACTCCTTAGTTAGCACTTTCATAGTCTAGTTGATGAAGTGACTGCCCTGGTCACTCATCAAGATCCGAGGACACCCAAACCGTGTAACAATGTTTTCAAAGCTGAATCGCACTGCTGTTGCAGTGGTACAATCTACAACTAATGCAGCTTCTACCCACCTAGTCAGATATTTGGTTGCAGAAATGATGTATCATGCCCCAGTCCTCTTTCCTATTGGATTTATAGGACCCAAAAAATCCACAGCCCATTTATCAAATGGTTGCTGAGTCACCTGTGGCACTAGCAGCATCTCATCCCGCCGTGATGGTTTACTGACATGCTGGCAGACATCATATCTCCTCGCATATTCTGCGGCATCATTATGTAACGTAGGCCACCATAGCCCGGAATGCAACACCTTCTGCATAAAAGCCCATCCTCCATAGTGACATCCCTCAATTCCTGCATGTGCTTCTTCTAGAATGGGACCCTGCTCATGCGATAAAATACACCGTTGCAAGATTTCATCTGGTCCAAAATTATATAACTGCCCAGCAATTAGCTGAAAATCGAAAGTCTTTACTACCATCTTCTTCATTTGGCCAGTCAACATGTCCTCGGAGGCAACACCAGTGGCCAGAAACTGAATAATTGGGGCATAGTGATTGTCCACGATGTTAAAACAGAACAATTGTGCATCGGGTAGTCCTTCATCAATGTTGGTCAGTTCTTCTCCAGTCTCAATGTGAGACAAATGATCCAGACCAGTGTTCAACTGTCTTGGCTTCACAACTATTTCAAAGTCAAACTCCTGGAAAAGTAATAGCCACTGACAGATATTCCCCCCCAACACAGGCTTATTGACCAGGTATTGCTAAGCAGAATGATCGGTGAACATCTTGAAATGTCTGCCCAACAAATAGTGCCTAAATTTTTGCAAGGAATACACCATCGCCAAGCCCTCTCTTTTAGTCATCGTGTAATTTCATTCAACAAACGAAAACTTCCTACTAGAATATGCGATTGGGTGATCCAGGTCGCCCTCTCCTGGTTGCGCAAGCACTACCCCCAGCGCAATAGAAGAGGCGTCGACATGCATATGGAAATCCTTCTTCCAATTAGGAAAAGCTAGTATGGGTGTAGAGGCCATCTTGGCCTTCAATGTGTCAAAACTTCCTTGACATTCCTAATTCCATTCAAACGTAGAATATTTCTTTAGTAGCTTCTCCATAGGGGCATTAATCACAATGTATCCTTTGATAAACTTGCGATAGCACCCTGTATGCCCCAGCATTACCCAAAGCATCTTCACATTCGTCGATGGCGGTAAACTGAGGATTAGCGCGATCTTCGTCGGATCAACCAACAGACCTTCCTTGCATACTATGTGCCCAAGTAGCATTCCAAATGACGCACAGAAAATACACTTCTTAGATTTTAATTCGATCTGATGCTGTCGACACCTTTCTAGCATCAGTTGCAAGTTGTGAAGATGGTCCCTAATTAGTCCATAGACGATCCAATTATCCATATATACTTGCAGTAACTTTTGAATAAAATATTTAAACACAGTGACAACTACCCGAGAAAATACTACTAGTGCATTCTTCATCCCAAAAAGCATGACTGTATATTGAAAACAGCCCCATTTGGTGACAAACATGGTGTTATGATGATCCTCCTTCGCAATCTGGATCTAGTGGTACCCCAAAAATCCATCTATGAAGGAATATGTCTCCTGGCTGCCTACTCCTTCAAGGACCTCATCAGTAAAAGGGGTTGGGAACAGATCATGCACGCATGCATCATTCAACTTCCTTAAGTCAACGCAAATGCAGATTTCATTGGTCTTCTTATCCTAGAATACCATAGGGCTTATCCACTCTGATTCTGCTACAAGCTCGATGATCCCCACATCCAACATCCAGTCTATCTTAGCCTTCACACGGTCCTTGTATCGTGGGTTCAATCAATACGGCCTCTGTCACATAGGTTTTGCATCTGGTTTCAACAGGATTTTCATCTCCCCCAAATATCCTAAAATCCCCTTCATCTACAAAAACCATATCGAAAAAAGATCCTCGAATTCATGCAGTAGATCTGTGATTTTGGCCATTGTCTCCTCGTCCCAATAGTCCCCAAAATTGGCAAATTTTGGGTTCTCTTTTGACCTAATGTTGACTTTCTTGATCTTCAGCGACTGACTCATCGAATCCGTCGGTACGTCTGGTGCTGCGATGTCATGGCTTCCTTCGGACTCTAGAGTATTAACATTCCGCAACTTGTCATCATCTTCAGGTTCCCCAAACAAGTTGTAGCATGTCATCATGGATTGTATTGAGCAGAGCGCATGTGGATCAATTGGGTATGCGATAGGGATGACTTTCAGTACTACATCGTGGATGATTTATAAAGCATTACATACCTCTAGGTTGGAATCCTGTAAACTAAATGTCTGCGCAAAGCAAATGGACAATTCCTCCCAAGTGGTGATAGTTATGTGTAATTCTGCTACTACGTACTAGGATCTCACCATCTCGTCCAGAGTGTGAATAAAAGCATGCACCCACTCACATTTGGGTCGCGATTCCCATAAAGCCTGGCATTCTATCAAATAATTGGTGGGGTCATTCTGTCCATCATATCTCCCCACATGGTAGACCTCTGAATCGCCGAAGCGCACCGTCATCAATCTCTGACATTGTCCCCATTCATGGATCACCTGCTTATGTGTCTCCCACCATCAGGACGGGGTAGCCTTTAGTGCTACATATAGTGCCATTATCCTTTGTGGTTCGAAAATTTTCTTTTTAAATTCTTGAAATAACTCTGATAATATCGACAGTCCTTCATAAATGGGCAACTCGAAAGTCTCAGTGGCTACGCGGCAGAGAGACTGTGTGACCAATCCACATTTCCTAAATGATACTTCATGTAGTCTAGTTTTCCAATTCTCCAAAGCATTGTCGAAATCGGAGGAAGCAGAACTAGCACTGCGCCATCCAAGTTCACCATCAACAATTGAGTGAATATAATATTCAGAGATATTATAGGTGTGATCCCAACTTCTATCGGCTTCATCCTTCACAGGTTCAATATACCGACGTCCCTCCTGAGGGTCCATAGGAGAAATTACCCTGACATCCTGGTTTTCAAACGTCATAACTCATTTTTTGAATTTGATAACCACCATGCTATCATTAGCCCACCCAATCCCTAGCAGAGCGGGATAGGAACCTCCATCTTCAACTACTTCTATCACATTAAAATTAGCATGCGTTTTCATACCTTCAATGTCAACAACCAGGTTAGAGATGCGACCAATGGGCTGAACCTTCGCCTAATTAGCTAGTCACAATTGTACCTGTGACCATCCTAGTGTCGGCTTCCCCATCAGATACCAAGTTTGCCTTGTCAAGATGTTTACATCTGATCCGAGATCCATAATAATAGAGTCAACCTCGTAATATCCAATATGGATATTCATCCTCATCTCCTTACTTGTCTTCCTCTTTTGCAATGAGTTCATTGTAGAATCCTTCACTAGCTTATCCGGGTGGTACAATAATGTCTCAAGCTCGACAAGGGCATCAGGGTCCCTTTCCAGCACTCAACAACTCTCAAATAACTGCTACAAGGTACCATGCTACTGCGATGGTCCTGCCTCTACAGATGGATCAAAAGAAAATGGTATGTCAATAATTGGTAACTTACCCAGATTTCTCCCAATTGGATGCTTTTCCCTAAAGAAGGTGTCTTTCTTCATTGCAATGCCAAATGCTACTTTTTTCTTTCCAGTGAGCCAAACTGGCTACTGCAGTCCGTCTTCTCCATTCGTTGCACCAGCGCGAGTGACAACCCCAACGTCGACATCCTTCGTCTGTGGTTTGGATTGAATTGTTGCAACCACCGATCCTTGATTTAGATTCAATGGTGGGTTCTGATTTAACGGTTGATTCTGAGTCTAGGGCAGGTTTTGAGTCTGAGTGTGTGGAGAGATCTGATTCTGCATTATCGGTTAGTTTTATACTTGGAACGTAGGCTGATTCTAATTCTTCACATTCTGCAACTGAGGAATTTTTTCAGCTTGCCTTTTTGCAATCAACTGAGGGCATTTTTCAACATTATGTTCGTTGGCCACACAGTATGTACACTGCGCATGAGAGAACTCCCTTTGATAGTGCCCAAATACTCCATAGGTATAACACTGGATTGATTCGTGACCTCTTCCTCCTCCTTGACCGAAGCCTACTCCTCGTCCTCCTCGTCCTCCACGGAATCCTCCTCAAACTCCTCGCTAAAACTAAGGTTGGGAAATCTACTGCTGTGATGGGTTTGGTTGTTGCTATACATAGTGTTCAGCTTGAACATATTGTGGCTAATACTGAATGAGTAGTGCCTAATTATATGCGATTGTGATACAATCTATGGCTAAGGTGCAAACTGTGGCTGCGCTGTAAACTATTGTTGCAGTTGCACTGGGATAAACTACATTTGGGGCAGGGCTATACACTGCACCTACGCTACTGGTTGTACCACTTGTGGCTACGCTTGCATTTCCTGAGGGTCCTCACCTTTCATAAAGTATGAATCATATGTCATGTCCTGAAGGAAGTCATAAGCTTGCCAGTTTTTATCATCATATCCTACTAACCGACAAAATGTACAGTACATATTTTATGCCTTGGTAACCATATTATGCATGTATTCACAATTCTCATGTCAATTCCCATATACCTGACATATGCGACACCATGGTATACCAGCACAGCTCAATGGGTTCGAGGCTCCTGACAGCAAATAATTTTAGGACGTCAGACATGTGTCCTTGGTATTTCCATCCACATGACACCAGGTGCACCAAATTTCATCACGATCGTCCTTGGCCTTCTTGATATCTTGTAGTTGGAGTGTCATATTGGCCAACTATGCTTGAATCTGGTTCATTTCGACCGCGGTTTCTCCTACTGGATATGCCTGCAATTTCATCGCGATCTCTAGAGCCTCACTCTATGTCACAATATTTTACTACAATAGTGGTTGTCTGATATGTGGGACAAGCGCGGGGATGATCCACTCCTTGTGTTGAACATCTCTCATCTGGAAGCTGACCCGAGCCATCAATGTCTTTAACCGTTGATCAAAGTCCCAAATTGTTTCATTGGGGAATTGTTTGATCTCTTTTAATTCGGTAATGTACTGAGCCTCAAACTTCGTCTTCTTGAATTCTTCGAATAACCCTGTACAGTTTTCATCCAATGTTTTCATGGTACCTCCTTGAGGAACGCACGTGAATCTCATGAACCATTCAGGAGGTCCAGATCGCCTCACATAAGAACCAGTATTGCTCAGGGTCGTCGGTGCCATTTCCATGAAATATTGGTAGCTTCATTTCATTGCCTCCCATTTTGGGCCTTCTTCCTCCGGCTGGTACTCTACTGCTATACTACTACTGACACGTCGGGAAAGTCGACGTAAAATGCACGTTTCTTCCTGGTGGTGGAGTAGTGCATGGAGGTGTGGAAACATTGTTGTTGGGGTTCGATCCTGTTGTCCTTCCAGGCATAGCTTGGGCCTGGTCATCCTCATCGTCACAAAAAGGTCACTTCATCTTGTGTGTTTGTTCCTCATGGCATTGCACTTTGATCGTAGCAGGACCTTCTCCCATCCTTTGCCTCTTTTCTCGAAACCTTGCTCCTCCCCTTGGACAACCACTTTTTTCCTTAGCAACCTTCACATTCTCACCGTAACTCATGCCCATCTACCCCTTACCTTTCCATGCATCTCCCACCTTCCGTTGCGGTGTCGACAACCTCCACACACCAGATTTACACTACTCTTAGTCCATCTTCAAAATACCTTTTTCAGAGACCATCTGCTTAATTGATAGCTGTAGCGACAACAAGAATCTTCCTCATGCTCCACTGAAGAAGTCCCTTTCTGCTTCACTAAATGAATTATTAGTTTCGACTGCAAACTCGATAATGTAGCCCTCCATGATACTATCCAACCATGCTTCAACATCCCGCCATGCCTTATTTTCTATTTCTTGTAATTCCTTAAGCAACTCCAGAGTCCAGGATGTTGTCTCTCCTCCTTTGAAGTTTGTTTTCTTAGAAGTGAACTTGGCCAGCCACTCATGCAAGAGGACAGGAAACTCACAAAAGAACCATTCATGAGGACCTTCGTGGATATATCTATACAACCAATGGCTCATCGACATCTTCAAATTCTGATTTTTGGCTTCAGAAAATTCTCACAACTTTAGATAAAACCACCCCTCAATCTCCGATCGAGTCGGATGTCAAAACATATCCTCCTTTTGATTGCAACTTGGTCCTAGCAATGAAACCATTTGTTGGTGAAAACCCACCAACAAAGCCTCGTCAACAGGGGTTCTCACTCTATCAACTCCCAACCAGCATGATCTCTCTGAGCACTGGCCCAGACAGGTTTTACCCTTCCCAGCAACATCCGTAGAGTGGACAAAGTCTCGCCAGAGATGTTCGAGGGAGAGATGTAGGAACCGAGTTTTCCGTAAAGAGAAGGAAGGATATGGGATCTGATGGGGAGACAACATGAATATTAGATCCAGAACTATGCAGTCATCATTAATTCATTTCCACAACCACAGATTGCATCATATATTTGTCACAGTATCGTTAGCACAGTAGCATCATTTATAAAACATCTTAATTCATAATGCAATGAAAATGTGACAGAATTAGAACAGATCGCATCAACATTGATAACTCATATAAAAAATGGAATAGACCATAGCAACATCATAATAGATCAGATCCCAATAGTATCATGACAGATTATAAGACAAGATTTATGCAACAACTGTCATATCATATTAATTCTACGCAAAGGATCCAAAACGGACAATTCTTCTCCACAACAGGAGGCTGAATACATCAGCAAAAACATAGATAGATTGCAGATACAACAAAAAATTCTCTGAAACCATAGACAGATCACACTAGACCTCATGCGATAATCATGCTCAAGAAAATGTTTTTCTCAATCTCGATCTCGATGTCTACCTCCATATCCATTGCAAAACTAGTTCTATAAATAGGCTTGCTCCTTTACATTGAAGGTCCACTTCTAACTAGTAACTGCTAATGACCTATTGTGACAAAACTTGGTCAAATAATATATTAAATATTCAAAATAGTTATTTTTCTTGCCATCGCACTGACCTATCCTTGCATGGTACCGCGTGAGCTTGCGCAGCTGCCGTGACGTTGTGAAACTCACTTACCAAAACCCCTGCCAACAACCCTTGGGGGAGGGAAAGTTTAATCCCATGTGGCATGGTCCTTATGTGGTTAAGCGTGTCTTAGAGAAAGGTGCCTATGAGCTAGTTGATTATGAAGGGACAGCCTTGGTAGAGCCTAGAAATGGGCTCTATCTCAAAAAATAGTATGCATGATCTTCAACAAGGGATGATTTTTGTATATTATTGTACAGCTTTGCATTGCATAGTTAAGTTTCCTTATGGTGATCGAGTTTGTTGATTAGATTTCATTTGTCATAGCAGATGTCGATGGAGTCTTCCATTTACATAGGATTCACTGATGGTTCTAGCCGCCACACTCAAAACTTAGCTTCGGCTACTTGGGTGATCTATACTCCTACGGGTCAAGTATTGTCTTCAGGAGGCATATGTTTACGACCTTCATCAAACAATGTTGTTGAATATAGTTCTGTTATTGAGTTATTGTGTGATGCCATTTCACATGGTGTTCATTCTCTTGAGGTATGTCTTGATTCACAGTTAGTGGTTTCACAACTTAATGGCTTGTATCGTATGAGGGATCCGACATTATTACGAATATTCTTACGTGTTAAATTGCTAGAATGGAAATTTGAGAGTATAACATACATTCATGTTCCAAGAAATTTTAATCAAGTTGCTGATTTATATGCTAACTATGTGTTAGATTGGCATTTGTTTCACAAACCATAAGCATTTCACTAACAGATTTTACACATGTAAATAGAATAATAATTGATCATCATAAATATTTTTTGTCAAGTTCAAAAGAGGTGACGTCATAATACATAAGTGTCATATACAAAATTGGGGCATCCGAGCCACCAAAATATACTACACGGTCATACAAAAAATATACACCTAGGTCTCTAAGCCTGAGGTGGAGGAGGGTGCTGATCATGGTAGCACACCACGGCTCTAGATAGCTGGCGAAACAATCGAACCCATTCTCATGGTACTCCAACCACCTAACGCTGCATGGCCTCAGAAAATTCCTTGACTTGTGCCATGGGTACTCTCTGTGTTAATTGAAAAAAGTTCGTGTGGATGCTTTGGAGCGTCTGCTCCGCATCTACACCCATGATCTCATCACCTCCTCCCCTCCGTCGATGATGAGGAAATCCATCTGGCCATCATGGTCCTACATCTGCATATACATGACAGAGTGTCACTATGTTTCATCACACCAAAAACATGTCTTTTGATTTCATATATCAAAAAACACAAAAAAAAATTAAAAGTGGGTTTGGTATTCGTTACCTATGTCTCCATAAGCAGGCTCCTGGTGGTAGGGGCATGTTTGGGTCACTGTGGAAGTCAATCCCTGCATACGGATAGTCATTTATGGTGATGATCTATCTATGCCACCATGGAAAGAACTTTGTTGGGTAAGGGTTATCCACCCTTCCACCTCCTATCATGGGTTGTGAGGCCTGGTGGAGTGATTCAAAACCTGCAATCCTTCCTAATGCCAATAGTATGGCTTTCAGCCCCAAAATATGAATCGCGTTTTTCAGGATTCGACTCCCAACCTTCTCTGTATTAGGAAGGCAATACACATCTATGTAGTCCTCTATAGTCAGCCCGCATCGTGGCCCACGAGATCGGAGGTTCACCACCTTCCCTCATTGGGACAAACATGTGATGAAATATATGTCCTCAACTTCAATGCTGAGTGACATCCCATCTATCTGAAAGGTTTCAGACTCTGGATCCCAGTAATCTACTAGCAACTGGAGTAGTCTTGGATTTTCCCTCAAGCTGCCAAGACACCAAAACTTGTATAACCCGCATGCTCGTAATGATTGTTGAGCCATGAGGTCAGCCTGAACAACTTCCTCAACATCACCATGTCCCCTCTCTCTCCACTCTAGTACCATCCTGCTCAAAAAACACAAATTTTGATCATTACTTGCCCATAAAAACCATGTTCGTTGCCCTATACGCAACTGTCTGCAAATAGTCATGTATGTACACGATTTTCATGGAATTTTCCACATATGACGAGCCCTATACATGGAAAAATGCCTGATGTCCATGTGGGCCCAAATGCCCAAGTTGAGATGGCCTAAAAAATTAATTTCACCATGAAAATTTAAAATTTTTACATGAAAACTTAAAATTTTTACATGAAAATGAAAGAGAGGGGCAAGGGAATTTACTTGGATCAAACGTGGAGGGATTCCGCTGCATGATGCTCCCGGAATTCACTTCTGAATTTTTGGACTCAAATGCACTATGGTGGGTAAAAATTCAAAATGGTATGAAATTTTTTAATTTTTCACTATTTTATAGAAATTTTTTGAAATTTTTACCCACTTTCTATAGTTGTTTACTGTTTTTTACCATATTAGACCGTTTGAACTAATTTGATGTTGTAGGATCCCGTTTTGAGTGCGGTTTGACCGTGTCTTTGACCTGTTCATGCCTATTTTAGGTATTATGTCTAAACTGGCATACAGGTTAGGATTTCACATCCGCTTGCATTTTGCATGGCCTTATGACTATTTCATCTTAACCCTAGGTACGAACCCATTCCATCTTGTCACGGAACCTTCATGTTGCTTTTAGAAGTGACATTATGTGAATGGTATAGCTTTCCCATACATCGGTACCCTAGTTAGATCCTGTATTGCATTTGGTGCCCATGCCGACATTTCTCCTTTAGGGTGTGAGAGTCTTTTGTATAGTACTTCCATGATTTTGAGCAAGAGCTTCATACTCCTCTTGAACTTTATGATGGCCATTCCCTTGGGACTCCCTTGTATATGTCAAGTTTTAATTGCATTATCATGAGTTTTTCTTGCCTTATTGAGCCTTATGTTAACTTTCTTGACTTTGATTATCAACCATATAGCTCGAGCTTGTCTCATGTCTAAGCAAGCAGATCCTTTTTACATATATTTTGCAGCTTGATTCCCCATTTTTCACCAGGAGGGGACCTTCCCCCGAGTGTCGTTATCCTGCACATGTTTCCTTGCATTGAGCAGAGGTATGTTCCGCTGCTTTGAACTATTTTACTTGTACCCTGACACTCGTCTCCTCCTAGATTTGTAACTATAAATTACTTTTATTCTTTTTCAACATTTTCAAAATATCTGAAAAAAAAGTCCAAAAAAATAAAAAATAAAAACCAAAAATTTGGACAAGAAAAGATGTTATCTTTGGCAACAGTCGAGTCCTTTTTCCTTCGAACAGAGCACTGTATATCACATCCGTTGGTTGGGTTATTAGTTTGACTTTAGGAGTTGTACTCATTACTCTGAGTTTATCTCCATTGACTGGTTAAGCTTCCATTCCCTATGGAGCCTCTGTTGATGCCTCATGTGTCACAGAGATGTCCTAGTTTTCATACTGAGTCCATGCTGCCGACCTTCAGTCACCATTTTCCTTTATGCTCTTGTTCAAAGGAGGTTGAAGCTTGAGTTGGACATTCATGATACTATTACTGGTTCATGCACATCTTGTTCGAGTTCTTCCACATTATACAGTGTTACTGAGTACCTCATGTTGGTTGATGGGGGATGCCTTGGATTTACCGATATTAAGGGAATCTGAGTGCTTGGTAGTGGTCGACCTAATTGTTGACAACGATCACATTTACTGACAAACTTCGGGCAGTCTTTGTACAATGTTGGCCACCATAAACCCGACTGTTGGATCTTCTTAGCAGTCATGTCAGAGTAGAAATGTCCTCCAGCTGGGCCATAGTGTGCTTCATGCATTATTCTCTCTCTTTCATGCTCTAGAAAAAATCTACGGAGTACCTCATCTAAGCCAAGTTTATAGAGGAACCCGTTTATTAAGTTGTAAGGTGCAGCTTTCATTGCTAAAATATGCTTCTTTTTGGTACTCATTGCTTCGGGTGCTTGTCCATTTTCTAAAAATTGAGCTATCTCTTCTAGTTCGACAAGTACAGCTTCTATTATAAATAGATGTGCATCTGGTAGATCGTCTTCGACTCCTGTCGGTTCCTCCCTCGTGTCGATTCTTGACAATTGGTCGGGTCTGACATTTAAACTCCTTGGTTGAACTATAAATTTGAACTCAAATTCTTGAAATAGCAGCAACCAATGTCAAATTCTTCCATGATGTAGAGGCTTATTCACTAAATATTTCAATGCTTGATGATCCGTGTAGAACACAAAAGGATTAGCTAATAAGTAGTGACTATACTTTTGAAGTGCAAATAATACCCAATGCTTCTCTTTCTGTCGTTCAGTAATTACATTCGACTTTGTTTAATTTCCTAATACTATATATAATTAGGTAATCCATCCCATCATCTCCTAGTTGTGTCAATATTGCACTGATTTCTATACCTGATGCGTTAATGTGTACATGAAATTTTACTGACCAATTTGGGAATCGGAGAATGGGTACCTCGACTAGTATTTTCTTTAAAGTGTTGAATGATGCATCACACTCTTTAATCCATTCATACTCCTGGTTTTCTTCGAGTAACTCTTCTAAAGGTTATGTCATGTCTGAGTAATGACGAATGAATTTCCTATAGTAGCATGTATGCCCTAATAAGACTCTGACTTGTTTCAGGTTCACTGGAGGTTTTAAATCGAGAATGATTTTAATTTTTGTGAAATCGACCTTGATGCCTTCTTTGCATACGATGTTCCCTAATAGAATACCTATAGGTGTTAAAAAAAATACATTTCTTTATGTTAAGTGATAGTTGTATTTGTCGGCACCGCTCTAACAGTAACCTTGGTCATTTGTAGTGATCCTTCAACATGGATTAGATTGTCCAGTTTTCGAAGTATACAGCTGTATTTTTGTAGATGTATTCCTGGAATGCTTTAACTACTATTCTTGAAAATACAACTGGTGCGTTCTTTAGGACGAATGACATAACTATGTAAGAAAATGAGCCAAATTCACACACGAATGTGGTTTTCTTTTGATCCTCCTTGGCAATCAATACTTGGTTATATCCTAAGAATCCATCTGTAAATGAATAGCATTCATGACCTACCACTTGATTTAGGATTTCATCTGTAAAGGGGGTTGGGAATGGGTTTGTTAGGGTGAATTTATTTAGCTCACGAAAATATACACAGATTCTCAATCTTTTCGGGTCATGTTTTTTTTTTGTACAACCATTGGCTTGCCCATTCCGACTGGTCGATGGGGTAGATAATATTGGCTGCTAACATATTGTCAAGATCTTTTTTGACTATCTCTTTATAATTATGAGTGAGTTTGTAAGACCATTTCTTTACCGGTCTTGCATTAGGCTTAATATCAATCTTCATTTCTCCCATTTCCTGTACTAACCCTTTAAGGTCTTTATAATCCCGTGCAAAGACATCTTTAAATTCTTTTAGTAGGTTAACTATTTCTGTCATCTGCTCATCATTCCAGAATCTCTTATTCTTGCCATTTTTGGTCTATCGTCATTAGAGATGTCAACTTATTTTGTTTTAACCTTTGCTTCCATCCATTCTGGTGCCTTGCTTTCGTTAATTTGTTGACTTCCTTCCTTGAATTGTGAAAATTATGCTGGGAATTCTTCTGTTGTCTTTGGGTCAAGTTATTCTTTTTCGGTTGTTTCAACCTTGAATATTGTTCTAATCGATTTTTCGTTTCTGGATGATCATATTTGCATTGAATTTTTTTTCTGTTTGTACACTCGGTTTCTAGTCAAAGTCTTGTCGACTGTGGTATTTTATTTGACTGAATATTATGACATGATGCTTTCAATCATCTATGGTCTTCTGTCTAGCTATTATTAGTAGTCGTTTTATAATAAAAAAATTATCTGGTTTGTAGATTCAACTAGTTTTTTTTATCCTCCAGTATAGATGTAAAGTATTTTATGAAAATTTCCCTAAGTTCATTCCAGAGGAATGTTTCACCACGTGCTTCCTCCATCTTGTACAACTTATTTGGTATATCATTTAATGTTGATGGAAATAGGTGTTTCCATAGTCATTCATCTTTATAACCAAGTATTTTCCATTCTTTTTCACATATACTTATGTGTTTTTTAGGGTCTTTCCCTTGTGTGAAGACTAGTATTTGTGCCTGATTTGTCATCTTCTTCCCCCGAAATCTTTCGATGAAGTATGTTGAATTTGTTGACCATGATTGTAGTCTCGACTGGTGAGTGTCCCACCATCGAGCATCTTGACCTCTAAATGTTTCGACCACGCTTTGAAGTCGGTCGTGTTCACCTATGTTTTTGGATACTTATTCAATATGTAGGACTCGTGATTGCCTCTCTTTATACTGAAGTGATGGTATGTTTTATGTTTTGATTGACGCTAAAGAAGGGTATTCCCTAACGTTTCTTTCGAATGTTTTTGGTATTATGGACATAGATAGACATTAACATGTCTGTTTTTTTGGGATGGCCTGAATGGTCCGGTACTCCCTTGCTTGAGGTTCATAGTTTTCCATTTCCTAGTCATATAGTTATGCATCTGAGTTATAACCAACTGAATCTGGGTTTCCTAAATGGATTTCCCTGTATATATTTGGTACTACATAATATTTTTTGTTTTGTATTTGATAAAGTTGTCGAACATTGACTTCTTTGTCTATTGGCTCTGTCTAAGGCTCGCCTTGTGAAGGATGAATAGGGACAATTACTTTATGTTTGTTTCCCTTTTAAGTTTTATCCTTTCTTTATCTAATGAGATGGATGCTTTCATCTTTCTACCCCATGGTCGACCTACTAGTATTGGGAAGGAACTGGATCCTTCCTTAGGGTTAATGATTTTGAAGTCGACTTTTGTGGTAATACCTTTTATGGTTGTGTCGACATTTCTCCATACCCCAATAGGTTCAATGAGTCCTTGGTCAACTAGTTTTAAATATATGCATGATTAAGTAAGTCGAGGTATGCCTAATTGCTCCCATGTATCTCTTGTCATAATGTATAATTGATATCCTAAATCAAGGACGAGTTGTTGGACAATGTATCCTTTGTTTTCTAAGCCGACAAGTGGATCAGCACCACTTTTATCTTTTTGGTTTAGACTGCAAATGTTTTTAACTTGTTTGTCCATGTTAGAGTTGTTTTTGATATTATATAGTAAATCGATGAATTGTGCAACATAATTATCATTGTGTATCATATTAATTAGTTCTTGAGATATCTTTTGTCAATTATCATCATTTGCTTCCCTTGTATATAGTTCTTGAAAAATGTCTAATGCATCGTTATATAATTGCTTATGTATAACGGGGTTAGGATAATAATCTCTATTCTTTATATTGCTTATTCTAGGATTTCCATTGCCAATTTTAGTTCCTTGTCTAGTGACTATTTGTAAATTCTTTGTACGAGTAACATCACATTTCTATATGCTAGACAAGACATTAACATTATTATTTTTATTACTTTTTTCTAACATGGTGGGACAATCCTCTAACGAGTGATCTCCAACACCACAACTAGTACAAAACTTGAGATCGGTTCAGTCTTTATATGGACAGTCAGCATGTCGATGTCCTTTGTTGAAGCACGCGAAGCACTTGATTGGTCGTCATGTTCTGTTTTCTCAATTCCCAAAGAATCAACCTCGACCGGCATATCCCCAACAATGATTATCATACCAATGCTTGAATCTTCAACCTTCATATATTTGATTAGTATGCTCATTCATGTAGTTGTTATTCCTTGGATTTTTATCATTATTGTTTTGTGCGACAGCGTTGGTTTGATAGACCGCCTGATAGTTTTGTCGGTTCTTCAAATTTAAGTGACATTCCGATGTTGCGTTTCTTTTAACCTCACATATGGCGCACCAGGAAGCTTTTCCATTTTTCATATTATACGGACATTCTTTAGTCACATGCAGATAGTGTTCCTAGAAGATGTCACAAAAGAATTTGGACTGAACGAAGTGTACATATTGTCGACTTACGTCTTGCCGGCAATTGGCTTTAGTGTGCCCAACCGTTGAGAATTTTGTACACTAGATGTCTTGGACCTTGAGGTTTAGATACCGTAATGATTTTTGCATTATTTATAGTTTCTCTTCGATACGGTTATCAATTGGGTGCATTGGGTAGTCTTCGTCCATTTCAACTTGTAACTCCTTCGTAAGTGTTAAATGTGTCCAGTATAATGTGCATTTGAATCTTCTGTAACAGCCCTACAACAAACCACTGGATTAGAAGTTGCTCATTTATGTTATAGTCCAGATGGATGAGTAGGTATTTTAGTATTTTGTCGTATTCTTGGACTATTTATGTCGACTTCTGGATAGTTTTTTTTTTGTTTCTTTGCATCCATATGCTTCGCATCTGGAGTCTTGAAGAATGATAGAAATTGCTGCTTAATTTCTGCTTTTGTAGCATTCGACATTTTTTTGGTATAAGTCATATACCATGTAAGTGCACTCTTTCACAGAGCACCGAAAAACTATGCCATATGTCGATCCTCATTTGTTACTGTGTTTGCATCCCAGTTCAACTCACATATGAACCAATGTCGTCTAGGATCTTCATCTCCCTCATAGAGGGGAATGTGTGTGGAGAGGTGTGATATGTCTCCAGTGTCAGTGTCACCTTCAGACGACGATGGAGGGGGTGGTGGTGATTGGGCGTGGTGGGATACTTCATGTACCCTTGTTTTCTTCACAGTTGTTTTCGACAAAACTTTCATTTCATCAAAAGTTTTTTCTGTAGTTGTCGATTCAGTTTCGACAAGTAGTCGATTTCTATCTGTCGATACCCAAGTAGGATGCTATGGGTGGGGTATCCTTTCTTGTATATCCAACTGATCTGTTGTTTTATCCAAAGTTGTGATTGGATGGGGGGGTTCTCTTTCATGTTCCAGATAGAGTAGGTGAATACTTCGGTTGGATGAAATGGGTTAAAACGTAACCCAATTTCCTTCCTGAGGTCGCTAAATCACCAGAAGTTCAACATCATTTCCTTCAGTGTCTAGTCGGCTCCATACACCTAACTTTCCAGCTTAGAGTCCCAATTCTTCTTGAACAATGTCTTGTAATCTAGCATTTGGGTTTGAAATTATCGAAGAATGAGGTATAATGCTTTGGGGTATCTCAATTCAAAGAGCTTCACCACACATTATCCAAAAATATTCTTCCATCGGTGAAATTACTTCATCAACACCCTCCTCTTGTCGTTCATGACCTGACTCTGGAGGATTCTCTTCTTTATCTGTCACCCTGGTCGACATTCTCCTTTGGAGCATAGTAGCCTGCTCTCTAATATCTTCCCTTCTTTTTCTTCTCTTTTCTTGTTCTATTTTTTTAATATCCGAAGTTCCTTTGTGAATTACTATTTGTATTATTTCCTTCTTGGCTCGACTTTTAATTGTTGGCAGTGGTGTCTTCACAAGCCGACTAGAATTCCTTTACTCTACTCAAGAACATGATCAACTACCCCCCCATAGTGAGGAAGCCCAGGTGGAACTGTTTATTTTCTTAAGAAGTACTCCCACTCCCTTTATGAAACAAATTTTTCCCATGTTTTTTTCTTTTCCACCCAATTGGTGTTAAATGGCAATTATGTTAACAACGGACAAGGTTCAATAATATTTCTTGCACCCTATTCGATTAGGAACTGGAACAAAAGAATCAGTAGAGAACACAAAAATTGCTCGGTGAAGTCGTTGTAGAATCTCTCTTCTATGCTCTCAACATTATTCACTAGCACGTTCTTCACAAAACTCGTCTGCGATTCTTTCAAACCACTTTGAAAAATTTGTAAATCCACCCCTTCTCAATTTCTGGAGGAATTCTTTGTCTTTAAATTCTGCCATCTAATTCATCTGGTAGATTCTTTAAAGACTGTGGCATGGACTCGAAAAAATTATCCATTAGAGGAAATTTGAGGTCTAAAATGGGCCTCCTAAGGAAAATGATAGAATAATAGTTAAAATAATAAAATAATAGTATTAAATTGAGCACATAGATCTGTGGACAAACACACAATTACAAAATAGATCACATAATTTACTCAGCAATTGAAGAATGAAACAGAGCAAAAATGGCTTGCAGTTGTGAATGAAGTACAATGGCTTTAATAGCCACATGAAATTCGAATCCACATGAGGAAATTTGAATTGATAGACTCTACTTGACTGTAGGTAACTAAGACCTTGTCTAAATCACTATCGGAGGACTCAATAGTTAACTGACCTTGTCTAAACCATAACCAGAGTTCATCAGAGCTCTAAAACACAACTCAAGTGTTACATTCAGTGTTGACTAAGGCTAACTGACTCTGGTAGGTGAGAAATGAGCCCCTCCTGAGTGCAGTCATGTAAACTTAGCGCTAAATGAATGTAGAGGACTAGAAATGAATGAAACTGACTCCTAACTTAGCTTGACTAGTCATTAACTGAACTGAACTGACCTTGGTTGGTTTCGGCACTCCCAGTGGCTCCTAAATTGCAGGGATTGGTCTGCGAGTCTCCTAAACTGATACAATTAAGTGCAATCAGTGGCAGTAAGCCTTAATTAGTGTTCCCCACACTTTAGTAACTGAAACATGTGCCCCAATTAGGCCAAGTGGACCCAATGGTGCTAATGACTATAAATAGACTGGATGGACTCCCGATTTAGACATGACTCCTAATTTAGACATATGACCAAATTTGGACAAGGGAGGATTAATAATCCTAACACCCCCCTTGAATGCTAACTTGGACAATCTGTGGGCCCTGGTAACTAAGACCATGGGTCACCAATTACATCAAGTAAAATAAAGTAATTGCTTAATACAAGGAGTTGGGGAAAAAACCACATGGGATAAAAGCCCCCCTCTATCTAAGTAGGTAGAATCAGGTCTCAAGTTTAAAAAACTTGAAAATATGTTGTTGCAATCTTCATCTCTGTGAAGTAGCGAAGTAGCATGCATGGTGTGTTGTGCAGAGGTAGTATGGGGCCTGGCATGTAGACTTCTCCTTATTCTCCAAAAATGATGATGGAAGGAAGGAGGAATGTAACCTTTGTCTCTTGCTGAATGAAGAGGTGTATGATCATATCCATTCTTCTGAATGTAATGAGACTGATCCCTTGCCATATAGAATCTTACAGGGAGTCTATTGCATCTCTTTGAAGGAGGTAATACTGCATGGCATAGCGCAAGGGTCTTTCCTTTCTGAGTGTCAGGTGAGTTTCCAGTCATCTTCCTAGCTTCTAGTTTGGAAGTAGGGACTGAATCTAGATTTGAGTCACCCTGAATCTCAATCTCATAAACTAATAAAGATGGATCTGCAATACTAGTAGAAGCTGTAAAAGAAGTAGAAGCAATGATTTTACCTTCCCTTGCAAGTGGCTGTTGAGAGTGCACTGGTTCTGAAGGAGGCATGAAATGTGAGAATTCATATGATTTTGAAGCATGATTTGCATTACCCTTTGCTATGATGCTCCCAGTAGAGATATATGTGATCTCCACTGAGTCAGGACCAAAGATCACTCGCTTTGGAGATCCAGTATGGGTCATCTGATAGACAGATAACAGGTTTGAAGCTAGGGAGGGAACAAATATAACATCTTTGAACCTTCCATGTTCAAGCTTGACAGAGCCCTTCCCTTTTGTTTTTACTTTACTGTTATTGCTTATCTGAATACTGGGACCATCAAAGGACTGAAAAAAAGAGAATGATTATATGGATGCAGCCATATGGTTGGAAGCTCTAGAATCAATGAGGAAGACATGTGCTGATGTACAGCAAGCCTTCAGTGCATGGCCTTTCCTTTGGTATTCTTCATCTTCTTCTTCTTTAGAGTCATCCTTCCTTGTGCTAGCAGGTACATAAATGTTATGTTTCTTCAAAAGAAGAGCCATTTCATCAAGTTGTCTTCTCATACAGGAGCTTTTTGAATGAAAGCCCCTTCCACAGTAAGAGCAGAGGACCTTGCCTTTGCCATTCTTCTTGCCTCTCTTCGAACCTGAAGGCTCTTTTGACTACTCTTTCTTCACAGGAGACTCATCTCTTTACTTCCCTTTGTCATTCTCTACCTTATCTCCTCTTGCAACCAAAGCTAGGTGTTTGGAAGATCGAATGATCCCCATTTGGATCAATTTATCATTCTCAGAAATAAGAGATTGGATGAAGGCATTAAGAATGGGCATCTTTCAATTTGGAGTAGTGAGCCTTACTGTTTGGAAGGTGGATACAAAGACTGAGTAGTCTGCATTAAGCTTTGTGAGAATGGAAAGGATGAGCTGATATTCATCCTTCTCCACTTTGCATTGCTTCAACTAATATATCAGGTTCTTGAACTTTGTGAAGAATTCATTCAGTGATTTGAAATTGGATGGATTAAGAGTGATCAGATCATTTTCTAACTGGTGGATCCTCATCTCATCCTCCTTATCAAATAAGGAGGCAAGCTTGTCCCAAACCTCTTTGGGAGTCTTCAATCCTTGGATGTGGAATCGAAGATCTCCAGAGACTGAGGAGAGCAAGTGTCCATGGGCTTCATCAAGCCTGTTCATGCACTTTTCTTTGTCTTTATCTGTAGCTGCCTCTGCCTCTCTTTCTTCTATGAGTCTAAAGAGCTACTTTGTGCAGAGCATTACCATTATATCTTCCTTCCACTGGTGATAGTTGAAGGGAGTGAGAGGCTCTACTGGATGAGCCATTTGAATTCAGTAAGAAGGACTGAGCTACTGTAGCGAATGTAGTGAAAATAAAGGGCTGCTTGTAGTGAATGCTGTAAGAAAAGCTGATAACCTGTCACACAATCAAAGATACAAAGTAAGTTTGACATTCTGCACTTTTAGAATTTCCTTCACATCCAGCATAGTTGATCAAGCAATCTTGATCAACAATTTCTTAACTTGGGATATTAAGTGGTAAATTCTTTGCTTCTGGTGCAGTACTGGAAGGAGCAATTTGCTCAAAAAAAATGATCCAGCTGGAAATATGAGGAGGAGAGGTGTCTTGTTCGTCGAGGCTCTGATACCATATTAAATTGAGCACATAGATCTGTGGACAAACACACAACTCACAAAATAGATCACACAATTTACTCAGCAATTGAAGAATGAAACAGTGCAAAAATGGCCTGCAGCTATGAATGCTTGCATTAATAAAAAAAAGTAATCAGATAATAATTACAATGAAGTACAATGGCTTTAACAACCACATGAGGAAATTCAAATTGATAGACTCTACTTGACTGTAGGTAACTAAGACCTTATATAAATCACTATCGGAGGACTCAATATTTAACTGACCTTGTCTAAACCATAACCTGAGTCATCAGAGCTCTAAAACACAACTCAAGTGTTACATTCAGTGTTGAATAAGGTTAACTGATTGTGGTAGGTGAGAAATGCGCCCCTCCTAAGTCCAGTCATGTAAACCTAGCGCTAACTGAATGTAGAGGACTAGAACTGAATGTGACTGACTCCTAACTTAGCTTGACTAGTCATTAACTAAACTGAACTGACCTTGGTTGGTTTCGGCACTCCCAGTGGCTCCTAAATTGTAGGGATTGGTTTAGGAGGCTCCTAAAATGATGTAATTAAGTGCAATTAGTGGCAGTATGCCTCAATTAGCATTCCCCACACTTTAATAGCTAAAACATGTGCCCCAATTAGGCCAAGTGGACCCAATGGTGCTAATGACTATAAATAGACTGGATGGACTCCCGATTTAGACATGACTCCTGATTTAGACATATGACCAAATTTGGACAAGGGAGGATTAATAATCCTAACAAATACTTAAAATCATGAAATAATAGTTATTAATTTTGGAGGAAGAATGAAAAAAACTACTTTTTTTGTTCGTATTTTCGACATATCTCCCTATGTTTTTACTCAATTTCTAAGCGGGAGAGATTTTTGGATGTGGAATTTAATTCCACATCCAACGAGTACCCATGCTGCATACTTTTGACAGACCCTGCTACCCCAAAAACAAGAAATTCCTAAAAAATGTGATGATGACATCATCATTACATTTTTTCAGGCATTTTTTGTTTTTGGGGTAGCGGGGTCCATTAAACGTATGCAGTGTGGGTACTCGTTGGATGTGGAATTAAATTCCGCATCCAATGAGCTCTCGCACCTTAAATTTGAGTAAAAACACACGGAGATATGTCGAAAACACGAACAAAAAAAGTAGTTTTGTTTTATGACAAATATGTCAATTCAACCATTGTGGTTGACTCATTGTATTGAAATTCTATTGGTTCTTGAATTTCAACTCACAAAATTTATTGTTGGTGCGTTTTCTTATAAGGCCCATTTTAGACCCCAAATTTCCTCTAATGATGTGTCTCAGAGAAAAATTCTCCTTGGCTTGCACAATAGTTAGTCTGTTTCTCCTGGCGTAATTATGCAAATAGTTCGCAATTTTACGCTCCCACCAATTCTTGATCTCCTACTTTGAAATCATCTAGTCATGGTTATTTCATCCGTATATGTACTACCGACAACGAAACTAATGTTGTAATCAATTCATATTGCAAGGTTACCAGTAATACACATAAATAATCATATAAACATAATAGAGACAAGAGACAAGTATGGTGGATAGAATAATAAATTATATTGCTTAATACACGTGAGGGTTCATACAATAAACCGAACCAAGTATCGATCCTATATATACATTTATAAAACAGTTATATTAACTACCTGTCAGTTCAACCAATCGACACGACCTATGAGGTCGACCTAATCTACAATTAGTCGACTAATGAGTTTAGTCGACTAAGTTGACTAGCTCCTCCAACAGTCCTTAGTGCCCCTTGTGGATCCCCTAAGGGTTAGTGTTTAGTTTGTGGTTGTATGTGTCAAAGTAGCATGTTTGACCTTGTCCAAGCCCAAGCTTGAATCCCTTGGAGGAATTGGAACAATGTCAAAATCCCTGGTTACCCATTGACTTGGTCAAGTGCCCCTAAGTTGTATCTTGGTCCCATTTGACTCCATTATTGAGTTCCTTGATCCTCATTGATCTTTGGTTACTTGTCTTTGTGCTGCTTGTTATCCATGTACTTGTTTATGTCTCTTGATTGGTTGTTGGATGAATGATGTGGATCATGTGTGTAAGTCCCTTAATGTGTTGATGTTGGATCCCATTACTTGCATTGGATGGTCTTGAGGTTATTGAGTTCTTATTGGGTCCTTGAGCCCACAAGCTTAGATCTTGATCCTCTTGCATGTGGATACTTGGGTATTCAACCCACACATATGGTGGTTTGATGGCCCTTGGACGCTATATGGTCATTGGCATGTTGTATCCTTGTGATAATGCATATGAATCCCATACGGTGTTGCAAACTAGTGGTGAGGTCTTTGTATCCCTCTTTTGGGGTGTTGATACCCTTATTGTGATGAAGATATATAGTGGAACCATTGGATATCTTTTTAATGATATGGAGACCTTGAATATGATGATGATATTCTTGAAAAAATCTTTGTTCCCACTTGATTGGTGATGTTTGGGTCCTTGATACCCTTGATATGATGAGTATATGGTGGATCCTTCCTCCTTGGTGGTGTGAAGTCTATGGATGTGAATACTATCAAATCCCTCATGCCTTTAATGATGTCTATTAAATCCTTTGACCTTGGAACTTATGCATAAGGTAACATGGTCTTTGACACCTTTATGTGTGGAGTCTTGATGTTCTGTACAAATTGAATACTTTAAGGGTATTATACCAAGAGTTTGAAAATAAACCCATCATACTAAAATATTTCATGTCAATCCATTTCCATTGATATGTGGAGCACCTTCTAACTCCTTACGGTTGAAGAGATATGATTTTTTGAAGTTGGTGTACCCCACCTTTTTGGGTCAGCTGACCAAACAAAAGAGAATTTAATTATTTGTAATTTTGAATGGCATGTCAGCCTAGTTTGAGGTACTAAAATTCCTTCATGACATATATGAATAGAATATCAAACATTCATTTGTTCATCAATCAGTTCTCTCTTTGGTATTTTGCAACTCTTGGAAAAAAGTGTGAAACTTTGTGGAGGAGAAATTTTTGGGCATCTTCACTAAAATTGGCATAACTTTCTCATACGGAATCAAAATTACAAAATGCGTGGCTCGTTGGAAAGATTGTTACAAGGGATATGTGATGACATGATATAGAGGTTATTTTGGTTTTTCTATTGTTTCTTAATCTTGTTATCTTCAAAAAGGTATGGTTCATGCTTTTGGGTTTCTCTTGTGATGGCACATGTCTCTCATGGATAAAGTTCATCTTTGATCTTAGTATGTGAGCCTATATATTGGTATATATATTTGAATTCACTGAATATGTTGTGGAGGCAATAGTGATGGTTATATTGGAATATATCTTGGTGTGATATTGATTGGACATGTTGATTGTACAGGGTGATGAGCAGTGTGATATAGTGGACAATAATCAGTTGATGATTAGTGATCAAGTGATGAGAAGTGGTTAGTAGTAGCATTGGTTGCGAAGTGTGGTATAGATTGCGCAGTGTAGTACAAGTGTTGATTAGCAGGTTCTCATGATTAGTGTGGTCGTGGTTCAGCATATTATATATTCATATCAGGGTAGCAAGACAGGGAAAGGAAAGGGGGTTGTATCTTCCTCCCGGTTGTAGCCGAAGAACTAGGGAGTAAGAGTTTCATTTAGGTTGTAGCATTTAAATCAGGTGGTTGTAGCCTCCTTCTAGTTGTTGTAGGATAATTATTATTATAAAGGCTTTTGTGGTTTTTCCCTCGGGACTTAGGTTTCCACATAAAATATGGTGTATTGTGTATCATGCTATGCTTCTTATGTGATGATGATAATAATTATGATGATGACATAATGATAATGTGATAATCCATAATATTGAATAAGTTGTTGATTGCTAAAATTGAAAAATTTATAATAAGTTGTGCACATTGATTCACCCCCCCCCCTTCTCAATGTACCTGGTGTGTCCAACAATTGGTATCATAGCGAGTCCTTCACATAAAGCATTATCATCTTGAATTAGATCCTTAACACACCATGGAGTTCTCAATGAATGGAGTACCATTGTTTTGTGGAACAAATTACTTCATCCGGAAAAAAAAGAATGCATGTTTATCTTGAGATAGAAGGAATTGGTATATAGAAATCTGTTCTTACTGGATATACTCCTCCAAAGAAAGTGAAAACAATGGCTCAAAAGGAAGTAAAGAAAAATAATTATATGGCTATGGAAGCCATCCTTGAAGGCCTAATAGATATCCAAAAGAAGAAGATAGGGAAGTGCAGCTCAACTAAGGGACTATGGATTATATTAGAACAACTATACTCCAATAAAGAACATGGAGCAGAGGTTAAGCAAGTAATGCTTGAAGATCTAACAGATATCCAAAAGGAGAAAATAGAAAAGTGCAACTCAATTGAAGAATTGTCATTCAAAATGCGTCAGCTAAACTCAAATAAAGAACAAGAAGTAGAAGAAATTACCATGAAAATGTAAGTACAAGATCCAAGTAAGTATGAAGGTAAGTCTCCTAAACAATCTATTTGTAATGTTTTTAAAGAGATATGTTTACCAGGTATAGAAGATCAAAGCCATTTTTTAGAATGAAATACTTCATATTGTGATGAAAATCCTTGCTCTATGAATTGTGATAGAAATTTAGCAGATACTATGATAGACAATGAAATTACTAATGTTTCCCAAGAAGTGAAAAATCTTTGTGAACTGAACCAGGTATTGCAAGAACAATTGGAAAAATCTGAGAAGAGGAATCAAGAAGAATATGAGAAGGCCACACATACCATAATTGATCTAAAAATCCAAGTCTAAGAAGCTAACAGAATCAAAGAAGCCATATCCAACTCTTTTAAATATACACTTGAGATGTCAGCTACAAAAATTGAAAAGCAATCAGAAGAAATTGCCAAGCTCAAAAGACTGCTAGAAGATAAGGAGAAATAATTGATATGCAAGCTACAAGACAAAGACAGTGAGATAAGTACCTACAAGATTAAATAAATATTGGAAGAGAAGTTAAGAATAAAACAAGAAATTGAAATCAAATCCTTGAAGGTAGAGTTACATAAGATATGTCTGACAAACTTTGAATTTGAAACGGAGCTCTCAGAAATCAGAAAGGAGAATCATGTACTAAAAGGTCAAATGCAAAAATCCCATGAGGATAATCAGAATTCAAAAGGGCAGATGGAAGACAATATCTTTGATATGAAAAAACAGGTAGAAGAAGTCAATAAATTAGAAGAAGATCTAACAAGACAACTCTAAGAAAAGACAGAAAATTGTCAAAATCAAGAATTGAAGATCCTCTCTCTTAAGGAAGATCTAGACAAAACAAATACTCAGTTAAATACAGATTCAAAGATTGAGAATAACATTGAATAAAGTGAAAGATCTATGGAAAATGAAGAAAATACTAACAATTATACATGGATTCTCATAAGATCCTATGATCAAGAAGAATCAAGAGAAGGTACATCATAAAGAAGATTCTCTTCTCAGATATACCCTATGATGTTCAATGGATACTGTTACAAGTGCAATAACTATGGTCACAAAGCCATTCATTGCAGATATCATGAGAGAACCGCTCCATAAAGAAATCAAAGTACATTTTCGGTTTAGTGTTACAATTGCTATCATTATGGTCATTTCACAAAACATTGCAGGATGCAGGGACAAGTTAAAGTTTGCAAAAGAAAGCAAGTTCAATCGAATGACATGAACAACCATCATCCTACCAAAGTATGGAGAATAAAGTTAGTAGATAAAAATAGAAATGATGAAAATCTTGGGAAAACCCTAATGCCATTTTGAAGACTATCGACCAGTGATATGAAGTGTACAAAGAATGTGTAAAAGGAGATATGTACCTTCTTATCAGATTTGAGTATCATATAGTAGTTGGTTCTAGCAGTATCCTTGTGACGGAATAAAATTTCATCAAAATGTCAACATAGTATAATGATAGGGGGAGAAATATTTCCGAAGGAAGTTCTTATTGCCATTAATGCAAACAACAAGAAAAGATGACAAAGGAAGAGAAGTTGATAACAGGGGGAGCATGCCCTGAGGGGGAAAATTATTGTCAAAGGATGTTACCTTTTCCATTGATTCCAAAGGGGGAGAGAAGTTTTGTTGACAAGGGGAGCTTATTCTGAAGAGGATTTATGGTGTTGTCATCAATGACAAAGGTGGATATTGTTGAATAATTTGTCATTGATGCCAACAGTGTTTGGTCATTGATGTCAATTGTTGAGTCCTTGGTGCCCCTTATGGAGCCCCTGAGGGTTAGTGTTTAGTTTGTGGTTGTATGTGTCAGAGGATCCCTTTTGACCTTGTCCAAGACCAAGCTTGAAGCCCTTGGATGCATTGGAACAATTGAAAAATCCCTAGTTACCCATTGACTTGGTCAAGTTACCCTAAGTTGTATCTTGGTCCCATTTGAGTCCATTGTGCTTTTCCTATCATCAATACTTCCTGCAAAATCATTGTCAGTATGCCCAGTGAGAGTATTGCCTGGCGCATGAGCATACCAGAGGCCATATCCAAGTGTGCATGCAACATATCTCATAATTTTTTTTCCAACTTTCCAGTGAGAGTCTTTGGGAGACTCCATAAATCTAGAAATAAGATTGACATCATACATAAAATTAGGTCTAGTTACAGTTAAGTACATTAAACTGCCTACCATTCTTTTATATAGTGTATCATTTACAGTTGGGCCATCATCAGTTTTTGTTAACTTGGTACCTAGAGAAATGGGGGATTCTGTGGGTTTACATTTATCCATTGTGAATCTTTGCGAATACCAGTAGCATAATTATGCAGACAAATTAAAATACCTTGATCAGTTTGAGTAAATTCCAAACCAAGGAAGTTATTCATCGGCCCTAGATGAGTCATTTCAAATTCCTTTTTCATCACTGTCCTAAATTCTTCAAGCATTAAATTTCCAATGTCAATCATGTCAACAACATAAATACATACCATCAACATTTTACCTAGTTGATCTTGGTTTACATACAGAGTGGGATCATTATTGCTTCTGCTAAACCCATTTTTGATGAGGTAAGAATCAATCCTACTCTACCAAGCTCGTGTAGCTTGTTTTAGACCATATAAGGCCTTTTCAGCTTAAACACTTTGTTTTCATAACCTTTGATGGTATACCTAGGTGGTTGTTCTACATAAACTTCTTCTTCAAGAATTCCATTAAGAAAGGCAGATTTCACATCCATTTGATAAACAAGCAATTGATTTTGTGTTGCAATGGCTAGTACAACTCTGATGGTATCCATCCTTGCTACAAGAGAAAAGGTTTCATCATAATCTACACCATATTGATGTGCATATCCTTTGGCAACCAACCTTGTCTTGTGTTTTTCAAGTTATCCTTTTTCATTTACTTTGGTCTTATAGACCCATTTGACTCCAATGTTGGTTTTATCTGCAGGGATATCAACAAGATCCCAAGTCTGTTTTTTCTTAAAAGCATCAATTTATTCATTCATTGCTTGTACCCATTGTGCATCCTTTATTGCTTCATCAAAAGATGTGGGATGACAGGAAAATAGAGCATACTTAATTTTCTCTTCAATAATAGGAGTTTGCTCATATAACTCTCTCAAACTTCTGGTTTTCTAGTTTTGAGATGAACTATAATCTGGTGTTTCTTCTTGCTGCTATACTTCCAATCTTGGAAGTCTAATAGGTATATCTAACAAATCTGAACTTTCTTTCTGTTGTATATCTGAAGGATCACTCCAGGATTTGTCTTCAAGGAATTTCACATATTTTCTTACCAAAATATGTTTGGTGACAAGATTATACAGCTTATAAGCCTTGTGTTGTTCACTGTAACTAGTGAAAATACACTACTCACTCTTCTTATCCAGATTTCTTCTAAGTTCATCAGGTACATTAGCAAATGCAACAAAACCAAAAAATCTTAAATGTGCAACACTAGTCTTAGTGCCACTCCATGCTTCTTCAGGAATCTTGTCTTGGACACTCACCATGGGTGATATGCTGAGCAAGTAGACTGAGCATGCAACAACTTCAGCCCAATACTCATCTGATAGTTTCTTGTGTGACATCATGCTAGAGGCCATGTTCATGATGGTCATGTTCTTTCGTTTAGAAACTCCATTTTGCTGTGGAGTGTATCTGGTGGTGAATTGTCTATGGATTCCATGTTTCTTGCAAAATTCTGAAAACTCATGTGAATCATATTCACCTCCACCATTTGACCTGAGGACTTTAATGAACTTTCTAGGCTGCTTCTCAGTCGGGGCCTTGAACTCTTTGAACCTAGAGAAGGTATATGATTTGTTCTTGAGGAAATAAACCCATATTTTCCGGCTAAAATCATCAATAAATGTCAGAAAATAAAAGTTACCTCCTATGGATTGGGTCTGCATGGGTCAACAGAGGTTTGTATGAACTATCTCAAGATGTTCTTTGGCTCGAGATGTGGAAGTGGGGAAGTTGTCCTTTTGATGTTTCCCAATGATACAATCCTCATAGGAGATGGATTGTTCATGTATAGTTGGTAACCCATTGACCATGGATTGTTTGTGCAGGATATTGAGACCCTTGAAGGGAAGATGAATGAATCTACAGTTCCATAACCAGGTTTAATCTGGACTAGACACAGTATGGTCTACAGACTGTGGAAGTTTGGCACTTCTGAGACTGATAGGAAATATTCTATTCTTGGTCACTTCAACTTTGGCTATGAATCTCCTACTGGGGGGTTTATAAAAAATGGCACAATATGTATCATAAAATATAATATCATATTGGTTCTGAATTAATTGACCTATACTGTCAAATTTACATTCATATGTGGTACATAGAAAACATCATGAATAAACTCCTTTTCATTTTGCTTTGTAAGTACAGGAACAATACCTTTTCCTATTGTTGGAACTAGAAAGTCATTTCCTAGCTTGATATTCGTGACAACTAAGGAATACAAACTATAGAATAGTGACTTGTTACCTGTCATGTGATTGCTACAACCATTATCTAGTAGCCATAGATCTGAGCTGCAGTGTTCTTTAGTAGCTTAATGAGATAGGAACATCACCTCTGACGAGCCTTCTTCTTCTTTAGAGACATTAGCTCTGCCACTGTTCTGGTATGCTTGCTTCTTTTTGCATTCTTGTTCATAATGGCCATACTTATTGTAGTAGTTACAATGAATATTGGACTTATTGATCCATCTCTTGCCTCTGCCCCTCTGAATATTGAGAGTTGTGAGAGTGATATGAATATCCATGACTCATTATGTCCTCTATATGAGGAGACCCTTGGCCTCTTCCTCCTCTACCTCGTCCTCCTCTTCCTCGACCTCTGCTGAGGGAAGCTTCGGTGCTAAAAGCATTAGTGAGCGACTCTTCTTCTTGATTGAGTCGAGCTTCATGAGATAGAAGAGATCCAGTCAACTCTTCTAGGATCAACTGAGACATATATTTTGCTTCGTCTATGGCAGCCACTACCATAGCAAATTTCTTGGTGAGACACCTTAGAATATTCTGAACAACCACCTTTTGTTTTAGAGGTTCACCATAGGTTTGAAATTGGGTCACAATGCCTGAAACCCTAGTCATAAACCGATCTATAGTTTATGTTTCGTTCATTTTCAAAGTTTCAAATTGAAGTCGAGGGGTTTGCAATCTTATCATTTTTACTCGGTATGTTCCCTTGTAGGCGGATGCGAGCAGATTCCAAGCTTGATGTGTGCTGGTAGCTCCTGAGATCCACAAGAAAATGGACTCCTTGATGCAACTTTGGATCAACCATTTAGCTGTGAGATCTCGGTCTTGACGAGATTCTAAGGAATTCTTCTAGGCATTATTCATTGCAGCCAAGGCATTTGTATCAAGTTCTTTGAACTCAGTTTCAACCATATCCCAACATTTGTTGAGTTGGAGAAATGTCTTCATCTTAATAGACCAAAACTCATAGTTGGTACTGATAAGTACAAAACCAGAGATCTGCTTTAAATTTGAGGTGCTCGTGCTAATAGTAACCATCCTCTTACTTAAATCCATTAGTCTTACTTAAATCCATTAAACAAGGTTGCACCCTTCCCTCCTTACATATTATGTTCACATAAAAAGGCAAAAAACAAAAGCAATTATTAAACAAATATTTTATGTTTTCAAATACCTTGTTACCATGAAACATGTTGGTTATACTACTACTATAATGATAAATTGAGAGCCATAAAAGCTAGTTGGATGATTTAAATTAATTTTTTATAAATATCCTCTCAATATTATTTGAGAGGTTTAACACAAAAACTCTACATTATTGTAAGAGATTCAAGCGGACGTTGTTAATTTTCTTTTTCTTTGGAGCAAGGATAATTTTAGGGGCGAAATTTAGTCCATGGGCTATTTTTCCATGTTTTTCTCCAAAAAAAGATTCGTCAATTTGCATTTTTTGAAGCCCTATTTCGCCCAATTTTGATGGGGTAAATTTTTTTCACCCTAAAAATTGCCATAATTATATAAATGATATAAAATCCTTAGAAATTGAAATATTTTTGGAAAAATATCGCCAAATATTTTAAAGTTGACATTTTAATAATTGCTAAGATTCACCAACATTTATACACTTTTAAATAAGTATGGTTCCTTAAAATTATCCCTGCTTCGGAGTAATGCATCCATTGTTTCATGTCCTTGCGCATGGAAGTTAGTGGACGAAGACATGA
>LPNX010138717.1:260671-284225 GCA_001517045.1 Pseudotsuga menziesii
GTAATTCTTAAGTGCACATGCTCACTCCAAAATTGTGCATGGGTTATATAATATATCCCTCTCATGGTTCTACCAACAATGCTCATGGTTCCACTAATAATGCTCATGGTTCCACCAACAATGCTCATGGTTCCACTAATAATGCTCATGGTTCCACCAACAATGCTCATGGTGGTTTCATAGTTAGAGCTCATGGTTCCACCAACATTCCTCGTGGTTCCACCAACAATGCTCATGGTTTCACCAATAATGCTCATGGTTCCATTGCTAGAGCTCATGGTTCCACTATATTGTTGCATTTTCTTGTTCTTTCAAAATCATTAAAGGAATTGAAAGACCATCCACTTTGGTGTAAGTTTAACCCTTTTTTGGACCATGTTGATTACTTATGAAAAATGAATACTCTAGTCACTCGTAGCTAGAATGGTATTCCCAAGTTTAGGTTTATCTCTTTTTCGGGCCCAGGAGACTAAATTTACGAAAAAGGAACCTTTTTTAGCTTACTTTTTCTTTTTTTGTGCTCTGGTTTAAACCATAAGAAATATTATGAGCGTTCTTTATGCTATTGTCATGCTCTCTAAACTTTAGGACAAAAGAATTAAGTGATCTTGTTTTCCTTCATGATCGTTAAACTAAAGCGTTATGCTTTTTCTCGAAGGAGTGTCCATATGTTGATAGTTTAACCCTTTTTTGGACCTTGTTGACTAATTGTGAAAAAGGAATACCTTAGTTATCCTTAACTAAGAGAGTTCTCCTTTGGATTATTTCTACTTTTTTTGGACTTTGGAGACTAACTTTCCCCCCAGAGTCTTCTTTGGCATTTTCAGAATCTCAAATTTTGAAAACACCGCTAAGATTCCACTCATTCAGGCTCGTAAAATCCACGTATTATTTCTTTATCAAGTGTTCTGCTCTCTCTTGTTCAAGCTTACTTAAAAATGAAGAAGGTATTGAGTTTGCTTTCTTGGACTTGATAAACTTATACAAGAAGGGTATTTAAAAAGAGATAGGGTAGGGAAGTCTATTCAAATGTCTTTTATATCATGGCAACAAATCTTGTCTCCTTGAACAAAGCACCGGTTTGATTTGTCGCTCAGTCCGTGACAAATACTTCATAAATTATGTTTACAATGTCTGTGACAAATACGTCATAAATTATGTTTATAATGTCTGTGACAAATATTTCATAAATTATGTTCTGATATTTTTACAAATACTTCACAAAGTATGCCCTTAGATCACTAAGTAATGAAAAAACCAGACTTCTCCTTTGTGTAGGTGCCCCAGCTCTTAGCACTTCTCTTTACTGAGAGTATCTCTGTCTTTGTTACTAAGTATACAACTCTATGTATACTCTAACTACGATAACTTTTAATACCCAATTTTTCCTCAAGCTATTTCGATTGACAGTTCCATACTAAGCTCTTTACAAATCCAACTCAATATCAATATCAATTGAGAAATATTGGTTAACAATATTGAATTTGTTCCTCTACTAGGACACACACCTTCAGCCTTACATTCTCTACCTCGGTAAAATATAATTTATAAATACTATATCTCCATCCAAGATCAATACAAAGAGACAACAAAGTTTTTTTAGCCTAGTTAGCTAAACAAAAAAGATGCAGTAGTGAGTCACGTTCAACCAAGGATATACAACAATTCCAAAGGGTTAGACAAGATCCTGCAAAAAGGAAGACCATGGAATGCAAGAACAAAGAAATGTGCGTCAAACAATAGGTCTAGTCAAACATTATGCACCATATAATACAAGTATTTCATTTTGATATTTTAATTTACTTTACATCATATTGCATAAATAAAAATCATGGTTCTACCACTAATGCTCACGGTCCCACCAACAATGCTCATGGTTCCATAAATAGCGCTCATGGTTCCACAAAAATGCTAATGGTTCCATAAATAAAGCTCATGGTTCCACCAACAATGCTCATGGTTCCATAAACAAAGCTCTTGGTTTCACCAATAGTTATCATGGTTCCACCAATAATGCTCATGGTTCCATAACTAGAGCTCATGGTTCCATAAATAGATATCATGGTTCCACCAACAATGCTCATGGAATCCAGTAACTCTAGTGGAGATCAAATCACCAAACGTGCAAAATTTTGCATTGTTGGTGGAACCATGAGCATTGTTGGTGGAACCATGAGCTCATTTATGGAACCATGAGTATTGTTGGTGGAACCATGAGACATATTTATGGAACCATGAGCATTTTTGGTGGAACCATGGGCTCTATTTATGGAACCATGAGCATTATTGGTGGAACCATGAGCTCTATTTATGGAATGGTGAGCATTATTGATGTAACCATGAGTAATGGTCATAAGGTGGTGGAAACGTAGCATGAAACTTGAACAAAATTCATGGAAAATGAGCATTTTAGGGGTGGAACCATGAACAATATTGATGGAACTGTGGACAATGCAGGTGGAACCATGTACATACAAAATCATGTGAAATTAAAGAACGTGAATAATGTTGGTGAAAATGTGAATCATAAGAATTATTTATGGACCACGAATCATTTGGTGAGTATTGCATACATGGTATCAAGGTGGTGTAATCATGAGCAATGTGTATGGAACCTTAAACAAAGTTAGTGTTGATGAAACCATGAACATATTTGGTGGCATAATCTTACACATTTGATGGTTGAATCTCCAACAAAGTTAATGGATCCATGAACATTGTTGGTGGAACCATGAGCTCTATTTATGGAACCATGAGCATTGTTGATGGAACCATGAGATCTAGTTATGTAACCATGAGCATTGTTGGTGGTGGTTCACCAACAATGCTCATGGTTACCACCACCAACAATGCTCATGGTTACATAACTAGATCTCAAAAACAAAAACATATTTTTATTTATTTTCAAAATAATTATATTTTTATTGTATAATTTTTTAAATAATAAAAGTGAGGCAAAACGTTTTTTTCAATAAAATTATATAAAGTTAAGAATTAAACCAAAATAAAAATATTTAACTAAACTTAAATGCAAAAATTATGTTAAAATTATATATTTTATTATATTATTATTTGATTGAAAATATTTACTTTTTACAAAATCCACAAAATCTATCATAACATAACTAATTAATAATTTAAAAAAGTTAACATAATTTTTCATAACCCAAAAATGGATACTACGTCCACACCTCCAGACCACTGTTTTCACCGACAATCATATTAAGATAAGTTAACTTTATAAGAAAATATGTTTACTTTATAAAAAAGACATTGTGATAATTTAAACATTTTAAAACGTCAAAGCATTATTGACATTGTGTTACAGTCTAGTTGAACTTAAACGCATTATCGAAACTTTGTCGGGACATATTCATGAAAATGGAGTTGTGGTCGAAATTGGGGTTGATCATGGCTTCCACGTTTGGACCATAGCCAAGGAACACTTGCCCCATAAATCTACATGTTGTTTTCAAAATGAATGGGCAGGTTGATAGGGATATGATAGAGGAGAACATCGGTTACAGAGTAAGCGTAGTTTACGAGGCAGTGCAGGCATATCTGAGCGCAAGGTTGTCTTCGACTGCCAAGAGATTAAAGCTCAAAAAGCTAGAAAATAACAAGGAATTTAACTTCAGCATGGATAACAAAACCAGCGGATCCCGAACATGTTTGAGGGTATCAAAGTGCATTGGGACTTCTTCAGCATAGAGCTCGACCCTGAGAAGGTCAAGACCCATGGAATCCTGCCTCCTACGAGAAACGCTATTACGAGCTCAACGATGGGCTTACCCCATCATTGAGGAAAATCCCCTGTCGTGAAGAATGCTATCATCATCTACAGAAACGACTCATCGTTTCAGGTTTTTTTGCAATAGTTGTTAATTATGTCTATGTCTTTATCTGTTTTTAAATTTGAACCATGTAACTATGTCTATGTTTGTCATGTTGTCTAAGACTCAGTATTCAGCTAGTTTACATTCATGAACAATTTCACCTCTGGTTTTCATAGGCAATCCTCAGTTTTTGCAAGGCTTGGGTGGTGGCTTCACCGCCTAAGACCTCCTCTGTTCAGGGTTATTTTATACATTTTGTCTTTATATTTTAATAGAACTGTGCAGTTTACAAAAAAAAAATTAGATAATAGATGTTTAGTTGTTAGGTCATGTGTAAGAATAAGTCAACAAAACTATTTTTTTACCACTAATTGTTGTTAATTCCCTAGAAAATAGAAAATACTTACTAAAAATAGAGGTAAACAAGCTGATACAAGAGCATATAAACTAATAGAAACATCAAAGGATCCTTTCCTTTATTTTAAATTTATTGAAACAACTCACTCATTTTGGAAGGGAGCTTAAATTTTTTGACTCAATGCTCTGTTGGACATGTTGAGCATTACATTAAGCTTGTAATTGTCATCCTTTATTTAAGCATAACCATAATTATGTTGTTTTTGGGCATATAAGTGGCGATGAGGGTTCACACAATAAGTGATTAAGAGATGAAGGAATCAAATATCAATTGGATATCAAAGTTGATGTTATTAATGTTCTGAGTCAATAGTAGTATGATTAACAAATGTTTTTTAGGTGTGGCCTACAAGGAAGATATATAAATGATGAAATGATAGGGATTATACTGCGAGAAAGTATAAGACTACTCCATAGGGAAATCACTACGCTAGTGGGTTATGTTCACCATAAAAACAATGTTTGTTAATCATGTGTTGCATTAACAGAAGATAAAAGCTTCTAATTTACAATTATATGTCGAAATGAAGCTATGATGAGCTCTTAGACAACCGTAAGACAAGTATATTGGACTAGGAAAATAGGTTTATTATATTGATGGAATCTATACAAGGGTTAGTCTATCTACATCTTGATTCTCCAATTTCCATACTTACATAGAAACAATTAGGACAATAGCATATTGTTTGGAAATTCATGTATGTCATATCTTGATGATTTTATTTTCATTAATTCCACTAATTTCGACAAGTCTTCAATAATCATAGCCGGTTCATATAATGGTTATTAAATCTTCATCGTAGCATGGATTCAATGAAAATTTTGTATCTCGATCTTCTATTCCTTTAAGGCATAACAAATTTTGCATATAAAATAGTCATCCAACATGTATATGTTTTTTCTCAAACCACTACGACATTTTTACTAGCATAACTTGTATTTTAAAAATTGAATCCCTTCTTAATCACTTATTCGTACTCTCATTTGAGTAAATACTAAAACATTTACCTCTTACATAACCTTATTAAATTGTATAGTATGCATTCTATCTAACCCTTCTAACTTGACACCTTAGATTCTTAGGTATTTGAAATAGATCATAAGAAGTTTATAACTATTCCCTCATATGTAGAAGTATTTTGCTAAGAGGATGGAAAGGTTCCTTTTATAGGATATTTTTGGGGATACAATGGGGAGATTTAGAAGTTGGATCATCAAATCGGGTATTTTTGTTCAATGCCCTATTTTCCAGCAATTAGATGTGGACCATATTGTGCACAAGTATAATTTCAAGTTTAATCATGTTCAGTTGGAAAACCCTAAGTTCAAGTTTCTTGTAGTGGTGAATGATTGTTGGGTGGTTTCTAAGTTGGGTCAAGAAGAGTAAGTAACATACCCCAAAGTGTAAACATTTATTTGGTAATTTTATTTATTTTATTATTTAATAAAATTGGTTGGATGAGAAATATGTTGATAAGTCCTAGAAGGATTGATGTCATAAGTCCTAGAAGGATTGATGTCATAAGACCTTATGGTTTAATTTTGATAAGAGTAAAGGGGAACAACCATGTTAAATGAGGAGATCATGCATGACACATAGTAAGGGACAAGTAAGTGTTAACCTTAAGGAAGCTATAGCAAGCATTAGAAGTGCATTTATGGCATTAGACACCCTGAAAATCAAGGATTTTGTTAGCTACAAAAATTCCATGAGAAATTGGATTCTAGTGGAATGACCTAAACAAAATAAACTATAAAAGAAAAGCATATGAGGGAAGACAAACGTTGCTTAGCATGCTTGGAAGTAGAATCTTTACATGTGTGAGCACACTTTTTTAGGCGAGTAATTTTTGAGAAGAACTATGAGAGCTGAAACTAAGGTTGAATGTCCTTATTGTTGGCATGCATGGTTTAGCTCAGGTGTGATTAAGGGAAGGAAGTAGAGGTGAACCTAATCTACACTTGGGAGGAACGTGGTTGTTCTTACTACATTTGGATTTTAGGCTACCGGGGTTCTTTGGAGTTTAATTTATTTGTTCTACTTATTGTTTATTTTTTATGCATCTAAATTCTTAGATTCTTCTCTTAAGAACATGACTATCAATATCTCCAGAAAAGATCATACCAAGAAATTTAAAGAGTAGGTTCCTTGTTGTTTTATGCTAAGCTAGGTGCACTATGAAAAAGAGTTCAATATGCTAGTATTGAATACAAATAGAAAATTTGTATGGATGGAATTAAATAAAATAAAATTGTTCATTTTATTGCTATCACAAAACTAAAGTGTATTTTTATTTAGTCCTATTTAGTAACTTTCTAGGGTCTAAAATATTAATTTCCACAACTTGGGAAGGACTTTACTTCTTTTGAAATTTTAGCTTTGATCTAATATTCTTCTCTTCAGTTTCGAAATTAATCTGGTTTATCTATCCAATTCTAATATATTTTAATCTACAAAACATAGGGTTCACTATTAAAAGTTGCATGCCCACCATAATAGCCTACTCTTTAGTTTTATTAACCCCAATATTTCCAAGAAAGTTAATGTAACAATTACGATGTTACTTTGAGTCACAACACTTTAATTCATAAAATAACCAATACATATCACAGCATTGCTATGTTATTCTTTAAATCACAACAGAGAAACAGTGTTAGTAAAAGTCTGCATCCATAAACTGATTTGGGAAGTTTCCTTTTTCTCTCTTGAGGTATGGTCATGGATAACTGAAACCCTAGGCATTGATTGTTCCAAATTTTCTTCCTACTACGAGCATACCAACTTGAACCCTACAGTTAAGGCTAGTTCACATTGAATTCAGGTATTCTACAGTAGATATTTAAACCCAAGACTCTGTAGTATCAGTTTAATCTATGGAAGTAAATATTAATGAAACAACTAGTGGTTTTACTAAAACCCTAATTAAGTAGAGGCCTTCTAATTTCCATTTAATATAAGGAAGTAGCTATAGCGATGGAGTGCGACTGGTTAATCAACAACGCTTTGCATTTACGGGATCATCGAAAAACTACACATCATAAATTACTACTTTAGAGACAAAATTGAAACAGAGCTAATTCGAACGAGTTTCACCAAACAACAAATAGATAGCTGCTAAGAGTTCATAATCAAAACAATTTAATTAATTAGCAAACACATCAGTTAAAGTTGAAGTTACATATTTTTGGGGAAACCAAATGCTATATACATCCACATAGGAGTCATACGTTTTGATTTTAGATATTCAATAAAATCATAAATATCTGAAATTGTAGCAAAACTATGGGTTAGTTTTTAAATAGTTATATTATACAGTATAACCAATAACACGCCTATGAATTGCTCAGGCATTTTACGACAGAAAAACAAGAGCAAAAGATAATTTTTTGATAATAAAAACTACACAATAAACACTTTGAAACAGTCGAGCTAAGGAAGTCAACGATACAAGTTCTTACTGTAATTTTTAACTTATCAAGACTAAACAACACTGATAAACCAGAGCAGGTCTGTAATTTAGTTTTTCAACAGCATGGATATATGTATGAGTTACACAGTAAAATCATTAAAACAAGCCAACTAATTATGCATATGAAACCCACTTTAAATAGTTATTGATTTACAGCCAAACCCAAATAGAAGTGATAGTTCTATACTACAAAACAAAATATGAGTGGGGTTCTACAGTTTCAGCAAAATAGAATTAGGGATGTAACCCAGTTTTAATAGCATACATGCACAAGTCCTTTCACAACAAAAAGAGGAATATCAATTATTTAATTTACATGGTTATATTGGAATGGTTGGACCATCTTATAAACAAAACATGTCAAATTCATAGCTGGGATGAAACATCCGTCAGTCTGCGAAAATAAAATTTAAGAACTGAAACCCTATCCTACGATCAACATAAGCAAGGCTCTCCCTTATCAGTGGAATCCATACCATAAGATATTTGAGTACCCAAATAAGCAAGGACTTGATGACCATAGAGGTCGCAACCATTTTTTTCCCATGCATACCTCAACCTTGGGGTCGACTTGATTCCCGAGTTCTCCTTAGAGTGAAGGAAAACCAAGTAATGGTCATTTTACTGCTTACCCGGCAAAGAGCGTAGTTTGCCTGACCATTGGAGAAGTTCCACTTTGTGACCCGCGAATGACCGATAATAGTGGTTAAACCTTGTAACATTTTGTTTTTTAAAACCAATAACCCGAAACTGTAAGCACCAATATTATCGGTTAAACAAAGCTTACCTGTATACATAAAACGCTGGGAAGGTTCGCCCCTTTACGATTTTATTTTGCTTGCAACGAAAACAAAACCACGAGTTCATGGCTGACCCTCTTGAGGATGCAGAGCTTCACGACGGATGCAAAACATGGCGGGGTGATCTTCATCTGGGGTGATGCGGATTCAGAATTTCCCATATGTAGGATTAGGCGGCCAAGCCGGGATGGCATTCAAAATAATAATAGAGCGGCAAACACATTGAATATTTAAATTCAATTTTCCCTCCCATTCAAAGAGGACCGTAGTCACCGGAAAGTAGTCGTCGTTATCGATGAAGAATAGCGGGGTATGCCATGGATGACCATGGCTGATGGCCATATGTTATGCAGGAAGAGTCGTGCGTATCTGACAGTGGACAGTCTCGTCTTAAAGACGATTCTGTCCAATAAATAAGGCTCGCGGAGATTTGATTACATGAAGCTACCAACCTGTACTTAAATTAAAAACATTCTCAAAAAGTGTGTTCTGTGTCTCATCATGTTTTAATGTGATAAAATGATTTTATTTAGGAAATATAAGTGCATCTTACATTTCACTTTTTCTCTTGGTTTATGTTTACATAGTTTCATGTTAAATAGTTTTTCCTTTTACTGGGTATTGAACATTTCATTTTTCATTAATTTAAAAAAAATTATATTTTAAATATATTTTTTATTTTTTATTTTATTTTTATCACATAAATAATAATATTATTCTTCTTAATTATATAAATTATTTTTTATCAAACTTTATATGTATAAGAGTGTTTTGACAACAAGCTTACATCAAGATAGTCCATTTTTTTCCTATGTTAGGATAAATCCGGCGCCCTTGTTATTCTTTTAATTGAATGTCTTAATATATAAATTTAAATATTTTTTGTTATGTAAATTATTTTTTATCAAACTTTATCTATTCATTCGTAGGGATTGCGCTGCCCTACAGTCCTTGTTATTCTTTTAATTAAGTGTTTTAATATATGAATTTAAAAAATAAAAACTTGAACTTACGTTTAAAATAAAATTTAAACTTTTGTATTTATTTAAATAGCATCAAATTAAAAAGTTAGATATTTAATTTATTTAATATAAAAATTAAATATTTTTAAATATTTGGTTTTATATATATATATATTGTTAGAATTTTTTTGACTTGTGGAAATGCTTTTTGGTCAAAATCATCTAATTAAATATTTTTAATGTTTGGTTTATGGTTTTTTTTTGTTTGTTTGCTAGAATTTTTTGACTTGCCAAAATGACTTTTGGCCAAAATCATCACTAGGCTTAGAATTTGACCTCGTGTGAGACGTATTTGTCAAATTTAGATGTATTTGACATGTAAGATTATATCTAACACGTCAGTGTCTACATTTATCAGGAAACGAGGACCGTCAAATCGACGTTTAGTGGTGTCCAGCAACCGTCATAAATACTAGTACCTTCAAGCATGGCATTGGCAAGTAAAGTATGTACCTGCTAGCATGGTACTGGCAAGTAAAGTATTTCCAGTTTATGAGATATACAATTTATTAAATAGGCATTACAGTTTAATCTGAAATTCTCAATCACAATATGACCCATCAAACTTATATTTTAAAAACCTGTAACTCTTTCATTTATCCCTGGCTTCCCGCAGTCAATAAGCATACCACTTTTTAGATAGGGAGAACCACGCTGCAAGAGAGCAAGCAAGGGCTGGGGAGAGCAGCAAGCAGAAGCGAGTAGTCTTTGTGTTCAAGTGATGAGTCAATAAAATCAGTTGTTGGGGCAATGTTGGCAGATTTCTTAATAGATAGCAGCGGCTAATTAATATGAAATGTGCTCCTTCGCTAGTCTGGCCACTTTGGCTCAGCGGGTATAATAGTTCCGGTGTCCAGCATAGGTGTCGAATCTAAGGGGGAAAAGGCTCTAGATACCTAGTTTTATGGGGTACCCATAATCCAAAAATGATGATGTGAGCAACTGAAATATGCAACTTCAAAGATGTTGAAATTGTTGGATGAGACCTAATGGAATTTGAGTGGAGAGAGACGAAGCCTGAAGACCTCAAGTCCAGTAGAAATTTCATCAGTTTAGTTCCATGAACCATGAACCAGAACATCAAAGCAGCTGCCAATGGCCAGGAACTTACCAAGAATACAACATAAGAAGATAAGTATTCACAATCCGCATTGGACTCGGACTTGTTTTTAAATAAAATTTATATAATAAATTTGACAGAAAATTGAGTTTCAGAACTAGTTTCATAAATCAAAATGTATAGAAAATGATTTTTTATATAGAAAATGATTTTTTATATTAAAAATTTAGGAGAGAATTGAGTTTCAGACTTAGTTTCATGCATCCATATGTATAAAATATAGATTTTTTTTAATGAAAGGTTTAATAGGTTATGGATCAACTAGAATCTCCAACGTTTTATAGAAAAACATGCAATCCAAATTAGTTTCGAAAAAAGATACCGTGCTTCACTTGCGATAAATTAGGGCTTTATTTAATTGGGGCTATGCATAAGTTTGCTGGATGAAACTTATGTGATAAATTAGGGCTTTTATTTTTAACTGTTTTTCTCTTTTTCTTTTTTACTTTTTTTTTCTTCTTTTTTCTTACCAGGAATTAGTTTTTTTAAATAGATTTATTTTTAAATTATATGTTTTATATATGGTTTTTGTGACATGTTTGAGTTAATTCTTTAGGTTTAGTTTACTTTTATATTTAAATGATTGTGGTTAAAATTTAAGCTAATTAAAATTTATAAATATTATAAAAATGTTAAACTAAAATCTTAAAAAATAAAACAAATTTTGACACTCATATACATACTTAAAACCTAAATTGACAGGCATAAAAAATACAAAATGGTCATAAATATAAGTTTGACAAGCAGAGCAGATTTGAAATTCGTGATCATCACCCTTAAGAAGAATTGAACATGGATGGCTTTACTAACTAGATCCACACCTTAACAAATGAGCTAGCCAAAATTGACTTTGACTGACACATTTTCATCAAAAAAAAATTGTCCTACCAATTAATCATAATAATTTATCAAAATAAATAAAAATCTTACTTTAAAAATAATAAAGTTTTTTATTATATAATAATTAAAATTTAACCAAATATTTTTTTATGTTTTTATTTACTTATTAATAATAATATTTTTTTTTGTTTTATCTATTACTTGAACTTCTTATTGAATTATTTGCACTTCTTATTTCAAGGATAGGAGTTTATTTGCATTATTTATCTTTTCTTTTTTTAATCTAAAATAATTAAAAAAAAATTACCATTTAAAAAATAAATTATAAATGATTTTAAAATATATAAGGGAGAGTGCATAAAGTTGAGGGACCTTTTAGATGTAATGGTAAATTTAAGAAACTTGTTCAAGTTTTAGAAAAACAAAACATGTGTGTGTTTACCACGTCTAGTCCCAAGCAATCCTGATCCTACCATGGTGAAGGCCACAAAGGATAGGGAAATGAAACATGTACCCGTTTTTTAGGAAAAAATGCGTAAGAAACAACGAGTTACGAGCCTCTAAGAGGGAAAATTGTGAATGCAAGGAGAATAGAAGTACCATATTCCACCAAAGGAATTTGTCCCCTCCATCTTGGGAAATTTCATCAAAATCCCTCCTAAATTATCTATTTTCAGTCATTTGTATGCCCTAAAAAAATTTAAAACATCATTTTAATCATTTGTATGTCTAAAAAAAATTAAACCCCAATACTCATAAAAATTAAATTATTTTCACTAGATACATATATATTCATGAGCATCCTTATGAATCCAAACCAGTATTCAAAAATATGCAAAGTCTCTCATGTATATAGCAAGGGTGCAAAACTAAAAAACATCAAGTGGAATTCATATATGCACCAAATTACCTAAACAAAGAGTCTAAATGGCCTATAGAGTCCAAAAAAACTTCATGCTATTCAAATAATTACATATCAAAATCCTTGGCTATATTGGGATTTTATTCATCAATAGCACTATGTGCCCCCTCCTTTAGGCTCTAGCCCTTACCTCTACCCAGAATCTCGAAGTTGGTCCTCTACGGACATTAGTCAACACCCTACAAGTTTTATGAAACTTCCTAATCCAAACATGAAAATAAGGTAGCTAGAGAAACTTCCCATGCTTAATAAGTGATTTCACTTGAGTGAAGGGTGTAACATTTTTGTTGAGGCCAAGATAGAGGAGTTCAACAATAAGCACCACCAACATCAAGGTAAATAGGGAGGTTGATGTGCTTGATTACTTTCCAACCTATACCATCATACATGTATGACAGAATCCAGCGAAAGTTTGTTGAATTCTATATGGGATCTAAAATTCTAAAATCCCACTTTTTACATATGAAGTCCAATGAGGTTGGAACCACTCTCAAGCATCCTCAACAAACATCAAGCATCAAACATGTTGAATCCTTTTGACAACATGCTCTCACATGTAACAATGCATTCCATACATGGATCTTGAAGATTCTAAAGAACATGCTCAAATACCATGTTACATTGAAAATAATGTAAACATAAATTTATGACATATGGCATATACAATAGGAAATTAATACATATGGAAATCAAAATCAATACACATATATGACATAAATTTAAGATGGGAAAATGTTATGTTGATTCGTTAGTGTAATTATTCAATTTTAAATTTTAATTTATAAATAGTTTACATTTTTATTTGTTGTACATTAGTTTTACATTTTTCATTACTTAGAGATGTCATTATACCATGCGGATGTTTTTAATGTTTTTTTTTGTATTTATGATTGCAGTGGCTACTATGGATCCAAATGAAGATATTTTGTGTGAGATTTACCACTTGAGAGATATTGGTGCTAAATGGAAGGATGAAGACCAACTCCACCACTCCCTGGCACAATCATTGGATTCCATTATGGACACGATTATCCACTCTACTGATGCTTTGTACAACATCACATCGTACAAAGAAAGGAAATGGAAAGACTATGTGAATGGCTTGAGCTACAACAAAGTTAAGAAGCTAAAGATCACAAAAGAACATATATTTACATTGTTTGGACTTCCTGGAATGAATCAAACATTCCAAGCACTAACATAGCACTTATTTCCATTGACTAGTGCACATATCCACCATTCCGAGAGTATTGGATGGATTGATGGTACATGGTTTTTGATATGCCACCACACAACAATAGGGAACTGCCACTATACTTCCTCCGAAAGTTGTATGTTGAATTAGTGATGGGTAAACATGTGAAATATTTTGATATCTCATGGTTCTGGGGCATAGGTTTGGGGGTGCTCCAATGGTAGGATTAGAGACGCCACTTGGTCCATAAATCCACCGTGCATACTGCTAGCTAGGTCATATGTTCCTCCCACACATCAAATGGTTTCTTAGACACAAGATTCATTTCCAATCCTAGATCAAGCGATCTTTTTTCATAGTACTATTGTTGACTAGGCAAGGCCATCTTCCTCTAGTGGGGTATAACCATTAGCTCTTGGTGGTGAAAGACCATTTAGTGGTGTGGGTGAGTGACATCCCAAGAGCCCCACAATGATCCACACATGTGCATGGCTTGTGGTCAAGTATTCTATGGTCATGTGCCAATACATGATGCCTCCAACAACGAATTTTAGTCAGGTAAGTATATGGTTTTGACAAATAATGCTGTTAACATTATTTTTTTCCAAATTGTACACATATTAAGAATGCATAAATGCATGAGACCAATATAAAAGACACAATCATCATCTACAAAAAAAACAACTAGAGTTCATGCATTATCAACAAACACATTAAACCATTTTTATGAATAACTGGATACCCCCATAAAATTACAACTGATGAATACTTGTCCAACTCAAATGAAAGATATTAGCAAGCTCGACAATATATTTATTGCGAGTGAGTCCTAAGAAAATACAAGGATAAGTCAAGGAAAGTGACAAAGTTATTAAGGATTATAGGGATGTTGTCGAAGAAACATCACCTTCATATTTTATTTGGAACTTTGCATTCTTAAAAACTTCATTAATTGCTCAAAATGCAAATATAGTGGAACATTACAGACATGTCAAGTGACGTGGCACACTAAGGACATAGAAATCTATTAAGAGTGCAATGTGGTAGGTTTGAGTTTTTCTCTTCGAGTGTCTACATCTAGAATCATAATCTAAATTTTCCAAAGTTGTCCCCTTTGTGCAAGAATTGCACTATCCCTTATTCAGTGAAACCCTAGTTTCCAAAATTGTACTAAAAGGTGATATCTGAGAAATGGAACCAGAGAAGAGGGGAGCCCCTATAATTAATTTTATTCCCTGATTCTAATGGAGTAAAAAATTCATCAATCCGAGCCACTATCATCATTTTATGGCCAGTTGAATCTCGCCTATTAGAGGCTTTCAAGGACACATGTTGAATCATTTCTTGGGGCATAGAATTCCAACCGTGGTGTAGAACTGTGTTCTGTGAGATATTGCAAGTGTGTTTCGTTAATTTCCATGAAGGAACACTACCCATAATTTCCTAGTCAAGGAAATCCTAAAGTTGACCCCTTTTTGCAATAATTGCATTGTCCCTTACTAAGCGAAACCCTAGTTTCCAAAACCATACTAAAATATGATCTTTGGGCCATGAAACCAAAGGAGAGGGGAACCCATAACATTAATCCAATGTCATGAATCTAGTGGAGTTTACGGTTCATCGATCTGATCCATGATCAACATTTTATGTCCAGTTGAAACTTTCCTCCTATAGGCTTTCAGGGATCGTGCACGTTGAATCCATGCTAATGGTATTTAATTCTAACCGTTGTAGAAATGAGTTCCATGAGATCCTATAAGTGTGTTTGGACATGTTCCACATGGGAATGCTAGCCACACATTATAGGTCAAGGAATTCCCAAATTTGACCCCTATGTGCAAGAATGCACTATCTGTTACTAAGAAAAACCCTAGTTTCCAAAACCATACTAAAATGCAGTCTCTGGTCCATGGCCCTAGAGGAGAGGGGGACCCATAGAATCAATATGATGTACTAATTCCAATGGAGTCGATGATTCATTGGTCCAAGCCGTGTTCATCATTTTATGGCTAGTTAAAACTCGCCTCTTAGAGGATTTTAAGGACACATGTTGAATCCCTACCGAGGGCATAGAATTCCAACCGTTGCACAGAAATGCGTTTTGTGAGATCCTACAAGTGTGTTTTGGTAGGTTCTATGTGTGAACGCTAACCACAATTTCTTGGTCTAGGAATTCTCAAATTTGACCACTATGTGCAAGAATTGCACTATCTCTTATTGAGTGAAACCCTAGTTTCCAAAACCATACTAAAAGACAATATTTGGGACATGGACCTAGAGTAGAGGGGAACCCCTGAATTAATCCAATGAAGTGGATGGTTCGTCGATCTGATCCAAGGTCATCATTTTATGGCCAATTGAAACTCACATCCTAGAGGCTTTTAAGGGGGCATAGAATTCCACTCATGATGTAGAAATGAGTTTTGTGAGATCCTGAAATTGTGTTTGGGTAGATTACATGTGGGAATTCTAGCCACAAGTTCCTAGTTGAGGAATTACCAAAGTTAACCCCTTTGTGGAATAATAGAATAGTCCCTTATTGAGTGAAACCCTAGTTTCGAAAACCTTACTAAAAGATGATCTCTGGTTCATGGACCTAAAGGAGAGGGGAACCCATAGAATTAATATAATGTCCTTATTCCAACAAATTCAATGGTTTGTTTATTTGAGCCATGGTCAACATTTTATGGCCAGTTGAAACTCACCTGCTAGAGGCTTTCAGGGACATCTCATGTTGAATCCCTACCGGGGGCATAGAATTTCAACCGTGGAACAGAACTAAGTTCTATGATATCCTGTAAGTTTTTTGGGGTAGGTTCTGTTAGCACCATGACTGGGCTAAATGGTTGGAAGGGGGTCAAACGAGAGTAAATGTAAGGTGGGGTCTAAAATTGCATATCTTATGACCTAAAGGTGTGTAGAAAGGGTTTGAAATTGTTTAGAAGACTTACTCCTCAATCTAAAATATGAGAATGGTAAAAGATCATTAAGCGTGACCTTGGAAATGAGCATGGTATGAAAAATCCGCTTCAGTTAAGTCTCGACGAAGATAGATGGAGCAGATCTTCCATAAAGAAGATCGACGGCTATAAATAATTACTCAAAGGTAAGTTGCCTGATCTAAATATTTTCTGTTGTTTGTGGAATGGTGTTAAACATCAGATGAAAGTGGTCATCAGATTGGGAGATGAATAAGATCTACCATGTAGGTGGATTCCACTGATCTAACATACACGAGGAAATAATATTTGAAAATTGGTGGAATTGGGTTGAGCTAGAAGTTTTCAACGGTGGAGATCTGGTCCGTAAAAGATTGGACACTCCAGAAGAATCATGCAAGAGAAAGGTGTAAGGAAGATAACGGATCTGCAAAGATAAGATGATATCCGCATCTAATCTCAGATCAACGGTCAAGACGAAGTCCACACAAAATCGATAGTTGTAAAGAGTGGCTGAAACCAACTTGTAGGAGGGAAAAGGGGGAAGTTGAACTTCAAGAAAAGTCGAGTCCGTGATCCGCAATCCAAAAATTTACGAAAGGAAGTTTGCAGAAAGGGATCTTGTAGAAGGAATCTTGCAGAAAGGAGCTTGCGAAATGATGGTGAAGGGCATATAAAATGGAGGGCGTAGATTTGATTCAAAATAGGTCTACGGCTGATATCTATTCCGCAAGTAGAGCATGTGCACTGGAAATCTGAGAGGAGAATTAGCGGAATGTGGAAGAGGCTGCAAAGTAGGTAGTGGTTGTGCAACCAGTTGCTACACAATCAAAGAAGAAAGGGGTTGAGGAGCCTTTACTCAGATATTAGAACTACTCATTTACCTCTGTTGTAGAAGGCCATTTGAAGATACTCTAAATAGTTGTTTTCATCAAGCAATACTGAGGACCAGATGTCAAGGTTTTTTGTTTTGATAAGTCACGTGCGTCACAACGTGCTTTCTCAATTTTTGTTTGTTATCATGGAGAATCTACCACCTCATAATTTGTTAGGATTTATGTACGTTCGGGTTTGAATCCCATGATGGAATTGATTTTGGTGCTCTGTCTCAAGGGGAAATTGATCTATAAATGTAACCTCAATAGAGGAGAAGGAGGAGGGGGTTCGACATTCATTTTGGAAGCCTCTATGCTTGGTTTTGTATCCCCAAGCTTTTCTTGGAAGTATTTAATGTAGAATCATGTTTTGAGTGTTTGAGATTCATCACAGTGTTCAATGTTCAGTCTATCTTTTCATGTATGCTCCATTTCCATGTATGTGTGAAGGTTCTACTAATACGTTTCTAGTTGTATACAAGGAATTTGTTCTCATTTAAGCACTCCTTTCATCAGAAATTGTATTTTTTGTGTGTTTATGATGAATGTCATAGAATTCATCCTCTGCTAGGTGCTCCATTTCAGCTATTAGCCTTTATTGTTGCTTCTGCTAAAGGTATTTCAAGAGATTCATCCGCATATAGGTGCCTCTTGTTTCACTAGGATTCTTCTCATTTCCCCTGCCATTGACTGAATGTTAATGCTCACGTTGCCTCAGATTGCGAAAGATAATCACCAATCATTATTGTTGTAAGCCCTTGAATGTTTCAGGCTTCAACTCCATTTCCCAATGGTGTTTCATGTTTGTCTATCTTACACCCTTTGAAATACAAACAATATGTTCTCAATCAGAAATCTAGCCTTCGGAATGCTTTTTGCGAGACATATGTGTATGTGAATGGCCCTTGTGACCGTGAGAGAGCCCTCTCTGGATATATAGGATAGAATACAACCTAAAGGTTGGTTTGAAATGGTTACCCCAGTGATTTCCTACTCACAACCATAGGAAAATTATTGGGTGATAACATCTTGGCGTCGTTGTTGGGGACTAATTTCTATTATCTCATAGGGGGAATGACATTGTCCTAGTTATACGACCTGGTTGAGCAGCCAATGATAGACACATATTGTTTGTATATGCTGTGGCAACTCCACTAGAGATTTTGGAAGGTGACTCCACTAGGAATACTGGCAGCAATAAGGACCAATACGAGGAGCAATCCTAATGCTAAACCTTTGCAAGCAAATTTTGGTCCAGAGAGACTGATTCAGAAGGCCAAGAAGTTGCAAACGAAAAGTGGGACTTCTTCGTTATGAATGAAAGAGTTTCAGGTTTGATTGTTGATGGTGAACAACAGTTAAACATCAATAATGTCATGCATTTTTCACCTCGCGACTCCATTCTCAAAGAATCCAAATGCCAGATATTTTGGGTGAATCCACTAACGGCATGATCAAATCAATCCTTCAAAGGGAACCGATAGACTCTACTGGGAAAATGAGCTCACTGTAAAGACATGGAAAGGCATAGTGAAAAAATAAGGTACTCTAGTGTGAATCTTCTCCAAGATATCTTATCCTTTCTTGTAAAAAATTTCCTATATTTTCCTAAGTTGGTCAAAACAGTTTTCCATTGTTTATTGCACTCAAAACAAGACCACGGATTTACCCCTGTATATCCTTCTTTAAGAACTGAAAGCATCTCTTCATCTGGTACATATATTTTTCACCAAGATATTTCATTCAAACCACAAAAGAGCAATGATCATCCCTACAGGACTTATGATGGTGAAGTTGATATTACATCCTTTCCACATATCCTCGTTCCTTCCAAGATTCCAAACCGCTATATACCACTTGACCTACCTCTTGTCCTTCATGATTTTCCTGCAAAACACTACAAATGGAGAATTTGATAACCTTACAAATGAGAAACATCTTCAAGCTTTTGAGCATTTACTTGACCCTTTTAAGAAACAGCTTCAAGGCCTTTTCCCAATATTTGCAAGGAGATGTTAAGGAATGGTTTAGACATTTGCATCTTGAATCCATTAACACATGGGAAGGGTTTTCTGATATATTTTTGAATTTTTGGGGTAAGAGTAGGTCACTGGATCAAATTCTTTCAGAATTTTATTCCATGAAGAAACGAGAGGGTGAAACCATGTCAAGTTTTAACATGAGGTTTAAATTCAACCACCTGAAGAGTGCTCCAAGTGATTCTGCAAATGGTTGGTTGTTTAAATAAAACAAAACAATGGTAATAGGAAAAAAATATAAAATAAAATGGGGTGAGAAATCCAAATTCCAACAACCAATAGATGCCAAACCACTTCTTATATTGCTTGATGGTCAAGAATATACAACACCTTAGAGATGTGAGCTCCAAATGGAGGAAAATAATCCTCCTAAGGGAGGTCTATTTATTCCACACTATATGTCAAGTGGATTGAAGAACAAATGAGGAGAACACTTTCCCCTTGGAGGAAGGAGGAAATAGAGATTGGTGAATGCTAGACAAGGGAAATGGTGAGATATAAGGGAGATCAAGCACAATTCCAACAACATAGCCTTGATCTCCCATTTCTCTTACATTTAGCATGTCGGTGACATTCTTTTATAGGCCAAGAGGTGTCCAAGAAGTAAAAATATCCAAATGTGAACCCAATGATCCATTATTTGGCTCCAAAATACTCAAGAGAGGCCATTTAAGGAAACCAAGTGTGTGAAGAGACAAAATTTGAATTCATGGAGTAATTGTAGCTTTCATAAGTCTTTAATGTGTCGTTGGTGGGTGAGATACAATTGTTTCTGTTAGTCATGTGGGTATCTAAAGAATATTTGTGCTTTCATGCAGGATTTACGATGGTGATACGCTTTGTTGCATGTATGAGCGATAGCATATTTTGACTATTTTGGAGGCATTTTGGGGCTCAATTTGATCTTTGGGCCTTGTGAAGATGTCTTAATTTGTATGTATGTTGTATGTTGATTGTAAGTTTTAAACATGTGTAGAGAAACAAAGCATACAAATTATTTTAAGAAAAACATATATTACAACACAACATTCGCACATAAACACAGAGATTTACCTTGGAAACCCTTAACTGGGAAAACCAACAAACCTTGGAGCCACACCTCCTATTTTCTCAATATCATTATGAATCCATCACAACAAAATATACGTATTCAATAGCATCCAATACCCTAATTCGTTAACCTAGATTAGAAAATAGACTCCAATCCCTTAATAGAGATTAAATTACATATTTTTAGAAGATTCCCTATAATAGAAAAAAAAAACCCAAAAATTTTGGCTCACTTCTGCTCACATAAGATATGTCCTAACGACCATTTTTTACATTGAAAATGGACTAATTCCCATTTACGTGAAGGTTCCGACAGGAATCATCAGACACAGCGTTGACATGTGCACCTCCCCTCCAGACAGACATGCAAAGAATATAACATATACCCAACATTCTCCCACTTGTTGTTTTCTTTACACAGCAATAAGTCATGTGCTCATAAATTCATAGGTTTAGGGCATCAATGCCCATAGATTCTCTACACCAAGAGAACTTCTCTGTACTGACATAATTTTTTTATGAGTCTGCAACATTTTTCAAGGTGTCAACCTTCTCTAGCAACACCTTCTTGTCTTCAACCATATCTCTCACAAAGTGATATTACACATCAATATGATTTGTATTAGCATGATAAGAAGGGTTCTTTTCCAGGAAGATTTCACTTTGGCTATCACAATCTAACCTTACAACTTTTTGTACAAACCCAATACGTAAACACAATCTTTGCAATCATATTGCATCTTTGCTGGCAAGTGTGGATGCCACGTATTCAACTTCTATAATTAAGAGTGCAACTATATCATGTATCTTTCTCATCCAACTGGTAGCTCCTACAAATAGGTTAAACACATACCCACTTGTAGATATTTCGTGATCAAGATCTCTAGCCTAGTCTGCATCAACAAATCCATTTACATCTATTACTCTGTTTGGTTTAGGTCTTCCTTGACAGAAGATTGCATAATTTTTGGTGACACACAAGTATCTAAATACCCACTTTATAGTTTTCCAATGCTCTTTTCCTGGCTTTAACATATATCTACTCAAAAATCCCATTGCATGAGAAATGTCCGGGCTAGTACATACCATTGCATACATCAAACTTCCAACTACAATGGCATATGAAAGTCGTGACATATCTTTGTCCTCTTCTCGTGTCTTGGGACACTGCTCTATAGATTACTTTACACCTATAGGAATAAGAACCTTGACTGTCTTATGTTCCTGCATGTTAAATCTATGTGGTATCATCTCAGCATATTTTCTTCGATTTAACCAGGTATTCTTGTTTGTTTGCATGACCTCTTCTGTTATGATTATCCATGATCTATTCTTATCTCTTCTGTCAACTACATCGATCAAAGGTGACCAGGGGGGTGCTGCCAAAATAATTGGGGCTTCCCGCTATTTTGAGGGTATCGAGGAACAATGTGTACATAAATAATGTTTGGCGGGGTCCCCACAGTTTTGGGCATGTTGGGTGGGGATGCCACAATTTTTTAGGAGTCAATTTTGATGATGGGTAGGGTTCCCATGGTTTTGAGTGTGTTGAGGAATATTTTCCAAGATGGAGTGAGGGTTGTTTTTCAAATGAAAAGACAGGTTCCCCATGAATCAATGCCATGCAGAATGTTCCTACAGGAATATGATCGGTTGTTTCGAGGGGAAGGGGCCCCATTAGTGTCTATGTAGGAGTGATGATATGAAGAAGATTTGTAGAGGGTGAGAAATCATGGAGGTACGAGAAGCTTGTGATAAATATTACTTATAACTGGTGTTGATCAACTTGGCTGGTATTTTCTGCTTGAGGTGGGGGAGTAAGTGCGTTACTATAAAATAATTGTCTTCAGGTGGGTTGTTTCCTTGGGGAACCAAATTCCTTGTACTAGTGGGGGATCGAAATCATGGGGGTTAGATAAAGACAAGGTTTTTTGTGGTCGAACTCCCATGAGGGAATGAAGTAGTTTGTAGTACTAACCTTGATGGCACAACAAGATTGAAATTTTGGTGACTGTATGGGATAAATTATTATTCTTATAATTCAAAAATTATACCAGAGCAATGGTTCTTAGAGGGGAAAGGGGTGTCGAGAGGTCCGTTCTGTGATAATACCTGAGATATAATTCTTGCATCATTATCGATGGTGCTTGAAATCTTCATGTTCTGGGATTACTCCTATATACATGATCCACATACCCAGGTATAGTATGTCACGTCCCCGTCCTTCAACCGACGAAGAGGACGCGACAGACATATCATACACGACCGGGCAAACAGCCCAAAATGAGCATAATCAAGAAAATCAAATGCTGAAATTAAACTTGCAAGCATACTCAGATGCATAATTCTTTATTTATACAGCGGAAGCAAACATACATGAGCATTCCAGCATTCAACAGAATTCATTCAACATCAATATAATTTGCAGAGGTGAAGTAACCAGCAGCACCTATCTTTTGATGAAGAATTCACCCGCAACCAGCTACGTCGCTGCAACGTTCCACCCAACCATAGGCCAGCTTGCTCATCAATCTCTCAGCAACGCTGCCACCCCCGAGCTGGGCATGATTCCTCCGGAATAAGGGTCAATTGCAGGCTTATACATAGCCAAGGGGACATAAGCAACAAAACAACACAGCTGGGTTTCACAGGCTTTCAACAACCAAGCCAAGCCAGCACAGTCCAAAGACTATCCATTGCACTCAGGCAACCAATCAGCTGTCACAGCTTAAAACATGGAAAACGAATTGCACAGCCCCAAAAACACAACAGCAAACAAACTACAACAGGGAAAAACGACCCAACTAATCTGTGAGACAGCCAAAACCGTGAATGGCCCTTCACAGTCAGTCGTGGATGCAAAATCATGGCTCTCAGCTCACTATGTGCGCCCCAAACAGAAGAATACCTACGCGTGGGTAAACAATCTGACCCAGCAAGGGAAATAACAGACAATGGAGACCCTGCGTGAAGAAAAACAGCTCCGTTTTTGCCCGTGGATGCACACACAACAGGAAGGACACGATTTT
>LPNX010138717.1:291656-417541 GCA_001517045.1 Pseudotsuga menziesii
GGATTTACATGATGCCGAATTAAAATGTGCCTTATAGCACGAGATGCCACCGGCAATTATCCCCATTGCCGAAACATACACAACAAAATCGATGGTGGGGCTTTTGCCTTGAGCTCCTCACCACGATTAATTACAATATATACATCACGCAAACGGGGTCGAAACCGGGGACATGACATAGTAAAGGATGTGACAAAGGTATGGAAAATGCAGAAATAATAGTTCAAAACATGGCACACATGTGGAAAGCATGTATAATTGAGGATTATATGGAGTGTTGTTGATAAAGGGAAGTGATTTATCTCTGTGGATCTCCATGTATTGATCACAATGGTGTGAGCAGTTCGTCAAAAAGAGGTACCATTTGATTGTGGTGAGAGTTTGAATTTTGGGCTAAATTCTTTTAAAATTGTTGTCTGGCCCACTTTTATGTTAGGATTATTGTAATCCTCCATTTTCCACCATAGTCTGAATGTCAGTTTCCTAGCTTAGGAATATCTTTCCAATTCAATAGTTCCATGGAGAAGTTATCTGGGGCCCACCTACCACTTGATGCACCACTCTGCATGAGTTTAGGAGCTCTAGAGAGCAATCCCTAGATTTTAGGATCACACACTAAGTCATGGGAGTCCCACCGTCAGTTCACCCTAGTCTGTGTTGAGTTATGCTCCGATGGGAAACGCTCAATTCATCTTCAGTTATTCTAGAGCCCATTTTTCATGATTTAAGGAGATGGGCGCATTTCTCACCAACCTTAGTCAATTAACTGATTGTGTAGTGTTTCAGTTGTCCGGAGTTACACTAGTGAGCCTTCAGTGGTGATTTTTCCACAATTAGTGATGTATGGAGTGAGTCCAGGTCATGAGATTTGAATCACTCCTAGAGAATTATAATTCTCTCTATTTTATTATGAATGTATTTCATACAGGTTAATCATTATTGAACTATGGTTATGCTGTCAAATTCTTTCCTCTTGTCTAAATAATTCACCATGATTGTTTGACAATTCTAGCACTGAAATTATTCCTCATTCATTATTCTTTCACTGTTAGGTTCAATCCAACCTAATGATCCCGTGGCTTTACTAATTTTACATGGTATCAGAGCGAGATCAATCCATTTTCAATCCTTGGAAACTTCCATTGATGCACTAAAAGCAACTAGGTTCAATATAAATCCTGGTATGTTTGCTTTGCTCCATCTGGATTTAACCAGATAAGTATAGCCAGGTGTGAAGCACCCTGATAATGTTCTCATTGTCAAAGTAGAGAGTGATTGAACTGGGTTTCCTTCAAATTGAGAGGTTTATGCAGATTATTTGAAGACTTTAGAATAATTAATGGGTTGCTAATGAAGCTGCAAAATGGAAAATTCAACAGCCTTAACACCGAGGATACTCACACCATTCAATTATCTGGATTGGAGGGGATATATGAAAATTGTCTTGTGCAACAAAGGACTATATAGAGTCAAAATGGGGAAGGAGATCGAACCCCAACAACCTTTAGAGAAATCACAGTACTTGAACAAATTGGATGAATCCTTTGGTTTCATGTGTATTCATATCTCCAAGGAGTTTCTCTTCCACCTTGATAAAAACATCGAGGGAATACTGCATAATATCGAATCACTGTTTGGAAATAACAATGAGTTGAGAGGCCACATTTTGGAGAATGAATTAATTGCTCTTCAACCCAACAATTTTGAAACCATCTAATAGTTCTTCTCCAAATTCAAGTCCTTGGTCATGCATTGTAAGCAATGTGGAATTGATAAGAAGGGTGAGCAATTGGTGGTCTCCATTCTGAGCAAGCTTGGCCATAAATTTTCAGTATTTGTATCCACCATCCAATATGGGAGACTGACAACCCATAACTTGTGAATTCCCTCACTTAATTCATTCAATGAATCCCTCATTCAAGAACAAGACAAGTTGATCCAGGTGGGAGCCCTCAAAACCTCCAAGAATCAAGCTCTTTTGGTTTGGGATACCAACAATACACAAGCTAAGGAGATACAAAAGGGAAGTGAAAAAAAGAATACTAAAACTAAACCAAAGGAGAAGCAAAATACTTTAGATGGAGCCTTTGGTTCTAAGAAGGATAAGTAGAAAAGGTTCGAAAATACCAAGTGTCTATATTGCAAGAGAGGAAACCATCCAGAGAACCCATGTATGAAGAAAACTATGGATCAAATGTCAATACTTATTGAACAACATAATATTTCTATCCCTAAAGGCATAAGGAATATTGATTCTAGAGGAAAGACTAAATATCATGAGATATGCCATGCATTGAAGGCTGGATTCTCACAATCACAAGCTTTCCTCATTGATTCAGGAGCCTCTAACCACATGGTTTCCTTCAACGAATCGTTTTATTTTCTAGATATCACTATTGGTCCTAGCATATACATGGGAGATGACTCTCAAATCCTGACTGTTGGGAAGGTTCAGCTCAATTTGAGCATGGAGTGTACAATAAATAATGTCCTATACGTTCCCTCTTAGCAACAAATATGTTGTCTATATATCAGATTACCCATACAGGTTCACCAAAGCGAGTTGTATTTGAACCTGACTCAGTTGAGATCTCATATATCTCTACTGGGAAGCTGATAGAGAAAGGAGAAGAAAACCATGCCTTCAAGGCATATCATTTCTCACATTTTATGCCCTACTCACACCAAAGTTCCCTATTGACTCATGCCAATGAAACAAGCATAATTTGACATGAGAGATTCGACCATATACATTTCAAATATCTCTAGCAGCTGCACAATGAAGAGGTGATTGAGGGATTTCCTATAATCAAGTCCTCTCAAGGTGTCTGCAATAATTGTTTGTTAGGTAAGCACCCAAAGCGAAGGTATGAAGTTGAGAAGGAAAGAATAGTTGCTTCTTCACTTGAATTGATGCATAGTGATGTCTCTGGACCATTTCCTACAACATATATGAATGTAGATACTTTCTGACCTTCATTAATGACTACTCCATGTATTGTTGGATCTACTTTCTTAAGCATAAGGTTGAGGTGTTTGAAACTTTGAATGTTTTTAAATCCTTAGTTGAGAACACTATTGGGAAGAATATCAAATCACTCAGATTAGACAATGGAGATGAGTACATCAAAAGAGAGTTTCAACAACTTTGTGCTTCAGAAGGTATTCAAATGCAATGTTTAGTCCCATATACACCACAACATAATGGTGTTATTGAGAGGAAGAACTGATCATTGAAAGAGATGGATATCAACCTTCTTGAAGCAAGATATATTTCACCATATCTGTGGGTTGAAGCAGTGAACTGTTCTTTGTACATTCAAAACATAGTACCTCACAAGTTAGTGGCTGGGATCACTCCATTCGAAGCACTGATAGGACATAAGACTAATGTCTCACATATGAGAGTTTTTAGCTCCAAAACATGGGCTAAAATTCCATCTGACAAGATGAAAGCCTTCAAACCTCAAAGTAGTGAATACATTTTGATGGGATATGCAGATGATGCAAAAACTTACAAGTTGATGGAGATTGGAACCATAATATGTTTCATAGAGAAGAGTGTCCAATTCAATGAAGATTCATTGCATGATCTACAATTATTTGAAGAGGAAGGTATAAATGCTCAAACTATTCCATTTGCATATGATGATGTTTCCACCGATGTTTCACATCCAGAGTCTGAAGATGAGGACCAAGAGGAAACATATATTGATTTTGAGAATGAAGATCAACTAGATCCAGATACAAATCCAGCTCCTATTCCCAATCCAAGGCCTAAATGGGCTCAAAAACACATTGAAGTTGTTGGGAACAATATCATGGATCCATCTAACAGAAGAAGAACCAGATCTCAATCTCAGGATGATAACCTTGTGCTTTGTCATACATATCCACTTCTCCCAAAGAGGGCTACATGATGCTGGGGTTTGATCCACGGTCCTACAAAGAGGCTTTCCATGATTCAAGGTGGCAGGAAACCATGGATGATGAATATGATTCTCTATAGAAAAACAAGACATGGGCGCTTGTTTCCTTACATTCAGGGAGAAATCTTGTCCAGTGAAAATGGATCTACAAAACCAAATTAGTAGTAGATGGATGTACTACCAAGTACAAGGCTAGGTTAGTTGCAAAGGGGTATTCACACTTTCATGGGTTGGACTACAATAAAACATTATCCCCTGTTGCAAGAATGGATTCCATAAGGTTGGTTTTGGCCATTGTAGCTTCGAAGAAATGGAAGGTACATCACATGGATGTGAAGAGTGCCTTCCTCCATGGTGACTTGGAAGAAGAGCTCTAAATGAGACAACTTGAGGGGTACACTGAAGAGTCCTCCTTGGTTTGCAAACTAAGGAAATCTCTATATGGGATCAAGCGAACCCCAAGGGCATGGAATTCCAAGATAGATGCCTTCTTACTGTCATAGAAGTTCAAAAGGTGCAATTCTGAACACAATGTCTACATTCGACATAATGTAGGTTGCTTACTATTAATTGTATTATATGTGGATGAATTGCTCATTACCGGTGGTTCAGCTATTGGATTGAGGGACATCAAGTCATTATTGAGTAAGAAATTCTCCATGACAGATCTAGGGATGCTAAGGTAGTTTATTGGCCTTGAAATGAATTAAAAATATTCAGGGACCATGACTACTCAATCCAGATACGTAGGTGATTTGATCAATAGGTTCCATACGACTAATTGTAAAGCATCATCTTCCCTTTCCTATCTGACATCAAATTGGAAGAAGGTGGTTCTACACCCCTGGTTGATATTACTCTCTATAGATAGTTGATTGGTATCTTATTGTACCTTAATCATTCGATACCATACTTGTCATATATTGTGAGTGTTTTTTTTAAGTTCATGCAGGAGCCACATGGGATGCAATGGAAAGAAACAAAGCACATCTTGCATTATGTGTATGATACTAGAGAGTTTGGGATTCACTATTCTGCTAGTGTTCAGATAGATCTGGTTGGATTTACTGACTTAGACTGGGCTGGAGACAATACCGACATAAAACCTACTTCGAGGTTTGTGTTCATGTTAGGATCTGGACCAATCTGTTGGTCAAAAAATAAGCAAACAACTCTTGCTCTCTCTTCGGTTGAAGCAGAGTATCGAGGGGTTCAAAATGCAATTATTGAGGCAGTTTAGCTACATGAGATTCTGACAGAGTTTGGCATTCACACTTCTCCTTCAACAATCATCTTCTATGATAATCAAAGTGCACTTAAATTTTCCAGTGATCCAGTATAGAAGCAGCAGACCAAACACATAGAAGTCCATATGCACTACATTCAGGAACTAGTGGATAGTAAGACTATCATTTTGCATTACTGCCCTAAATGTCAATTTTCTAGCTTAGGAATATTTTTCCACTTCATTAGTGCCATGGAGAAGTTATCTGGGGCCCACCTACCACATGATGCACCACTTTGCATGAGTTTAGGATCTCGAGAGACCAATCCCTATATTTTAGGAGACTACACTGAGTCATGGGAGTCCCACCATCAATTCATCCTAGTCTGTGACGTTGAGATATGCTTCGATTGACTATAGTCAGTTCATGTTCAGTTAGTCGAGAGCCACTTTTTCATGATTTAAGGAGATGGGTTCCTTTCCTCACCTACCTTGGTCAATTAACTGATTGTGGAGTGTTTTAGTTGTTCGGAGTTACACTAGTGATCCTTCAGTGGTGATTTTTCCATAGTTAGTGATGTTTAGAGTCATTCCAAGTCATGGAATTCGAATCACTCCTAGAGGATTTGAATTCTCTCTATTGTATCATGGATGTATTTCATACAGGTTAATCTTTATTGAATTATGGTTATGCTGTCAAATTCTTGCCTCTTGTCTAAATAATTTCACCATGATTGTTTGAAAATTCTTGCACTAAATTTCTTCCTCATTCATTCTTCTTTCATTATGAGGTTCAATCCAGCATGATGATCTCACGGCTTTGCTAATTTTACATTTTCAGCATCATTTGCACTATTTGATGTATGTACTCCTGAGAGTGCATTGGCAGTTTATGAGAGCATGGAGAAGTGGTTACCCAAGTGGCAAGAGCTAGGGAATCCTACAATTTAACCTATACATTTTCATCCAAGTAGATCTAGGGTTATAAGGGTGAAATATGCTCATATGAATGGTTTTGACACATTAAAATTCCCACACGATTTTTTGGACTTTTAGTGATCCAGAGCATGAGAAAAGGCCTTATCTCACGCTATTACAACGTGAGATAATGGGTCATGGCCACGCAAAGCATGGGATCTTGTTGGGTCAATTGCATAGATTACTCGCACGACTGTATTGTGAATAGGTACACGAGTGTGTAGGAGGGTTCAAGAATCTCACGCTTGCACTTGTGTGGTTGTTCTCGATACAGTCATGTTGGGGCACGACTGAAGTTGAAAAGTCCATATGTTGGTACTGCATGGTTAAGATAAAAAAAATTGCACTAAGCACAATTATTATATGGTTTTTTTGAGTGGCAGCAAAATCATGTCGTGAGGGTTGGGATTTTAGGGGTTGCTTCTAGCTTTATGATGGTTACTAGGTAGGCTTTGAATTTAACCCTAGTTTTTTTGTAGGTACAGATGTATGTTGAGTAGTGAGAGTGTAGTTATGACACATTGATGGTGCAGGAGTTAGTGAACCTACAAATGAGGCAGACCTTGATTAACGGGGGTATCCTGAAGTTTTTCAGGTGCCCTTTTATGAGATTGTTGGACTGCCTGCTTCGGGAGATCATTCATATGTGGGATCTATATTGGGAGGTGTTTCGAGCAAGTGGCCAAGTCCTAAGAATTATGGTTCAGGATATCTACTACTTGACCAGGTTGAGTGCCCAAGGGGTATAGGAGTTGATTCACCCTATTATGGGTGGAGGGTGCATGATTCTTGAGTTGATTGATCAATATTGTGGTGGCGATGGCGAGGCTTATGACTCAAGTCATATTCGTATGAGGTGTTTGAGGGACCTAGTTTTGTAGGAAGTGGTGACAGTGGTGCCGAGGATCTTAGAACCAACCTCTTTTCAGAGGATTACAGGTCATCAACTATTACTGGTGTAGAGGGTGCTTGTCGGGGAGTAGGTTACTTGGGGGTCAACGCTGCGAGAGAGCATTACAACATAGTTGGATGAGTTGTATCGAGGTGGCCGTATTAGTACCTTCCATCACGAGAGTGTCTTGCATGCCTACGTTTTGGAGAGGATTCCCTCTCTAAATTCGTTGGTTATGATTCCTGGATGGTGTATTAGGGTACAGTGATGCCCCACCTTGGAGGTGGAGAGGTGGGGGATTATTACACACCACATTTCATAGAGGTATGGCTTCATCATATTGGACTGATGGAGCAATACCTGTGGAATGGGTGGACTACACAAGGGAGGTAGAATTACCTCAACTAGTTCATGGTTGGGATGAGACAGGTATGCATTTTTTTATTTTTGTAGCATGATATATATTCTTGTATATTTATGATGATTATGTATATACTTTTGGATATATGTTATGATGAATTGTTGTCTCTCTGTGACATAGATATTGGACCAATATGGCCACCACCTAATCGTCGCCTTCCTCGAGATGACAGTGTAGGGTCGACAAAGCCAGTAGAGAGGGTGAGGTGTGTTGGTGTAGTTGTAGGTGTTGGTGCTCTAGTAGGGGGAGCTGTTGGTGGGGATGCATTGACTACAACCTCGGTAGAGATAGAGAGGAGCTTTGTTGAGAGTGCTGAGGTGACCGGGGGTATAGACGAGTGGTAGATCGGGGATCTTGATGATGAGGAGCTTGCCTAGACATTGCAGCTCCTAGCAGCGTGTGATCCGGGTTGGCGGTAAGTGATATGACGAGTGGCAATTGCATGTCATGGGGCACGAACAGTACAAGGAAGAGAGGGTCATCCCCCGAGGTAGAGACAACGACATAGACTAGGACCAACACAAGGACCTGACCCAAAGGTAGCAAGAGGTGTTTTAATGCAACCATTGGTTATTATGGGGCCTCTCGGTTCACGAGTTGTTGGTCCGACATGAATGCTTTGGGCACATGATGTGGCGATAGGGCCATGGGCCCTTTTTTATTTTATTTGTATATGTACTATGACAAAGCCTATGAGAGAAGTTTATAAAATTTTAATTTTCAATTTTATTTGACAAATCAAATCAATATATTCTCTAATAGTAAAACATTCATATCATACATAAAATCAACTACTACATCAAGTTCTATATTTCATAATTTCAAATATTATAACAAAAATGAAGTTGATAAAAATTATTGGTCTTGAAATAAGACATAAAATTGTTGTTTCTTATTAGTTAATAGAATTATCTTTCCAAAATAACAGATTTATCAATTTATCAACTAACTGAAACAAAGAATTATTTTTCCATTATCAACTGACTGAGATGTGATGAATAATCAACTAACTGACATTGACATTGGATGAGGTCGTGATATCACGAGTTTGACAACAGATTGGTTCATATCACGATTTTGACAACAAAAATTGAGATTGGCTCGTATCACGATTTTGACAACTAAATTTGACGATATCACGAGTTCGACAACTAATTTTTTTTTTTTTTTTTTTAAGAAAAACGGATGAGAATCAAACGCATCCGATTGAATCTCGATAAGGCTTAGTTCACCACGTACGCGTTCTCTGCCGGCCTATGACCATACTAGTACACCAGTCTGATAACAATTGTCCAACTAATAATTGAAAAAAATGCCAAAAGAAAAATAATATTTGCCATATATTGAAACTAACGAATCTCAGTTAGTCAGATCAGATCAGGAGAATCATAAGTTCACATCGATCGCCATGAACTTATCTATATCTATATTAATGGTTGGCGTTCCAGCGATCGAACTTTCTGGTGTTTGCCTCTGGATGAACATCAATTTATATATTAAAGCTGTTATGTGGACTTGTCATCTGTATATACTGAGCGTTCCGCAACCAGCTGTTCAGTACACGATTATATAAACTAACACGCACAATCATATTGATCGCAACGACAAGGCCAATTACAAGCCAAGAAATCTCGTACTGTCTATCTCCATTCTTCTTCATGTGTGAGTCAGTCACAATGCAGGAACGCATAGTTGCAGCCATAGTGAGCATGTTACTTCTCGCTTTTCCTTTATGCCTAGACGCATTATGCTCACCTGCTCCCTCCGTCCAATGCAAAAGCAATGGACAAGGATGCCAGATCTTCAATTACCAAGGTATTTGGGAGGATCGCAGCATCTGCAGAGCTGCAGAGGCTGCGTCGCCCAAAACAGAAGCCGAGCTTCTGTATGCAGTTGCCCGTGCTGTGAAAAACAAGCAAAAGATAAAAGTGGTAAGCACTCTGTCTCACAGCCTCACAAAGCTAGTCTGTGTTGGAGACCATGGATTGATAATCTCAACGGAAAACTATGCATCTGTTATTGGAATCAACAAGACTGCAATGACGATTACATTCCAAGGCGGAGCGATGATGAGAGACGTGATTGAGGAAGCTGCCAAGGAAGGATTGGCTCTCCCCGCCATGATTTACTGGAACGGAGTCTCTGCAGCGGGCATGCTTTCCACGGGAGCCCATGGCAGCAGTCTCAAGGGCAAAGGCAGTGGTGTTTATGAGTACGTGGTGGGAATGAGATTGGTGGTTCCCGCCTCTCCGTCTCAAGGCTATGCCAAGCTCATCTCTTTGACCGAAGCAGAGCAAGAAGATCTCAAAGCTGCGAGATTATCTTTGGGAACGCTGGGAGTAATCTCGCAAATCACCTTCAGTCTTGAGCCCATGTTCAAGCGTTCATTAATTACACCCATTCTAAAAGAAGATAACGGGCTAGATAAAGATGCTTCTCGTTTTCTGAGGGCTCATGACTTTGCAGATATATTATGGTTTCCCTTCCATCGTGTGGTGCTGTTTCGACCGATCGATCGAGTTCCTCTTGAAGCTCCTGGTGACGGCCTCTACGTTGGCAGTGGGCAACCAACGAGAGTAGTCGACATTGAAAAAACTGATGCTCTGGGTAAGTATAAACATATTTTCCATTTGTCTAGAATTAATTAGGTTAACTGAGTCTAATAACAAGATTTTTGTATACACACAGTTGGAGAAGTGCAAGCTACAGAAGATTATGTGGGATTGTGCAATTCTGCTGGAGAACAAATAATCACACTTGTGGCTAATGGTAGCGGGTTTTGGAATGATGGAAGTAAAGGGTTTACAGGGTACCCAGTCACAGGATTCAATCATCGCATGCAGACTTCTGGAGGATGCCAGGGCACCTATAGCCAGCTGCATCAACATGATACGAGCGGTTGCACCTCCACCCAAATTTTAGATAAAAATGAGACTGTTTGTTCATGGGATCGCCGGGTGACGACTTCCTTTAGTTTCGATGTGGAACTGAGGGTGCCCATGTCTCGCCTTCCGGAAGCTGTTAACGATATAAAGAAGATCAGAGATCTGAATCCGCAAAGTATGTGTGAAACCTCTATAGTTTTTCGTTCTATTAAGAAATCTGATACATACTTAGGACCAGCGAAGGATCTGGTCACACTGGAAATTTTATCTATTTATCGTCCGAAAGAGCCGAACACGCCCAAGTGGAACGAAGATATATTCGAAGAAATCGAGCAGATGGTGATTGAAAAGCACGGCGGGACATTGCACTGGGGGAAGTCAGGCGGTTACTTGTTCGAAGGCCTAGCAAAGCGGGCAGTGAATTTAGAGAAGTTCTTGCAAGTAAAGAATAGATATGATCCGGAGGGAGTGTTTTNTGCACTGGGGTAAGTCAGGCGGTTACTTGTTCGAAGGCCTAGCAAAGCGGGCAGTGAATTTAGAGAAGTTCTTGCAAGTAAAGAATAGATATGATCCGGAGGGAGTGTTTTCTAACGAATGGACGGATGGTCTGTTGGGAATTGGAGGGAAAGGAGTGGAGGAGTTGAGGGATGGATGTGCATTGGATAAGATGTGCAAGTGCAGAGATGATAAACACTGCGCTCCAGAGAAGGGATATTTCTGCATGCCCGGAAAAGTTTGGAAGCAAGCTCGAGTATGCAGGAAATTGGATTGATATGCGCAAATCCGATGAAATTTACATATCCATGATAAGGACAGGTCCATGGCAGAGATAAGTAAACAGACGTCGAGAGATCACGTGCTTTTGGTGTTGTGATCCTGAAATATTTGGAAAAGTTAATAATAAATAAACTGTCATGTGTTGTATCTTCTAAACTGATATATATATATATATATATATATATTGAATTAATTGGAGAAAAGATAATTGGGCTTAAGTGATGTGACAGTTTTAAGTTTTGATTTAAGATAGTTTGAAGGTTTGATTTCATTTCCTTGCCCTTCAATTTCATATTAACTTACTGTATGGTTTGTATAGATGAATTATGCTTGTATGGTTTTCATTAATTATGCTTGTATGGTTTTAGATGAATTAAGAAATTTATTTGCTTTTTTAAGGATGGTTTGAAGACTAATAATTGGAAAATAAAAAATGTATTTTTTTAAATTTCCTAAGATTTTCTAACAATATGGTTATCGTTTTGAATTAATGTTAACGATATGATTATCCTTTTCAATCAATGGTTAAAGTATGGTTTTGAAGATTAATAATTGGAAAATAAAAAAAATGTATTTTTTTAAAATTTCCTAAGATTTTCTAACAATATGGTTATTGTTTTGAATTAATGTTAACCATATGATTATCCTTTTCAATCAATGGTTGGCAAATGGGTAAAAAGGCTAAGGTTTGAGAATGACCTGTTTTGGGGTTATAATTTCCTGTTCAGAGTTGTAATAATTTTCTCTCGAGAGTTTAACTAAGGTTGATTGAGAGTTTACGTAAGGTTAGACAAGTTTTCGGTCGAGAATAATTAAATTTCTCGTCCAAGAGTATGGCCAAATTGTTGGTATGAAACTTTCAAACAGATCTCTCGGTCGGGAGTTTAGATTCATTTTAATTTCTCGCCCGAGAGTTTAGTTTTTATATAAACCACAGACTGGGCCCGCCAGTCTGTGTCTGTCGTTGTTGAAATCCTTAGCGGGGAACGCGTTGAACACACTTCTAAAGTGAAACCCTATTTCTTGCATCCACCCTCCCTTCCTAGTAAAACGACATCCGTGCTTTTAATCCGTTGGGTTTGAATGAGCTCCATATCCGTCCAAAGGAAGTTGGTCGCCTCACTCCGTCACTAAGTTGGACATCTGTCTGTTCATCGATCAATGCCTATCTCATAAGATGGGGCAGTTTTTGTTGGGGTTTTTCCTATGCCAATGGAACATAGTCTGCAAGGCGACGCTCCTGAAACCCCGTTAGCACATTTCCGTTGCCAAATGGAAAAGAGTAATTGAAGAAGCCGATGAAAGGAAAAATGAGAATTTTGCTGGCAAGGGGTTGGGGTAAGTTACGCAACATCGCGGATGCTGCGCAAGCTTGGAGGACACTGCGCAAGACAAAGATAGCGCGATAGGAGGAAGATAGACTACTTTGATTATTTTGTGTCACTTTTTGTACTTATTGACCAATTTTTGTGGATATTGGTAATTAATCAGTTAAATCAGTTAGGAGTTAGTTAGAAGTGGACCATGAATGTAAAGGCACAAGCCTATATATAGAAAGAAGAATTGTGAATGAGATACTGATTGATAGACAGATTACGATATGCATAGAGAGAACATGTTATTATTTGTCTAAGATGAATTGTTATCTGTTTTGATCTGTGGGAGATTGCGCAGAAGTAATATGATAAGATGAATGTTGATCTGAATTATTGTTGTCTTCTTTTGTCTTTATTATCTTTTTGTTCCTGATGACGAATGCTAAGTAAATATGAAATATGGATCTATGATGCTATGTTGTTTCCTTTATGAATGTTGTCATGTTTTTCGATCTAGATCTGTTACAGTTATGAATGAATGAATGATGTGCAATAATGAATGGTTCTGTTGGAAATATTGATCTGATTTGGTTGTTGAGTTGATGAACTGTCGATGCCCTAGCCCTCTTCTATACTACGGAAACTTGGTTCCGCCAGCCCTCCCTCAAACATCTCGGGTGAGACCTCATCCGCTCTGCGGGTGTTGCTGGACAAGGTAAAACCTGTCTGGGCTGATGCTCAGGGAGATCGCGGCGAGTCGAGTGTCGACAGAGTGGGACCCCTATCGATTGGGTTTTTTTGGTTGAGGGTTGAGCCAACAATATATCTTTGTTTTGAGATAGAATACGCAGTGGAAGAAGTTGAAGAAAAAACTAAGAAAGTTTGTGAAATTCCTGCTGAAAATGCTAGTCTCTTAGAGGTACGGTCTGGTTCGAACTTGCCACCTATTGATTTGTCTTTGGATCCCTCTTATTTCGATCGATTATTTTTTTTTTTTGTAATTAAGGCGGAGTTATCGATATGCCAAATTTGTGATGGTTAGATGCATGGGGTTAAACAATGATATCGAAGGTTACAGAGAACCCAACCTCGTGTAGGAGAATTGGAGTGATAATATAGGGGAAGTTTGAGATGTTCAAAGAGAGACTTAATAACAATTTCATGAAATCAAAGGAAATTTTCAAACAAAGGTTCAAATTTGCATGCATATACATATTCGAAAGGATTTATCAGAGGTAAAGGCGCGTTCCCAATGGCCTTGGTTTTTTTTCCCAACTTGATTTTTCTCAAGTATTCTCTGGTTGGCCACTTCCATATGCTGTAGGGTTCTTTTAGGAAGCAACATTTTGATGGCGACCAAAAATTTGAGCATCCTTTGATTCATCTTCTGTTCAAACATCTAGTTAATATAAGAGATTTAAATGATGGTAATAATAAACATGCAAGCCTTTATTTTTCTTCTTTATTTTTTAAGAAAAAATAATTTTTCTATCCTAGAAGGAAGAAACCCTTGCTTTCATTGTATATACAAAAAAAAATTATATCCTAGAAAAAATAAACCCTTGCTTTCATTGTATATCCCTTTTGTAGATTTTGGAAAAAAAAACACCAAGTATGCTTTTTAGCAACCAAATCCTAAGAATCTACAAATACTCTTTTGCTATAGATTCTACAACCTTTTGTTTAATCACTATTTTGATTTAGTTAACTATCAAAAATATATGCATGTGGAGCTTTAAACTTTTTGAAATCCAAATGAAGAAAAAATCATCAACCATTAATGTTTGAAATTTATAGAAAGTTTTTGAGCAATGGTTTTATACCTTACCCTTGTCTAACAAAACTAATATTTTTCATGGTTTTCTTTCTTATATCTCTATGTGACTTCTGTATGTGAATTTTCCTATTCATTAAGAACACACTTCTGAAGCAAAACCATGTTCTTGCATCCATCCTCTCTTCCCGGTAAAACATTGTTTTGTGCTAAAAATCCGTCGGGTTTGAATGAACTCCATATCCATCTGAAGGAAGTTGTACGTCTCACTCTATCACTAAGTTGGCCATCCGTTCGTCCATCGATCAATGCTTATCTCGTAAGATGGGGAAATTTTTGTTGGGGTTTTTCCCGTGCCAATGGAATAGAGTCTATAAGGCAACGCTCTTGAAGCCTCATTAGCACATTTTGGGCCCCATGAACATCAAGAAGAAGAGAGTTCTGAATTAATTTTGGAAGCACCCACAGCTTAATTTACTGTGAGTTAGCTACATAACTGAACTTATTTGAAAGTTAATGCATATTTATTCTTTTTGAATTCAATTATTTTCATATTTCTTCATTTCCCTCTTAACACCAATATTATTTTCTTCATAGGTCTCATAAGATGTAAAGAAATTTCTTTTTTCCTAGACTGCTAGCTCTCTGTCATATTTGTTCTAGTTTTTCCCTTCGGGTAGACTTGTAATTATGCTCAAAACATCCCCAATTAGAGTGATAACCACCCCCTTTAACAGGGTCATACATTCTTCTACAATGACCTTCCTCATATTCATGGAAAATTCTAGGGTTATGTCATCACTATATCCATTCAATTTGATGAAGAAATCCATCCAACCCATCTTCTGAAATGCCTTGAGAACATTGACATTTTGGTATAATTTTGAGGGAGTAAGCCCACCCGATGTCATCAAGTTGATAGCTCAATCCATTACCCATCCATCTTCATCTACACCCTCCAGTTGGCCGGCTCCTCTACATAAACCTCTCCCTCAAGTCGTTTGTCCACACCATAGTCCCCTTCATTCCTCTTACATGCTCTCAGGGCAGTCACTACTTACATGCAAAGACACTTATGATCCTTCCACGTTCATTCCTCTTACATACTCTCAATGCTTCCAATTAAGACCCTAACCAATGCAAACACCATACGTTTGTACTCGAACGATTTCTCATTTTGTTTCGACCACTTGGTAGCTATGGAACATTATGAGGTAACTGTATAACCAATTTACTATGCACAGAAATTTCCAAGTCTTTTAATATTGGCTTCCGGCTTTAAGAGATATGTGCAGTATTCAATGACATTCAATACAAATGTCTCTCGCAGAGTTAATATATACCTCAAACTTTCACTAGCGCGGTTTCTCTATATAATATGAGAGTCTTTTAGAATTCTCATTTGAATTTGAAACTTATATCGATTTAGATTTGATATAGGCTTATAGATGGAAGTGCCTTATCCTTTGTACAGACTGTGCATTAAAATGCATCTCCAAAATGTTGTTAGGTATTGGATGTAAAATTCCTAATATGCCCCATATCCCATTATGCCTATATAATATAAGTAAAAAATCCTTTGTCAATGTTAATATATGCATGCCACATAATGGAGTCCCAAATACAAAGTTACCTCTTATCACCCTACGACAATAGGTCAATTATCTCTGCATGGTTGTTAGTAACATATGGGCCCATCCATGATGTTCCCTAGCTAGTAACTCTCTACGAGCAACATTAGACCTCTTAAGATCCCGTGAGGGGCATTTGTCTCCTCTATTTGCACCACTATAACTGTGATGTATCGTATCTCTAATCTTAGACCCACTATCTAGATCGTACCATTAGTTACCCTAGCACTCTATGTTCCATGGGTCTATACGAACTCTAGGTAAATGACTGGAATACTATGAAAATCATTACATACTTTATACTAAGAGATGATTTAATGGTTCTTGGGTGGAATGGAATTTGTTGCATATCATAGAAACAAAATAGTTCGCTACAATTCTCAAAATATTGGTTGCATGCCAAAATCCTTTATCGATGTTAAAAGTACAATTTTCCTAGTTAAGCTGAAGTGCTTGGTGTATCTTTCTCTATTTTTCTGTTGAGGGAATTTTTTGGTTGTCTTTGTTTCATATTTTAGTAATAAGCTTGAAGTGTATTTGGGTACTACTTCCTTTTTTAGTCTTGTACACATAGTTCACCTACTTTGTCCATTTTCTTTTCTTCTTTGAGTGTTTGTTCAGACTTGAGGAGTGGAAAGTCCTGTGTATTGCCATGTCCTTTCATGTAATTCTTACATTTACTTGCATGAATAATTGTATATCGCTTGAGCCTCTTCCCACCCTACCTGATTGCATCTCATCAAATTGTCTACCTATTGTTGAACCATTGAGATTTCCAATTAGATGTGGCTGAATAAATTTTCTGTGTACTTTATCTTGTAATAGTCTGTTGGAATTTTTCCATTATCCTTTTCTCCATATTTACATATTCTTGGATTGTTGTACTTTCTCCCTATCTGAGAAGCATAATACAATTTGTCTATTTTTCCATCTTTTGATCCATTCAAATTTAAGGTTTCCTGTAAGATGTTGCATAGATTTTCTGGCATGCCTACTTGTGGATCATGTAAGCCTCTACCTACTTTTTCTAATTGGGGCTCATAAAATTGTATGCTTCCTTCTAGGCCATTGAGCTTTATGATTATTTGTTCCTCAATAAGATTACTACCTGCTTCATCTTCTTGAAGTTTTTCGGGCTTTTTTTCATCACATTTGTTTTTCTAGTTTTGTACATATGTGAGTTGTTAGACTTTCTCCCTACCTGTGGAGCATATGAAACTTTTTCTAATGTGCTAGATTCTGAGCAACTGAACTCTATCGATTCCTCTCCTTAAATTCACACTCCCTCCAAAGCACCTAAAAGCATGCCATACCTACATAGAAACTATCTTTTAGAAGGATAGACCACCAACCTGGAGTTTACAGATTCAAATTCCAATGGTCGATTTATATGCTATGAGCATGTAGATATTTAGCACACCACTCTTCTCTCCAAACTGAAATTGCATAAATAATTTTCAATTTTGTGATTTTTCCCATTTTTATATAAAACCCCATATTTTGTTTCTTTATGATTGACCTCCTATTTACATTGTTCGATTCATAATTATGTGCCCTGCAAAAGGACATTCTTTATCTTTTTTCAATTTTATACTTCATATGGGACCATTTTTTATCATGGAGTGTGTGGGCCCATGCCTACATGGTTATGAATTTCTAATGAACTTGTTTCAATTTCATACAAACTTTTATGTTGTGGTATATACCATTGGCATGTGTGTAGGAGTTTTCCATGGAAGCTCTTGTGAAAAAAGATCAATTCTCTGGGATCTTTTTCCTATTGAAAAAGAACAGTTGGAGTTTAGAGATTCAAATTCCATTGTTCGATTTATACGCTATGAGCATGTGAATATTTAGCAAACCAATCTTCTCTCCAAGCTGCAATTGCATAAATAATTTTCAACTTGGGGATTTTCCCCATTTTTATATAAAAACCCATATTTCGTTTCTTTATTATTGTCCTCCTATTTACGTTGTTGGATTCATCATTATGTTCCATACAAAATGACATTCTTATCTTTTTTCAATTTTCTACTTCATATGGGACCATATTTTATCATGGAGTGTGCAGGCCCATGCCTACATGGTTATGAATTTCTATGCATTTGTTTCAATTTCACACAAACTTTTCTGTTGTGGTATCCCATTGGCACATGTGTAGTAGTTTTCCAAGAAAGCTACAATAGTCCTTTGGACTGTTGAGCTTCTCCCTCGGCCCTAACTCCAATACCCTATCCTACCCTCGGTCCCCCGAGGAGCTAACTAACATTCCTGACTAACAGACCTAAAACTTCAACCTTCCTAGAACCTTAGGACATATGTAAAGACCAAATCCTAAAGCTTCCTACCAGCCTTCCTGTAGGTAGTTGATCAACAATTAGTGTGAGATTGAAGATAAGCTTAGTAACCAGAACCATTCTCCAAGAGAATGAAGGACCTGATCAGGGTATAGGGGTTGATTAACATGATTCAGTGTGAAATTGAAGCTCAGCCTAGGGCCGAAATATATTCTTTAAGAATGGAAGATAATGATGTGTGATGTCGCCTCTCCTAATCAGTTATTTCTAGGTTTCTCCTCAAGGGACTCACCACCCCTTGACAATGTCCCTAGAACCTAATCCTTAGGAGCAGCGTTGAGGACCTAAGGATTGTACTATTTGTTTACATCTTTCCCTTATACAGTGATGACAAAATAGATAAAACAATGTACCTTGAGAGAGAGAAAAGTTTACTAGATTTTTTTATCCCTAAAGGAGTCGTTTGTCCACCTTTTTTGGCTCACCTTATCCTGTGGGTATGTGGGTTGTTGTGACCCTCTTGGTTGACATTTGGTCCTTTACCTTACTTGGTCTTGGCACTCTTACTTGTGTGTACATTTGATTATGATGACTCCTACTTTATGGATTTTATCCTAAGTGTATTTACCTTATGGTTTTATTAAAGGACCATCGGACCAATTATTGTTATGGTTACTTTATGTTTTATTAAAGGACCTTTGACCCACTTATGGTTTTTAGACTATTTACTTTATGTTGGACCTTTTACCTGTTTATCTTATTATAAAACCATTAACATTTATTTAATGGTTTTATATAATGACCTTTGTACCTTTCATTGTTTTACCTTTACACCTAAAGTATTTTAAGATGATTTTTTATTTGTATTACCTACCTTATATAAGACTAAGTTTTTCTTTAGTTGTATCATCATCAAGTGAAGTATCACTTTTTGTCCATGAGTGTTCTTCCCCTGCATTTTTTTATTATCTTCCCACACGTGACTGCTGCTGACAGTGACTCCTCCTTCAACGTGACAAGTCTTCCCAGATATTCCACTTTGACTATCGTCTCCTACGCCATGACTGTGCAAGCATCTACGTGACTGTTCGGTTTTGTCCCACACGACCCTTCCTACGTGAATGGGCTAGCTCCTCGTTTCTTCACTATGACCCTTCCTTCTCTGTGACCTGTGTATCTTCTGTTGCAACTTACCATGTCTAGGACTAGGTCTCACCTTACTCATGCTCTGCATGTTCTTTGTCTGAGCATCTCACCTTACTTACGCTCTGCAGGTTCTTCCTTTGCATGGATTATCTTATTCACACCTCTGCATGATAGTTAGTGCAATCTCCACCTGCACGCACTTCACCATCTGTGTGACTGTATACTGTGAGCATGAACCTACCTATGTAATTATGTTGGTTCTATCTCTATTACTCGTGGTCTCTATCCTAGTGTGGTTTTATTTACACCTTCATGACTTCATTCCTGCTCCACGTGATCTACCTTCACTGGACTGTGTAAGCCACTATCTGTAGCATGTATGTGTATATAGTTGTGCTGTTAAGTTGATTGAAGAACTGAGGTCTGTTTACTTCTACCTGAACTCTCTCTTAAGCTACAAAAATTGTTTACCCAAATTGACTTGTCCCTTCGATGACAAGATCAAACTTAAAAGTATCTGAGTATAAGGTTGATCCAAATAATGGTTATGATTCTTTAATAACGTTATCTTCTATTTTTATGTATATGGAATTTGTTGAAACATCTCAATGATCAACTTTAATGCAGTGACCAACAGAGCATTAAACTTAGACTAACTTTAATGTAGTGACCAGCAAAGTATTGAAGATAAAAGAGATTAAAATTATGTTTAATTTTTATTGCAGATCAAATTTCTTGAAATAAGTAATATTTTGAATTGAACCTTGTGTTGTTTATGCATTGAAGTATATTTATTCCTGTTAAATATGAAACTAACCTTGAATTTCAACAATCCTAATGGATAGTAAGTTAGACGCAACTAGTTTATTGCTATAAAAATTGGTGTGATCCCTAAAGGGATCATTTCTTCCATGTTTTCATGCCCACATTAACCTTATTGTAGCAACATTGTTGATACATAGAGTTATTATTCATCTCAATCATTGTATTATGATTTAATAGATATAACCTAATCTTTTTTATTCTTAATAAGGAGACATGGATCGTCAGGCGACATCTAGACAAGTTTGCATTGGTACCAAAATTCATAGACACCATTCAGATAGGTGTATTGGACGCACCACAGGTCCACTATCAGGTGCATTCGACTGTTAACTTCAACTTGTTTAAGTCTAGGTTACATATTTAAAATGTTTAATGTCAATACATATATGAAGTTATTTATGTTAAATTTGACAAGCTTTTTAATTTGTGGATAATATTCTTTTACACACTTTTATATGATCTTGTCGTGCATAGGTAGTATATTTCAACATGGCAAGCGCACATCTGATCAGTTTATTGGATACATGCAGCCCATTGGTACATTCTAATGATATTTATCATTTTTAGTACAAGTTAAATATAGTTAACTTTTTTAAAAATGTTACATGCATATGACTTGATTATTTTTGTGCACATGCATTCAGTGCCTTACTCTGCTGATACGCCAACCACAAGCAGGCTAGCGCAAGATATAATGGTAAAGGTAAAATCTAAGTTCATAAATCTTGTTTGACATGTGTGTTTAATTTGTAGATTTTTTAGGGTCTGCTAAAGGATGGCCAAAGGAAATTAGGGATGCTAGGTAGAGGGTACCATATAATAGGGCTAATGAAACGAATGATACAACAATGGTGTGAACCCCCTCTTTTTTTTCTCCCTTCACTGGAAGAAGAATCCATTCCATTTATCTCCTCTTTGCACTTCTCCATTAACCAAGAAAACTATTTGCTAAGTGCTCATTTGGTTGGCAAGGATGTTAGGACCCACAAAATTTTATTTAAAGTCATAGAGACATTACATGCTCCACCTCTCTTTGAAGGAAAACTGATATGTTATCCTCCCTTGGAGGCCAATAGTCAGACAAAAAAAATTACCCACAATCCTTAGTCCCATATTTTTCTCCCTTGACGGGTTTACCCTGTGATCTCTATAGGTTTAGTTTGCAGCCACGAGTTGCTCCACACCACCAGGCTTATAACAGAATTCCAAACATGGTTGTAAAACTCCTTGTTTCCATGTGATATTAATTTCTGCATTGTTAGCATGATCACCTTAGTTATTCTCTAACCATTGAACCATTGTATATGGGTTGGATCCTTTGACTTGCTCGTAATGACACCTAGGCCTGCCTTGTTTAGGCCTACAAGACCCCTCACAGACCAATCGTATTGTGTCCTAGGCATTCGGCTCTCCTCCTCTCCTTCCCAACAATCCATGAACTATCATATAAGGCCTTCGAACTTCCCCTTACCTCTGTCTTAAACCCTTAATATTCCTAAAACTACCCTCATCCCCCTTCCATTCCTCTCTTAACATCCCTATTCTAGCATCCTAACCCTCGACCCTATCTTCTAGTCTACCCTCAGTCTCCCAATAATCCTTTGGAATGTGACTTAAGCACTTCAGCCTCCCATTTGCTCTTCCCTAAACAGCTACAACAGTCCTTCAGACTGTTGAGCTTCTCCCTCTACCCTAACTCCAATACCCTATCCTACCCCTAGTTCCCTTAGGAGCTAACTAACAATCCTAACTAATGGTCCTAAAACTTCGGCCTTCCCAGAACCTTAGGACAAATGTAAATACCAAATCCTAAAGCTTCCTACCATCCCTCCTAACTCACACCAAGACATCCCCAAATCCCAATTTTTGACCCCTCTATGACTTTGGCCTTGACTAAGCCCTACTTAGAAATTTGTCCTCTTTAGGACAGACCTACAATCATCAAAATAACTCGGCCTTCCTAACAATCTTAGTCACCCTAAGGGATAGTAAGGCACACACAACTAGTTTATTTCTATAACAATTGGTGTCATTCCCTAAAGGGATCATTTCTTGGATGTCTTCATTCCCACATTAAACTTGTTGTAGAAACACTACTGATACATAGAGTTACTGTTGATCTCAATCATTGTCTTATGATTTCATAGAGTTAACCTAATCCATTTTATTCTTAATAAGGACACATGGATCATCATGCGACATATAGATAAGTTCGTAGTGGTACCGAATTTATAGACACCATTCAGATGGGTGTATTGGATGCACCATAGGTCTACTACCAAGTGCATTCGAATGTTAACTTCAACATGTTTAAGTCTAGGTTACATATTTCAAATTTTTAATGTCAATATAGAAATGAAGTTATTTATGTTAAATTTGACAATTTTTTTAATTTGTGGATAATATTCTTTTACACACTTTTATAATATCTTGTCGTGCATAGGTAGTGGATTTGAACATGGTAGGCACACATTTGATAGGTCTATTGGATACATGCCACCCATAGGTACATTCTAATGATATTTATCATTTTTTAGTACAAGTTAATTACAGTTATCATTCTAATGATTTATGTTTTATGAGTCTATCGGAGCTAGAGCAGTATGCAACATATTGTAGAGACATGTATAAGCATGTCAAGGCTCAAGAAAATCGACACATAGATTTGGTACGTAAGTATGGTTTAATAATTGAACTCACAAAAGACACATTTACAGTATGAGCTAGAATGTACACATGTTACAAATTAAATGTTTTTTGTATATGTCTGTGTGTGTGTGTGTGTGTATTATCCAAATCTCATGTCTAAAAATTTATTGAAATTTATGCAGTATGGCCAATTGCTAAATGTTGATGAGTATGACTATGTTGATGGTTCTATCATTGGCGAGGAAGAAACGCATGTATCAATTATTATTTTTTATAACGTTTTATTAGTTTTGGTATATTTTGTCCCCAAATGTATATACATACATACATACATACATACATACATACATACATACATATATATATATAATTTCATTTTGACTTTTTAGCCCACAAAAAACCAAGAGCGAATGGAAGCCGTGTATGAAGTAAATGGTGAGCAATAGGGGAACAACAGTATAAATGGAGAACAGGTTTGAGGGCATGACCTATATGCCATATTTGATTCCTGATGAAAGTTATAAACAGTTAATTCTACATTACTCTTATGATATAGTAGTGCTGAAAAATGAAATGTTCCTTTCTGCATCCAAATACTAAAGTTTATGTATATATAGGTATGTTGCTCTCTAGGTTTTGCAATGGTTTATCTTGATCCATGACTCGTGAGAACCTACACTATTTTGTATTATAAGAAATTGAAAAATATGAGACCAATGTTTTCAATGGTAGCTTCGGAGCATGGTGATTTTGTCTTGGATGGAGTAAGTGCTTTGCAATGAACGATGGTTTAGGGTTAAAGGTCGAAGGATGTACTAATTGCATTCATGCTCACTGTGTTGACTGGTTTGTTAGAGGGAGTGACATCTATTTGCTTGACATGCCACATGTGTAGATGTTGGCACAAATTTATAAATGCTTGAAAGTAGTCTCATACGAAGCTCTATATTCTCAAGTAGATTCCAGGTAAATGACTGGAATAATACGGAAAATATTACATACTTTATAGTAAGAGACGATTTAATGGTTCTTGGGTGGAATGGCATTTGTTGCATATCATAGAAACAAAATAGTTTGTTGCAATTCTCAAAATCATTGGTTGCATGCCAAAATCCTTTGCTGATGTTAAAAGTACAGTTTTCCTAGGTAAGTTGAAGTGTTTGGTGTATCTTTCTCTATTTTTCTGTTGAAGGAATTTTGTGGTTGTCTTTGTTTCATATTTTGGGAACAAGCTTGAAGTGCATTTGGGTACTACTTCCTTTTTTATTATGGTACACATAGTTTACCTACTTTGTCCATTTTCTTTTCTTCTTTGAGTGGTTGTTGAGACTCAAGGATTGGAAAGTCATGTGTATTGTCATGTCCTTTCATGTAATGCTTACATTTACTGGCATGCATACTTGTAGATCATCTGAGCCTCTTCCCACCTTGCCTGACTGCATCTCATCAAAATGTGTGCCTCTTTCTAAACCATTGAGATTTCCAATTAGATGTGGTTGAATAAACTTTATGTGTACTTTATCTTGTAATATTCTATTGGAATTTTTTCCATTAGCCTTTTCTCCATATTTACACATTCATGGATTGTTGGACTTTCTCCCTATCTGAGAAGCATAAGACAATTTGTATGTTTTTCCAACTTTTGATCTATTCAAATTTAAGGTTGCCTGTAAGATACTGCACATATTTTCTTGCATGCCTACATGTGGATCATATAAGCCTATACCTACTTTTCCTATTTGTGGCTCATAAAATGGCATGCTTCCTTCTGGTCCATTGAGCTTTATGATTATTTGTGCCTCAATAAGATTACTACATGCCTTGAAGTTTGTCGGGCTTTTTGTCATCACATTTTTTTCTACGTTTGCATATAAGTGAATTGTTAGACTTTATCTCTGCCTGTGGAGCATATGAAACTTTGTCTGTTGTGCTAGATTCTAAGCAACTGAACTCTATGGATTTCTGTAGTTCTTTGCAGAGATTTTCTTGCATGCCTACTGGTAGATGCCTTTGGCCTCAACATGCTTTTCCAAATCACATCTGATCAATATGATTGCTCCCTTCAAGACCTTTAAACACCATGAGTACTTGTGGTATGAAATGATTCCCTCCTGCTTCATCTTGTTGGTTTTGTGGCTCATCAAACAATCTACTTCCTTCTAGATAGATGATCTCTTTTACTAGAGGTCTAATTGAATATCTTCATGATTCATCTTCATGTAGTTTGTTGGGATTACTTTCAATATCCGATTCACTTGGATTTTTGCTTAGTTCTTGCTCAGTCTACATTTGGTCTAGTCTCAAGGTGCATTCCTATTATTTTGTTTATTGTACTTTCATTCTCTTTTTGTCCTTGAATCCTCTACCTCCTTGATTATTCTACCTTCGATCTCAAGTTTGAAACCCTTGAGTACTTCCATTTCTTCATCTTGATAGTCACTGGTAATTTAGTATTTTGCTATGATTCAGGTTGATATAGGTAATATTTTGTGTTATTACATAATATTGTCTTCTGCTTTACTCCTGTGGGCTGATAATTGTAAGGTGACAGATTGGCGCATAGGTATAAATAGGCACGTCCGGGTGTGGGTCCACTTTGTTTAGATTTGTCTCCTGGGGATTCCAAGTGCAGTTCCGGATTCTAGGATTTCAGGTGCAGGTTTGGCACATATTTTTCTTCTGTTTATTCTGTTGCTACAGTTGATGGGGGAAAGTCGGTTTTGTTAGGATTAGAAATTGAAGCAATTGATTTATATGTAGTTTGGTCAATATTTGGTTTTGATCCAACTGATAATAGTTTTTCTAAGGATTCTGTTCACGACTCATTGATCCTCATCTGAATTTCCACCTACATCTAATTCATTCAATTTTCTAACTTTTTCTGATTCATTCAACTTTTTTCCTGCTCATTCTAGTTGAGGCTCACTCTACTTTATGACATTTTGGTTAACTTGTGTTAAGCTGTCAGAGGCAAGCTGGAATTTATGTTCATGGGTTTCTTGAATCCACTAACAACATTAGATGCATTCAAATCAGCAGTAATTGAAAATGCATGCTGATTTCCTACTCCCCCAACCAAATTTTTGGTTGAAGGTAGTTGAACATTTCTATAATCTGAAACTTGTCGTTGTATGATATGAAGCCCCTTCACGATTTTTTTCCTATAGAGTTCATCATGCAGTGATTTTCCACTTGTCTCCTACTGTGAAATTTCCCCATTTGTTTATGTTTGAGAGAATAACTCTCCCTTTGGCGCATTTGCATGCAATGGATTCTCATAGAATCTCCTTTGGTTTCCATTATATGACAGTTTATCATATATTCTCCTTTTTTCTCCTACATGAGATAGTATGCTCCTTTGTTCCACAACACTTGACAACTTCCAGATGTTTATATTATTGGCATGCAATGTCTTATTGTCCATGCTCTGTAATTTCTCAGCATTCAAGAGATTCCCCTGTGAATTAATTTTATTTCCAAATTGGAAAAGCTTTTCGTCTTTCCTATTTTCTTCCACAGAATTGATGTGCATTCTATGTACATTGCGTTGGTTAGCAACATGTAGCTGCTTCACATGTAATGGTTTCATATGCATGCCCACTTTCTCCCTTGCATCCAAGGGCTTCCAATGCATGTCACTTTGGCTCATAACTCCGTATATGCCCCTTTGATCCCCAGAACTCAAGAACTTCCATGTTACACTCCTTTGACTGCCAGAATGAAATAAGTTCCCAAACATGCTGTGTTGTTTCTTAGCATCCAAGACATTACCATGACTGCTACTACTAGTTTGGTTCAAATTTATCCAGGATTTCATTGGTGTCGAGACTTATAGATAAGGTGAATGCCTGAGATGCCTGGGAGGGAAACTTACAGGATACATGCTGATTGAGAAAATAAGCACTGTGGGTTGTAAATATCATTAGATTGTGCTGGAAGATTTTAGTTTTCAATATTTCCATGTGCCATTTCATTGTGAATGGATGGTATACAATGTTAGGGTTTAGTTTGGAATATTATTTACACATGACGCATAGGTAAACTAAGTACGAGGGTTAGAAATGGCATAGTATTTTAAAGGGAGAAAACATGCCAAAAGGATTTATCACTTATGTTAGAAACTTAAATCCCACCATATTTATTTTGGTGTGTCTCTTCGTAGAGGGTATTAAATATTCAAATTATAACATTATTAGCAAACATACTCCTTATCAAACTTTTGAAACAAATTGAACTTGAAATAGTGATCATTCATTTCTTATTACAGGTAGTTCTCAATAAGGCATCCACCTCCAAATATTATTCTTTCTTAATCACAGTTTTCATTCAATCTAATTCTAGGATTGATCTATAAGAACCTTAATACCAACCTCACCACGATCTCATGAGCCTCCATTACTAACGTATTTTTGGCATTGGATGCTAGTATTGGAATAATGAATTTCCTATTGCCATTGGTTTATTGTGAACTACATGAGCGTATATAACCCCCCCTAGTGAGCCTAGTTGCCAGGAGCTATATATGGTTCAAACCTATTACATTTAAGTTAGGGATTTGAGTTTCCATAGTGTTTTTTTATAGGGTTTTTTATTGATTTTTTGTGATATAAAGTGCATATGAACTTCATAAGATCCTTTAGTATAGTTTTCCTTTTTTTATTATATTTTTTATTGGAGTGGTAACCTTATTTACTAGAAATAGTAAATTATATTAGGAGGAAGCCATAAACGTATTTTAAAAGGATTGTGCTTTATTGAGTTTTGGTTAACTCCATGTCATTCAATAGAAGCACGACAAGTTGTAATATAATTTATTTTTCAAGTTCCAACAATTAAACATGTTGGAAATTTATAAAATAATTGATGACAAACCAAAACCAAAAACACTTGGTCTCTACGATGCCTTTTTTAGTTCAACATATTCATATCCAGAAAACCACAAACTGCAATTAGTATAGATATAGTAACATGTATAATTACATACTGCAAGTTCAAATGAACATTGTGGGGATTGAATGCCTTCTATCATTTAATTGGACTACTAACACTAATGAATTTGGATTTCCATGTCTCACTTTAGAGGTGTTGTATTTAAAGTTTTGATAAAAAAATTGTTGTTGTTGATGATGGTTTTGTTGATACAACTTCATAAGTGGCTTGTCTTTTGCTATTGGATAATCTAAATAATACCTTTTTTAGGATCACATCTTGTCCTTTTGTTGTTTTAACTAATTGTTTTGGAAACATGTACATATGGGACCCATTGTGTGATCCCTTGTTTAGGTGCATGAGTAGTTAAAAAAGTAAAACTTGTATTCTTGGGTCAACATAGGGACATGGAAACAATCTGGGAGGGTAAAATTAATTTTGTGTAAATATCCTTAGTATAATGCCACTGGGGAAGAGTAGGGAATTTTTAGATAAATTTATACATATAGATTTTGGATGTGAGGATGGGAGGAGGAAGAAAATTCACTACCTTATCTTCCCAAATATTGAAAATTATGGTTACCTAAACCTACCAACATAGTGAGAATTCAACATATTTTTCTTAAATGACCAAATATTTACAATATTTTTGTTCTTTGTAATTAATCACCTAAATTTGGGTTGAATCAGGCATGAATACCTTCAGATGGTCCTTTCACTTACAAAATATATGTATTGTTGTTTTTAATAACTTATCTCGTACAAACCTAAACTTAATGCAAAGAGAAATGCCCTAGTTCTAGGATGAGTTGTTGCAACTCCACCCTAAAAGAGGAATCCCCTACGACAAAAATATTATATTACATAGACAATATACCCAATACACCTTATGGTATATTTGGATGTTAGGGTCATGGTAAAATAAAAAATGAAATCTTGAAAAGTTGGTATTGTGTTGATCATTGACTATGATAATGTTAATATGAAATCTTCCAAGGCCGTAAATAAAGAGTAAGGAGTGTCAACAATAGTAATTGATTGATGTCATCTTCTATATTGGTTGAACTTGTTAATGTTGTTAACATATTGCTTGTACTTGACAAATTTCTTATTATGAATTGTTAGAGAATTTTAACTATATGATTTCCTAACACCTATAATATTTTTAAGTGTCTCTAAACAAGAAGATTTGATAATTGGTTATCTAATTAACATACCAGTTTCAAAATTCAATGCATAGAATTGAAGATGAATCAACACCCAAATTTGACAGCAGATGATTAACATGCACATTATGAGAGAATAGCTTATAAGAAAATTTTGGATAGATATGCATGTCCATATAATTCCTGTAGAGGTGGGAAAAGGAAAATAAGAATGATTTATGAACATATGCTAAAATTTATTAATAGTGGTGTAACCCCTTTCAAACACTCCTCGCATATGGCCCTCATGACCATTTGAGATATTCCTATGCATAGTCCTTTCATTAGCAGATGGAAAGAGTTCTTTGTGTATGATCATGTGTTCCTCACCATTTAATAGCTTCTGATTTCCATTGGATAACTTCAAAAAATCTTTCAAGTCAGTCCAAAAATCACCAACTTTATCGTGAGATTTCTTTTTGTTTGCAGGCTGCACTAAACCATAATTTCTTCCACTATTTATGGCATCTCCATCCAAACTTTTCCTTAGGGCATTCCATGCTTTTGGAAAAGACCAGTAAGATGAGCCCTGAGGTGAAACATACACATAGTCTTTATCAGAAGAAGTACATAAGAATAAATACCAATTTACACATTGGAAGATGATCAATATATATATTTTTACATGTTAAGTCCTTTATCATTTATCTAGATTTCATTCTTATTCTTTTTTAAATGTTATAATTCCTCTTATTATAACACATTCATTCATTGGTGTTAATCCTTTCTGATTATGAGCTTCTAAACTTTAGAAAATTCCTTGTATATGTTTTTTTAGTTTGATCAATCATAATAATTATAGATGATTGTTTACCCTTGGTTGCATATTATGATCAAGATATTCTTGAATGTTTTTAAATGTATGCTAATCAAAGATGAAATCTAACCTTTCCCTATATACTTAGTGGGTTTTTCAGTTTTCATTATTCTAAGTTGTTAATAATCTTATGGAAGCTTGGTGAAGTAGAAAACTATTTAGTTAGATATCTTTTAGAAGATGTTGTTAATAGTTATTTTTATGGAATCTTGGTGAAATAGAAAGCCACTTAGTTGGACGAACAACTCATATAGAAGATAATAACTATATGTTTTTTAGTAAGTCATCTTCATTGGGGTATAAAGGGTTTATAAACCGTGTTATATTAATAAGTTGTTTTAATTATTTTATCGTAAAGAACATAAAAATGAGGTGTTTGTGTTTTTTGTTTATGCAATTAATGACAATGCAATAATTGTCATAGACTGGGAAATATGCTTCTTGGTACGACTTTTTAGACATGGATAAAAGAGAAAGCAAGTTGTATAACCTTTTTTTTGTTCTATTTTATTCAATATTCATTCTCTTAGTCTTTCAATAGCCTAACGATGCTAGCATTGGTGGGTAATTAAGTTATAATATAAGGTCCATTATTAAGGGTGTGTCAATGCATCCATATAATCTAAGGTAGCTTATAAACAATTATCTTGATACAAAGAGTGTGTCGATGCATCCATATTTTGGGAAATCAATAATAAGGGTACAAATTCAATAAGCCTAACAATTAAGAACATATTTTCTCTCATTGAAAACATCGATTTAAATCCAAGCACATTTAAATAAAATTTCAAGTATCTATTACATCCAAGCACATTATATAAATTAAAAGAAAACATAAAGTTATTGCATGCATAAAATGCATGTCTTACTGGAAAGACATGTCGAATCCATAGAACAACAATTTGAAGAACAATGTAAATTCGAACTATGAACAAAAACATATCCAGAACCATTTCTATTGATTAACATAAAAAGTGTAAGAAAAGAGAGAAAATTGGAAAGAAAGAAAGCATATATCCATTGTAGTTAGCCAACCTTAAGGAATGTCACAAAAACATAAGTTTGCATTCAATCACAGACCAACAATGGAGAATGGTACATGCCCATTGTCTTTAAATAAAGTCCAATATAAATTCCAATTTAAATAAAAGTTCTATGTTCTAACCCTAGAATCAAACAAAACAATATTATACACATACCAATGTGTTTTTTACTGATATGAAATGTGCTAGTGGCCAATGTTTTCAAGAATGGCATTATGACCTTCTATCAACAATTTCCATTGGTGATTCTTGGTCTTTTTCCTATTCTTCACCGGTTTCTATTGCAATCGGGCTTCTATGACTAAATGACTGTACTAAGCACATATTAAATCTGGCTCGTAGTCTTGAAAAAGAATATGGTCATTAAACTTCTTTATTTGAGCAAAGAAATGTCCCCTTAAAACCATTGAACCCACTACATACGTATAATTTGACGGATCCTTAAATTCTTGCAACAACGTGCTTTTCGACCTACTGCATCTCAACAAATAATAATGCATTTTTTCTGGATTATCTATTGGTACATCACCTTCTCTAACCAAATGGGAAACACGGTCATAATCCTTGTCAATCACAACCACTTCATTATCACACTCTTCATTTGTGATATTTCCAAATGGGGGAAATGGTGTCAGTTCTTGGTGTATCCATGGTTTGATAAATTTGTTAGTTTGGTTTTGACACTCATCAAAGGACTCTACATCATCATTACATGCAAGACAAAAGCAAGAGTATTTTCATTTCTTGATTGCATGTATATTTTCCATTTTTTACTCCTAATGGAGTGTAACTCCCTTGTTTTAGGGATTGCAGCACAATTATATGCAATTGATATGTGTTGGAGGAGCTAATCAGTGAGTCGACTAGTTGAATAGCCGACTAATTGGAGATTAGGTTGGCTGCATGAGGTCATGTCGATTGACCGAATCGACAAGTAGTTATATGTAACCATTTGTAAATAATATATATTAAGCTGTTGAGCCAGATAAGAACTCGGTTCATTTCTATGTATGTATGGAACCTCATGTTATAATATAATCTGTTACTTCCTTATCTATGTTCTTGTCTCTTGTGTCTGTTATTTATATATGATTCTATGTGTATTATTGGTAACCCTCTGTGATATGTGAGATTACAACATTGGTTCCATTTCCGGTAGTACATATACGAACGTAATGACCATAAGCAGATGATATCAGAATAGGAGATTAAGAACTGGTGGGAGCGTAAGATAGCAAATTATTTGCAGAACTACACAAGGAGAAACAGATTAACCATTGCTCAGGTGAAGGAGAAATTCTTCACTGAAACACATGAGAAGTTTGTAGAATCGGTACCTCAGGTTCTAAAAAAAATTATGGATGAAAAATTCGGAAGCAACTACGGACCAGGAGCTGCTGGAGAGACTAATTCGAGGGGGAATAAAAAACTTGTCAGAGTGGTTTGAAAATATCACAGATGAATTCTATGAGGAACAAGCCGTAGAATAAAGAAATTTAGTCGAAAGCGTTCAAAAAAATTTCTATACAAACCTTACCGAGCAGTTCCTTTGCTCCTTACCGACCCTTTTGTTCAAATTCCTAATAGAAAAGGGAGTGGTCCATATCATAGAACCTCATCTGTCACTACGTGAACCGCCACCAAATTCTAACTGGGCGGAGAAACAGAAAAGGTGGGGAAAATTCATTGCCGAAAAGGAGTGGGAATACTTTCTAAGCAAATAAACAGAACTATCCAAGCTTTCTAAAGCATCGGTTAGGCCATGGGGGGGTATCTGAGCATATGTCGGGGTAAAGCAAAGAGGATTCTAGTTGACTAAAGACTCATACCATCACCAGCAATGAAAAGTCAACCTAAAAAGGAAATCGAACGAACAGTGACACACAAAGGTATGACGGATTTACAGAAAGTAGAAAGAGAGAAGAGTTTGAAAAGAAGGGAAGAGAGAAGAGAATGAGATATAGTGTTGCAAAGAGGGATGACTACTAGCATGACGGACCAGGAAAGAAATCCACCAGAGTCGGGTCATGACCAACAGGAAGAAGGCGTGGATGAAGAAGCATCACCCATGGAAGAAGACTTGTGGATAGAGCAGCGAGAAGCTCTCCAAATAGAAATTCCCCAGGAGATAAAACCTCTATCTCCAACGAATCCGAGTACCAGGATACAAGCCATTGTCGAAGAATACCTAAGACTAAGAGATGGTGAGTTTGGTATATGGAGCCGACTAGACGATGAGGTAAATGATGATAATCATCTAGTGATCCATCGACAGGAGGAAGGAAATTGGGTAACACTTCAGGCGTACCCTTCCTACCAAAGTATCCACTTGCTTTACCCGACACATGAAGGAGCACCCCCCTGCCAAACACAGCTTCGCAAAATACGGAACAATCGGACCTGTAGACAAATCAGTGCAGTTGGACATCAACAGGAGAATTCAACCCAAATCGACTGCTTATCGGAGAAGAAAAGACAAACAAAACGACTAACGGGAATGGAAGTTCCATCGACAACAGTGCTGCATAGCAAAACAAACAAAATATCCCACTACCCCCACCACTGCCACCTCCTGGAGGAGACAGTGACAGTGATACCGACATGGGTCACGGATCAGCACATATCCCTCTATACGAGGGTGACGAAGATCCTAGATGACATCGGTTCGTCTGTGAGTCAATATGGGAGTCAAATCAAGTTACAGTCGAAGAACGACAGATGGCACAGTTCATCGGTGCCTTAAGGAAAAGAGCACTAACTTGGTACATGACCTATATCGAGATAACTCCCCAAGCATCTAAAGTATAAATTAAAGCACAATTCTTGTCTTTATTTAAAACTCCAGATGCAAAACATCTGGCAGCCAAGAAGCTGAAAATGACATCTTAGAATCCAACAGAGTCTGTCTGGGAATATGACAAACGATGGAAGGACCTCCTCATCCAACTAGATTATGTAATTGACGAAAAACTATTAATTCAGTGGTTTCTTATAGGTCTATCACAGAAAATCCGGGGGTACATAAGCTTGGAGACATTTAAAACGTAGGAAGACGCGCTTACTAAAGCTCTGCAAGTAGAAATGGAAGAAGATTTCCCAGCATATCCCATTGATAATAGACTGGAAGAACAGCTAGAAATCATGCAAAAATCATTGAAAGAGATGCACCTCAAGAATCAGGGCGTTTGGTGCACAAAATTCTCCACGGTCGGACATACAAAAGATAATTGTCGGCAAGACATAAGTCGACAGGACGTTCGGTTTGTTTAGACAAAAAGCTTCTGCAACATTTACCAAGAACATGGAGAGCATACAACCAAAGATTTCCCATATAACATGAAAAATGGCAAAGCATATTGGTGTGCAATCTGTGAGGTAAAAAGTCACACAACAACTGACTGCCACCTAAATTTAAAGAACCGACAAAAATATCAAGCAGTCTACCAGATGAATGCAGTCGCGTAGAATAACAATAACACCCAACGAAGCAATGATCAAAATGATCCAAATAATCAAAGATATGAAGGTCGTTGATATGAGCACCGGTTGGACAACCGTCGTGGAGGATATGGAGGTCGAGGATGATTTTCTGGAAATCGCGACAATCGATCACGATGACCCATCCAATGCTTTACATGCTACAAAGAAGGCCATCGATATGCAAACTGTCCATACAAGGAGATAACGGATTTAAAGTTTTGTACAAGCTGTGGTGTAGGTGATCACTCATTAGAGGATTGTCCCACCATGCTCAAAAAATTCAATAAAAAGAAAAATTCTAATGTCTTATCATGTGTTCAAAAACATGATGTAATCAATACAAAGAACCTACACATAGTAACCCAACAAGGGACAAAAATTGGGAATGATAATCCAGGTATAAGCAAAACCAAAGAAAAGAACGATTATCCTAACCCAGCTAAACAAAAACAACTATATAATGAAGAAACAAATATATTTAAAGAATTTTCTAGACAGGAACAAGCTGATGATACTCGACAAAACATAGTTAAAGAATTAATACGATTAGCACAGGATGATAAAGCAGTATCTCAATTCATTGAATTATTGTATAATATGAAGCATAATAATAATACAGAAAAAAAACCAAAAACATATGTAGTATAAACCAAAAACACAAAAGTGATGCCGACCCACTTGTCGACCTAGAAATCGAAGGATACCATGTTCGACAAGTTGCACTCGACTTTGGTTCACAAGTAAATATTATGAATCATGACACTTGGGCACAGTTGGGTAGACCTCGACTATATGAGTCAGTCATATACCTCAAGTTAGCCGACCAAGGTCTGATCAAACCCATCAAATTTTGGAGAAATGTCGATACGACAATAAAAGGAATATCGACCAAAGTCGACTTTGAAATTATTGACCCCAAGGAAGGATCCAGCTCCTTCCCAGCGTTAGTAGGTCGACCTTGGGGAATAAAAATGAAAGAATCAATATCCCTAGACAAAGAAAGGATAAAACTAAAAGGGAATGGACAGAAAGTCATAGTACCTATCCATCCTTCCCAAGGGGAACCTTGGATAGAACCTATAGATGAAGAATTCGACATTAGACAACTATACCAAATACAAAATAACGAAGACTACATAGAACCCAATATCTATGGCGAGCTTCACTTAGGAAATCAAGATTCAATAGGATATAATTCAGACGCAGAGTTATATGATTGGGAAGTCGAAAACTATGAGACCCAAGAAAGAGATTGTTGGACCATTCAGAAGGTAGAGAAGAAACCAACCCAACAATGCTTTTCAATCTCCATCATCCCAAAAATATTCGAAAAGAAAAGTAGGTAATATCCTACCCTAAACCCAAAAAATATAAGTACTAGACAGACCCCAAGGTATAAAGAAAGAGAATCCCCAGTTATGCATATAGAACAAGTATCTAAAAACATAGGTGAACATGGACGACTACAAAGCTTAGTAGAAACCTTTACAGGACAAGTTGCTCAATGGTGCGATACCCATCAATCAAGATTGCAAACATGGACAACAGCTTCGACTTACTTCATAGAAATATTCGAAGGAAATAAGCTAACTAAACAGGCACAAATACCTATGTTCATCCAAGGGTAAGACCCAGAGGAGCACATAAAGACATGCAAAAGAGAATGGAGAAGACTTGGGTATAAGGATGAACGTACATGGCCACACTTGTTCCCCTCGACGCTAGCTGAATTACCAAACAAATGGTATAAAATTGAAGAAACACGAGGCAAAACATTTCAATGGCACGAACTTAGGGAGAAATTCACTAAAGACTTCAGTTTTACACCGCAGAATGAAAAATTAGTCGAAACTGCAAAACAAATAAAATCATTTATAGAACCAATCGGTGACAACACGCTGATACAAAAATATGATCGACTGACAATACCATGTAATAACATACAAAATAAGATAATACCACAGTCGACAAGACTGCAAATGGAAAACGAAAACCTGAAAGGGAAAAGCTTTTGATGGAAATCATATCACTTAGAAACAACAAAACCAATTCGCACAATATTTAAAGTGGACACAGCCGACAAAGAAGATACCAATCGAATGACCGCAATAGACTTTCCTACTACATTCTCACAATTCAAAGGAGGGATTCGACCGATCAATGAAGCTAAAGGAATAGAATGGTTAGATGCCAAAATTAAAACTAAAGAGTTTGACATATCAAATAATGATCGACCAAAGATGGCAAAAATTGGCTATTACTGGAGCGAAGAACAAACAACCGAAATAGTAAGCCTATTAAAATAATTTTAGGATGTCTTTTCTAGAGACCATAAAGATCTCAAAGGACTATTCCATGAAATGTGTGAGATGAAGATAAACATCAAACTTGATGCTCGACCTGTAAAGAAGAGGCCGTACAAATTAGCGCATAAATATAAAGAGATAGTCAAGAAAGAGATCGACAATATGCTTGCAGCAGGAATTATCTACCCTATTGACCAGTTGAAATGGGCAAGCCCAATGGTCATACAACCAAATAAACATGACCCGACGAAACTAAGGATCTGCGTCGACTTCAGAGAACTAAACAAAGTCACCCTAACAGACCCATTCCCAACACCATACACAGATGAAATCTTAAATGAAGTTGCAGGACATGAATGGTACTCCTTTACAGATGAATTCTCATGATACAACCAAGTATCAATAGCCAAAGAAGACCATAAAAAGACGACATTCATATGTGAATTTGGCTCATTCTCCTACAAAGTTATGCCTTTTGGTCTAAAAAATGCACCTGCAGTATTTTCGAGAATTGTTGTCAAAACATTTCAAGAATATATCTACAAAACAATGGCAGTATATTTTGATGATTGGACGATATACTATATGTTGAAAGATCACTGCAAATGGCTAAGGCTCATGTTGGAACAATGCCGAAAAATCCAGTTAGCTCTGAACACAAGGAAATGCATATTCCTAACTCCTATAGGGATACTATTAGGGAACATTGTATGCAAAGAAGGAATCAAGGTCGACTTTGCAAAGATAAATATTATCCTCGACTTGAAACCACCCATGAACCCAAAACACGTCAGGGAACTACTCAGACACATAGGATATTATAGGAAATTTATTAGATATTACTCAGATATGACCTATCAATTGGAAGAACTATTAAGAGAAGTGTTGGGGCCTGGAAATTCGCAGGCGGCAACAGTAAAGGATTATCCCCAATCAACGTTCCCAACTAGCCCGTTGATTGTCTGGTATAGGGAATCCATCCGGTTTACGGTCCGGCTACCGTAGGTCAAAGTAAGAAAAAAGGTTTTACCGGTTGCGGCCCGGTCCACCGGAATTTGTATTTTGACTTAAATGCAATACATATGCCTATCTAAACCATGCAGGGTGATAAGGATGCCGGGAACCACACAATGTGCTGTGCAGGTTCTTACCTCTCGTCTTATGTCCACAACATCTAAACCACATATGCAACCAGGAAACAAACAACTAACTATCTAAACAACTAACTACCTATCCCCGGGAAGCCAGAAAATGATTATTATTTAGTAATGCGTTAATTCCATGTATGTTAAACACAATTACAGGTAGCTGATACTTGTATTTACAGTACATGAAAGAGAAATTATTCCAACAATCAGATAGCTAACTGTTATGTGAAGCACCAGCATTACTAAAAGTGAATTCTCCACAAAATAAACCAGAAATAATTCAACAAGACATAAGTCACAGAGTTAGAACGATCTCACAATTTATGGACATAAGCTGAAAAACAAAATAGTTCATCTTCCTGCCATCCATTGCACACCATTTGGAAAATTCCACAGCTCTTTCTCCAACAGACAAACTAAAATCTTTATTGCAAAAGGAAATAGTTCTTCTTACAATAGGTCATCCAGTGTAACTGGGAAAAAGCCCCCCTTTTCCTTGTCTCTCTTCCCTAGTTTTATACAAAATCAAAAAATGGTTGGGCTGCCCAAAGTGGCCTTTGGGCTTCCCAACGCTTCATTTTCCTAAAGCCTTTTACAAAATAATAATTCATACAAAATTGACCGGTCCTTCTCTTGAGGAGGGTCCCGCTTGGTCTTCCAGAAACTTCCTCCACGCTACTGCCTCAGCAGCGAGTCCTTCAAATGAGTGGGGTTCCAAGAATTGTATACTCAGCTCGAACTTATCTGCTTGGTTCCGAATAGCCTCCACTCTGGCCGCGTTCAGGCGCACCTGTTCCTCCAAGAGTTGTACACTAATGGCTGTGTGTCCAATTTCATTTCTCAGGATCGGCTCATCAATGGCTCTGATACATTGGACCTTGGCTTCTTCCTCCTACTGCCTTGTCTGCAACATCCCTGCAAATGTATCATGATCAGGGAATTCGTGTAGCCTATGCTCAGCTTCCACTTGACAGCGGTTATAGGTGACAAGGGCTCTTCTAAAGAACTCTGTGCATGCTCCCTTCGTTTTCTTCACTGTCTTCTGAAAGTCCTCTGCAGTAATAACAGCAAACTCAATCAGATCATGGTCCCGTTTCAAAGCTTGCTTATCTTTAACTGGTAGTTCAGCTGGGACTTCTTGATCATCTTCTACTATGGTTATCCTTGAAGTCAGCACCTCCAGGATGTCTTGCGATCTATCCACAAAATAAGATGATGTATTTAATATTTCATCCAGCCTGCCATCAATCTGCAGGACTTGACACCTTTCTTCTTCCAGGGCCGTTTGCAGTTGCAGCATCCTAGCCTTCTGAGCCAAGATGTGTTCTTTGACTGGCTGCAGATCTACTCGCTGCTCCTTGGCTGCTTCTAGCTGCTCTTTCAGCTCTCTAACATATAAGGTATTAGATTCGTAGATGTCATTCTGCTGCTCTATCAGTTCTTCTATCTGTGTCTTCATTCGTTCCCTTTCACTTTTCAAATCCTGAATTTCTTGATGTGCTTTATCCAAGGCTTCTTGTGCTGTCTCTTTTGCTTGGGATTCCTGTTGGATAGCATGAATTTCATGCTTTGTGACCTCCATCTCCTTAAGTACATGCTCGTATTTTCTTTTTAGTATGTTGCCCTCTTCTCTTTCCCTTCTCAAGGTGTCCTTGAGCTGAGAAGTGGTCTTCTTTGAGGATTCTATCTCTACCATCATATGGTCTATGTTATCCTCCGTAGCATGTAGGGCTGTCTTCCCAGCCCTGATGACAAAACTTGGATCTTTGTCTGTTCCGACCATCATGGCTTTGTCGGTTATCATGGTACTGGCCATCCCTTCTGCTCCTATTTTCATCTCGGTTCTCCTCATGATCCTTTTGGTGGCCCTGTCATAGTACACCGTACTGAAATCAGGCACCTCTTCCCCTTTCTTCTGCGTAAAGGGTACTAACTGGAGTGCGGGAGTTGCAGGGGTGACGGTAGTAGGTACTTGGAGGGTTTGTATCTCAAGGTTTTCCTCACCCTGGCTTTGCTCTACTTGTGATCTAGAAGCCTGCTGTTGTGCTAACTCTGTTTTCTCGGCTTCCTGTTGTTGAAGTTCTTCATCTAGTTTCCTCTGAGCTTCCTCAACTGCTTGCTTAGAAGCCTCCTCTGCCTCTCTGGATGTTTCCTTTAACTTTTCGGCTGCTTCCTGGGCAGCTTTCCCCTTTTCTTCTTCTCCTTTCTGGAGCCATTCTGTAGCTTCTTGCTCTAGTCTCTGGGCTTCTTCCCTTATTCTTTTGGCTGTTTCTTCGGCCTTAGCCCGCTCAGCCTTCTCCTGCTCAGATCCACCTTGTGGTTTGAACCTCTTACTGAGCACTGCCATGTTAGGGGCCCTCCTGAAAACAGATTCATCCTTGTCAAAATGATGAGTGTACTCATAAAATACTTTGTGTTTCCTACAGTGCTCAGCCATTCTCTCATGAGTATCATTCCGTCTAAAGATCATTTCCCCAAAACGGAACTTTTCTAGTTCTTGTATAAATTCAGGGGCTTGTTTTACGTTGGCGAAACTATAGCTGCCTACTTTAAATGGTAAGGGAGGATAGACAACCTTCTTCTTTGAAAATAAGAAATGACCAACTCCGTCAATAAATAACTGTCTAACAGCCTCCTTATGAATGATATAATCTGTTGCGTACTTGGGCAGCAGATAAGGTGTCCTTGACCCACCAAACATTCTCAGATACATTCCGTTTTGTGTCAAGAAATAGTCACCAAATTCTTCTATGACCTGCATGGCCTCTTCTGACATGCAGTTGCATTCCTTTCGGAATAAGAGGGTGTGCAAAGGCATGATAAACTGTTCACAGATTTCCCGATAGTAAGTATGGTATTGATGAGCTCCCAGTAGTCTATATGCTGCATATACGGGCATCCTATCCTTCTCCCAAACACATTTGAGCCCGGGGAAAGGCTGGCGGCAGAGTATGCAGTCAATTAGAATGGAGCTCATGTAAAATTCAGATCTTCTCCGTTCTTTTCCTTCCAAAGCTGCAGCTACACAGGAGGAGAGGCTGCTGGATACTATGCTTGCCCAATTGAAGATGGTTCCTTCTGTTGCTACAAAAAACATTAGAGGTACCCATTCAAGCTTGAACAGTTTGCCATTTGCCCTCCCAAAGATTCTATTTAGCATCAATGCTATGAATCTGTAGGTAGGCCTGAGACTGGCGGTGTCATAATCTTCAGTCGCTCTATGTCGGAAGATCTTTCCAGGTAAGAGCATTCTTTTCAGAGTCTCTACAAGGTCCATCCGGAGGTCGTCCAGCCATTCATTTGTAAGGAAAAGCTGAGGCTCTGGCAGGTGATAGGCTAAAGCTACATATCCAGGGATAAATGCAGCATATCCCTGGCCCTCAGTGTTACAGGTGAGCATTGAATTATGGTTCGTATGCGGTAGCACCCATCTCATTAACTCAGAGCATGGGAATAGCTCTGGTCTGGTGGTGACCTTCATAATGGCTGATCTCTCTATATTGGCGTAGATGGGTGCCTCCTCAAGCCCCATATCTGGGACTTCCCTGCGGGAGATCATCCTGTAAACATCTCCCCATTTGTACTCAGGCTCCACCCCTGTGACACATTGGGTGTCCTCATAAATATATTCAATTCTTATTTCCACTTCTGCTGCAGGAACCTCCTCTACTGCTGGGGCCTTCTTTTTCTGTCTCTTAGACATCTTAATATCTTCCTGCAATGTACAACACCATGGTATTGAGTAATCCAAATTTGTGAACTTTGTGCAACATTTAATTCTTTTTAGGTGTATCAGCATTATATCAGTGCATGCAAACAAACCTTAAGCTTTCATACTGAACAATTTACTAACATGAAGTGCTGTGCAATGTGTTGTTAGCATGATAATGTTTACTGTAGCACATCTTCACCAGGTCTTATGAATGAGTTGCCTTATGATCTATTCCTCATGCATTAAATTTATCAGTCATATTGATGTTGGCAAGAAAACTACGCTATTACGAGGCTTGTCATTTCTTATGAAAGTGATATATAGAAGCAATATGAGAAAACTCTATGCACATGCATCATACAACCATCATTTCACTGCCTATCACATGCACAGAGAAAAAATAACAGCCTCAGGCTTAACCAGTCGACGCCTCAGCCCTACGACCCCTAGGCCCTCTGCGACAGAAACACAAACGACCAGCATCGAAGGAAAGCAATATGTCGCTAACATTCTTCACACACCTCGACGGGAAACGACCACATCCCTGGAAAAGGAAACTTCATCAAACCGACTCGCGCTACCCTCAAAAGGCATGGCGTTACCAACGATCGCTCCTTTTGACCCTACCAGGGTTTTAAGCAATCAACAGCAAAACTAGGTCGCACCAGCCCCCAGGTTCTGCTAATAACTTCCATCGAAACAACATACAAGCCCCCGGACTGTAAAAAAGGAAGCGAGACAATCCGCGGCGACTGTGGTCAGTGCAAATCCACCCCCAGACAAAACCAAACAACGCATACTCCAAATATTGTGACCGCCCAACAAAGTCTGGCGTAGATGGCGTAACGGCCTCCTGCACCTCAAAACCCCCATCATAACCACCAGGTGCAGGCGGCCTGACAGCCGCCTGCACCTTGCTTCCCCCCAAAGGACTGAAACGGCAGAAAAAAGGAAACGCGGGCCTTTAAAAATAAACAGCGAAAAAACCCCTTCCTATAACCGTCAAGACTATTCGACAGGGAACCCTAACCAATGACGCGAACCGCCAGATGGACGACCGAAGGAAAACCTAACTAAAGGAGAAAACCCCCCGCAGCGTAAAAGAAATCTACTCGAAACTTTGAAAAACGATGCTAAGAGTCAAGACCCTACCTGGAAATCCACCAAACGAGTGAGCTGATGATGGCTGGACTTCTCCTCCTGCCACCTGGACACAGGTACACCAACAGCCAAATCTCTACACGCTCCAAACAACGACGGCTCGTCTCACCGCGACAACACACTCGAAAACAACAAAAACCCCGTTTGTCGCCATACATATATAAACAGAACCACACGTGCGAGGAGTCACACCAGTCGGGGCGGATTTGAAAGTTAAGTCGGGTGGCACAAGCTTCATCCCATCCGCAACAGCGGAACATCCTCCAAACTTCACGGTCCGCAACGAGGAAAAGACACTCCAAAGCACGGTTCGGCGGGAGACGAGGACTTAAGAGTCTACACTGATCCGCAACGGCGGGGACAACAGTGTTCCTCCTCCTCCGATGCGGTAGAGAGACAACGCCCGCAACACAAAGAGTCGACACTCCTCCGCAATGGTGGACGCGACACCCAATCCAAACTTGGAATGCACCCGCAACGGTGAGGCTCGGTAGAATCCATCCAAAGTTCGAAGTCACCCACAACGGCGGCACGATCAAACCGAATAAGAATCAAAAAAGCATCCGCTACAGCGGCGCGATGAACGGCTAGGAGGATTGGGAGAAGACCCGCAACGGCGGGCTCGGCAAAGATTAAGATGACTCAGAAGCCGCCCGCAACGGCGGGACAGGACAGAGAAAAAAAGCAACCGAAGGCCGCCCGCAACGGTCGGGCAATCCGATGAAAAATCTCCCGATGCAAGAAACTTTGAGCCAAAGCTTCAAAAGGTTTTGCAAAACAACAAAGGGCTCGATTTAGATGGAAATTCTTAAGCACTTAAACGATGAAAAACCAGTCAATTTACAGCATTCAAGATTCGAAAAAGCGCTTCAACCTTCAGAAGCTAAAATCAAAGAGATGAAACCAAGAAAAGGAGGGCCCCACAATTTTCAGAATTTTGGGAAATTGTTGCAGGTGCAACAATTGGCAACTACCTGGTGAACCCTAGATCTCTGAATTAACCTTCTTTCTAAGCCTAAGACTGTATAAGTAAGACTGAATCCTTCTAGTTGTCTGCATTCCTAAACCAATCAACTTATGCATTAAGACATTTAGATGAAGTCTATCTTTTCGGGAAAAGGTACATCAGCAGTGTTTCGGGTCTGAATAACTCTTTGGAGGCCAAATAAATGAGGTTCATTTTACCTTCCCTTCAGGGTTTACATCTTTGACACCACAGGATTGTGACAGAAAATGCACAGTGTTATCCTTTTATTCCTCATCCCCACGCCGTTTTGTGCTTTGTGTTTTCTGGACTTTAGTTCCTTTGATATGAGTCCTTCTGCAGGCCTTTCTTACTGAATTTTAATTCAGGATCCTCTATCCCATAGTGTCCTTTTGTGTGAATGATATATTTCATGTTTCAATTCACGGACGGAGAGGATCTTGTGGCCATTTGGTACTTTATGCTTTGAGATCATGCTTTTTGGGGCTTTGCTCTGATATGTCTTATTTCTTTCGTAAGAAGTGACTCTTAAGAGTTTTTAGCCCTTTTCTTAATTCATGGCATGGGTCATTTATATATGATAAACTATCACACTCTGCTTCCTCTCCGTGGGTCTAGTGCTGTTACCCCCTTGGGTATTTTACGATGTGATATGGATGGAGCCTCTAAATAGTACTTCAGACCCTTTTACTTCTGAGTTATTTACAGGGATTAAGTAAGACTTCGAATGAATGCACTGATTGTTTGGAATACATCTGCTAGAAGCCATTCTATCCTTTAAAACACCGCCCTTTTGCTCATGATTTTAGTTAAGACAGAGCCCTGATATTTCCATTGCATCCAAAAGTTTGCCTCTTATTCAAAACCAAAGAAAACTAACAAAATCATAAACAAATAGCAGCATCACAAGTAACTAATAGAAAGAAATCATTAAAGCATTGAAAACAGAAAATAACATCAGCAACCAAACAATTTATTTATGTACAAAAGAAAACAAAACAAAATTCCCCCATTCCTCAAATTTCAGATTCAAAGGACTAAGAATGAGCGGGATTTGAAACCTGAATATTCTAACCATGGTCCAGTTGTGCTGTTATAGAAATGGCACCCATATCTAAAATTCGGCAATCATTTCTTTTAGCCTGAGGGAGTTGAAGGAGCTCAGACTGAGTGTCCATCACAGGGTTGGCCTTTTTTGCAGAATGGTGATCAAGCTTAAGCTCAGTAAGATAGTTTCCCAAAATAGAATCAGCGGATTCATTTTCTTCTCCAAGCTTAGTGATGTTATGCTTCATAAAAGGCTCTCTTAGAATCTTAATCAGGTTGGGACTGCCCTTCTGTGGTAACCACAAATGAGACCAATCTGAAGCAAAGTATCCATTAAGTATTGATGTCCAATCTCGGTTTAGAATCATCCCATAACCATCAGGAATGTCTGCTACTATGATGTCAATGTAGTGGCATATCCTTTTATTTGCAGACAATTGAATCATTACATTCTCCATTTCCCCTACTACCTTGACACTGGTTTTGTCAAGTTGTGTGACATCCCAAAGAGTAGGCTTTATTTGTCCATTGAGTTTTTTGCAAACTACCAGAGGCATAACATTCATAGAAGATCCAGAGTCCACCAAACAATTATGCACCTGATGATTGAGGATTTCAAGAGTCACAAGGAAAGGTGGGGCGCTGGTCTTCTTAGTCTTAATCAACTCAATCTTTTCTTCCACAGGTTGGTTCGTTGTGGGCAGCTCCTCTTTCAGCTTGCTAGAACTTTTCTCCTCATCATCATTCAATGATTTGGCATGTTTAATGAGTGGCCCTACCTCCTGTTTGTAAGTGAGGTCTTGAGGTATGTCAATTTTATCCTTTATATCAGACTGCCCTTCGCTTTTCCCTTGCAATTCTTGAACTTTTGCGAGTTTTACATTGTCATCGTTTGTCAAGCTCTTATCTTCCATGGTTTTACATGCATGCTGAGATTTTAGAGCATTTCCTTCAGTGTTAAACAGTGAAACTCCATTCCATGAGAACATAGTATCATCCTCTGTCTTTACCATGGTTTGGTTCTTCTTTTCTTCCTCACCCCTGTGCCTAGTCAATTCTGGATCCAACAATTTATTCATCACTATTGTCATTGAGTGTAACCATTGAGGGCACTGCTTTTCCGAATGGGGTTGTTGATGAAAGGTACAGAAATTATCTTTTCCTATTTCTGTTATATTTATTGATGCCACATTGGGTGCTGGGACCTGCCATTGGTTGTTATCTTCTTTCTTTGGATAGGATGGCTCATTTGTTTTATGAAATTCCCTCTCCTTTTCTAATTCTACAACTCGGTTGGACAGCTTCTGGAGTACTTTCATCATCTCATGGTGATCTTCTTTAAACTTAAACAGCGGTGAGCCTTTTCTCACGGCGATTTTCTCTTCAACTGAGTCAGGATAGTCTTCTATACTCTCGCTTTCAGCTTCTACTCTCTCAGCCTCTTGATAGGTTTCCACCAATGTAGGCTTGACTTTCATCTTGGCAAACATGGCCAATTCAGGACCTAGGGCTGAAGTATAATATTCGATTAAAACTTTGTCTGAAGGTTTGTCTACAACAGAAAACCTTTTTAAGTATAGTGAAAATCTCTGAGTGAAACTTCGTACCTTCTCATCCTTCTCTTTTCTCAACAAACCAAGCCCTTTCATCAACGAGGCATGTGTCTTTTGGGTTGTGTATTTGTTCCTGAAAATCCTTTCAAAAGTATCCCAATCAGGAATGGAATTTACAGGGAGTCCAAAGTACCAGGATGCTGCTGATCCTTTCAGAGTATGAGGAAAAAGCCTACACACCACGTCTTCATGCTCTCCAGCCCTTAGCCCTTCTAATGCGAGGTAAAACCCTTGAAGGTGATCATCTACAGCAATGTTGTTTATAGGGTCAAACTTGGGTAAAAGCTTGTTAAAGGCTTGAGGCAAGTCATGCAAAGGAAGATTCAAGGTCAGAGGTGACCTGGCTCTTCACGCTGGTAAAGGGTTAGGTTGATTACCTGCCATGATGAATGATAAACAAACACTCAGGAAAAAAGGCTTTAAGGATAGAGCCGAGAACTTAAACTCAGATCTATGTTGAAAGCTTCAAACATCCGCTGGTAGGATAGTCTCAGCAAAATTAGTTCCACGGCCAGCCTGTACTGGCGGCCCTCCTTCTAGCGCCAAAACTGTTGGGGCCTGGAAATTCGCAGGCGGCAACAGTAAAGGATTCTCCCCAATCAACGTTCCCAACTAGCCCGTTGACTGTTTGGTATAGGGAATCCGTCTAGTTTACGATCCGGCTACCGTAGGTCAAAGTAACAAAAAAGGTTTTACCGGTTGCGGCCCGGTCCACCGGAATTTGTATTTTGAAGCTTGCTTATCTTTAACTGGTAGTTCAGCTGGGACTTCTTGATCATCTTCTACTTTGGTTATCCTTGAAGTCAGCACCTCCAGGATGTCTTGCGATCTATCCACAAAATAAGATGCTGTATTTAATATTTCATCCAGCCTGCCATCAATCTGCAGGACTTGACACCTTTCTTCTTCCAGGGCCGTTTGCAGTTGCAGCATCCTAACCTTCTGAGCCAAGATGTGTTCTTTGACTGGCTACAGATCTACTCGCTGCTCCTTGGCTGCTTCTAGCTGCTCTTTCAGCTCTCTAACATATAAGGTATTAGATTCGTAGATGTCATTCTACTGCTCTATCAGTTCTTCTATATGTGTCTTCATTCGTTCCCTTTCACTTTTCAAATCCTGAATTTCTTGATGTGCTTTATCCAAGGTTTCTTGTGCTGTCTCTTTTACTTGGGCTTCCTGTTGGATAGCATGAATTTCATGCTTTGTGACCTCCATCTCCTTAAGTACATGCTCGTATTTTATTTTTAGTCTGTTGCCCTCTTCTCTTTCCCTTCTCAAGGTGTCCTTGATCTGAGAAGTGGTCTTCTTGGAGGATTCTATATCTACCATCATACGGTCTATGTTATCCTCCGTAGCATGTAGGGCTGCCTTCCCAGCCCTGATGAAAAACCTTGGATCTTTGTCTGTTCCGACCATCACGGCTTTGTCGGTTATCATGGTACTGGCCATCCCTTCTGCTCCTATTTTCATCTCGGTTCTCCTCATGATCCTTTTGGTGGCCCTGTCATAGTACACCGTACTGAAATCAGGCACCTCTTCCCCTTTCTTCTGCGTAAAGGGTACTAACTGGAGTGCGGGAGTTGCAGGGGTGACGGTAGTAGGTACTTGGAGGGTTTGTATCTCAAGGTTTTCCTCACCCTGGCTTTGCTCTGCTTGTGATCTAGAAGCCTGCTGTTGTGCTAACTCTGTTTTCTTGGCTTCCTGTTGTCGAAGTTCTTCATCTAGTTTACTCTGAGCTTCCTCAGCTGCTTGCTTAGCAGCCTCCTCTGCCTCTCTGGCTGTTTCCTTTACCTTTTCGGCTGCTTCCTGGGCAGCTTTCCCCTTTTCTTCTTCTCCTTTCTGGAGCCATTCTGCAGCTTCTTTCTCTAGTCTCTGGGATTCTTCCCTTATTCTTTTGGCTGTTTCTTCGGCCTTAGCCCGCTCAGCCTTCTCCTGCTCAGATCCACCTTGTGGTTTGAACCTCTTACCGAGCGCTGCCATGTTAGGGGCCCTCCTGAAAACAGATTCATCCTTTTCAAAATGACGAGTGTACTCATAAAATACTTTGTGTTTCCTATAGTGCTCAGCCATTCTCTCATGAGTATCATTCCTTCTAAAGATCATTTCCCCAAAACAGAACTTTTCTAGTTCCTGTATAAATTCAGGGGCTTGTTTTACGTTGGCGAAACTATAGCTGCCTACTTTAAATGGTAAGGGAGGATAGACAGCCTTCTTCTTTGAAAATAAGAAATGACCAACTCTGTCAATAAATAACTGTCTAACAGCCTCCTTATGAATGATATAATCTGTTGCGTACTTGGGCAACAGATAAGGTGTCCTTGACCCGCCAAACATTCTCAGATACATTCCATTTTGTGTCAAGAAATAGTCACCAAATTCTTCTATGACCTGCATGGCCTCTTCTGACATGCAGTTGCATTCCTTTCGGAATATGAGGGTGTGCAAAGGCATGATAAACTGTTCACAGATTTCCCGATAGTAAGTATGGTATTGATGAGCTCCCAGTAGTCTATATGTTGCATATACGGGCATCCTATCCTTCTCCCAAACACATTTGAGCCTGGGGAAAGGCTGGCGGAAGAGTATGCAGTCAATTAGAATGGAGCTCATGTAAAATTCAGATCTTCTCCGTTCTTTTCCTTCCAAAGCTGCAGCTACACAGGAGGAGAGGCTGCTGGATACTACGCTTTCCCAATTGAAGATGGTTCCTTCTGTTGCTACAAAAAACATTAGAGGTACCTATTCAAGCTTGAACAGTCTGCCATTTTCCCTCCCGAAGATTCTATTTAGCATCAACGCTATGAATCTGTAGATAGGCCTGAGACTGGCGGTGTCATAATCTTCAGTCACTCTATGTCGGAAGATCTTTCCAGGTAAGAGCATTCTTTTCAGAGTCTCTACAAGGTCCATCCGGAGGTCGTCCAGCCATTCATTTGTAAGGAATAGCTGAGGCTCCGGCAGGTGATAGGCTAAAGCTACATATCCAGGGCTAAATGCAGCATAGCCCTGGCCCTCAGTGTTACAGGTGAGCATTGAATTATGGTTCGTAAGCGGTAGCACCCATATCATTAACTCAGAGCACGGGAATAGCTCTGGTCTGGTGGCGACCTTCATAATGGCTGATCTCTCTATATTGGCGTAGATGGGTGCCTCCTCAAGCCCCATATCTGGGACTTCCCTGCGGGAGATCATCCTGTAAACATCTCCCCATTTGTACTCAGGCTCCACCCCTGTGACACATTGGGTGTCCTCATAAATATATTCAATTCTTGTTTCCACTTCTGCTGCAGGAACCTCCTCTACTGCTGGGGCCTTCTTTTTCTGTCTCTTAGACATCTTAAGATCTTCCTGCAATGTACAACACCATGGTATTGAGTAATCCAAATTTGTGAACTTTGTGCAACATTTAATTCTTTTTAGGTGTATCAGCATTATATCAGTGCATGCAAACAAACCTTAAGCTTTCATACTGAACAATTTACTAACATGAAGTGCTGTGCAATGTGTTGTTAGCATGATAATGTTTACTGTAGCACATCTTCACCAGGTCTTATGAATGAGTTTCCTTATGATCTATTCCTCATGCATTAAATTTATCAGTCATATTGATGTTGGCAAGAAAACTACGCTATTACGAGGCTTGTCATTTCTTATGAAAGTGATATATAGAAGCAATATGAGCAAACTCTATGCAGATGCATCATACAACCATCATTTCACTGCCTATCACATGCACAGAGAAAAAATAACAGCCTCAGGCTTAACCAGTCGACGCCTCAGCCCTACGACCCCTAGGCCCTCTGCGACAGAAACGCAAACGACCAGCATCGAAGGAAAGCAATATGTCGCTAACATTCTTCACACACCTCGACGGGAAACGACCACATCCCTGGACAAGGAAACTTCATCAAACCGACTCGCGCTACCCTCAAAAGGCGTGGCGTTACCAACGACCGCTCCTTTTGACCCTACCAGTGTTTTAAGCAATCAACAGCAAAACTAGGTCGCGCCAGCCCCCAGGTTCTGCTAATAACTTCCATCGAAACGACATACAAGCCCCCGGACTGTAAAAAAGGAAGCGAGACAATCCACGGCGACTGTGGTCAGTGCAAATCCGCCCCCAGACAAAACCAAACAACGCATACTCCAAATATTGTGACCGCCCAACAAAGTCTGGCGTAGATGGCGTAACGGCCTCCTGCACCTCAAAACCCCCATCATAACCACCAGGTGCAGGTGGCATGACAGCCGCCTACACCTTGCTTCCCCCCAAAGGACTGAAACGGCAGAAAAAAGGAAACGCGGGCCTTTAAAAATAAACAGCGAAAAACCCCCTTCCTATAATCGTTAAGACTATTCGACCGGGAACCCTAACCAACGACGCGAACTGCCAGATGGACGACCGAAGGAAAACCTAACTAAAGGAGAAAACCCCCCGCAGCGTAAAAGAAATCTACTCGAAACTTTGAAAAACGATGCTAAGAGTCAAGACCCTACCTGGAAATCCACCAAACGAGTGAGCTGATGATGGCTGGACTTCTCCTCCTGCCACCTGGACACAGGTACACCAACAGCCAAATCTCTACACGCTCCAAACAACGACAGCTCGTCTCACCGCGACAACACACTCGAAAACAACAAAAACCCCGTTTGTCACCATACATATATAAACAGAACCACACGTGCGAGGAGTCACATCAGTTGGGGCGGCTTTGAAAGTTAAGTTGGGCGGCACAAGCTTCATCCCATCCGCAACGGCGGAACATCCTCCAAACTTCACGGTCCGCAACGAGGAAAAGACACTCCAAAGCACGGTTCGGTGGGAGACGAGGACTTAAGAGTCTACGCTGATCCGCAACGGCGGGGACAACAGTGTTCCTCCTCCTCCAATGCGGTAGAGAGACAACGCCCGCAACACAAAGAGTCGACACTCCTCCGCAACGGCGGACGCGACACCCAATCCAAACTTGGAACGCACCCGCAACGGCGAGGCTCGGTAGAATCCATCCAGAGTTCGAAGTCACCCACAACGGTGGCACGATCAAACCGAACAAGAATCGAAAAAGCATCCGCTACAGCGGCGCGATGAACGGCTAGGAGGATTGGGAGAAGACCCGCAACGGCGGGCTCGGCAAAGATTAAGATGACCCGGAAGCCGCCCGCAACGGAGGGACAGGACAGAGAAAAAAAGAAACCGAAGGCCGCCCGCAACGGTCGGGAAATCCGATGAAAAATATCCCGATGCAAGAAAATTTGAGCCAAAGCTTCAAAAGGTTTTGCAAAACAACAAAGGGCTCGATTTAGATGGAAATTCTTAAGCACTTAAACGATGAAAAACCAGTCAATTTACAGCATTCAAGATTCGAAAAAGCGCTTCAACCTTCAGAAGCTAAAATCAAAGAGATGAAACCAAGAAAAGGAGGGCCCCAAAATTTTCAGAATTTTGGGAAATTGTTGCAGGTGCAACAAGAAGATCACGAGTTTGACTGGATAGATGAATGTAACATATCATTTGACACATTAAAAAGGAAACTAGTAGAGGCACCTATCCTTAAGTTCCTGAATTGGTAGATCAATTTTCACGTACATATCGACGCATCAAGCCTGGAAATAGGCGTGATATTAACACAACCAGGGGACGATGGAATGGATTACCCTATAGTTTATAGCAACAGAAAAGTAAACAAGGTGGGAAGAAACTATTCGACAACATAGAGGGAAGCATTAGGAATGGTCTTTGCACTACAGAAGTACCGACATTACCTACTAGCCAACCCTTTCATCTTCTATACTGACCACCAAGCATTGAAATACCTTGTAAACAAACCTTTGCACCATGGGAGGATTTGTCGATGGCTACTACTATTCTAAGGATTTTAATTCGAAGTCGTTTTTAGACCAGGAAAATTAAATGTCGAACCCGATCACTTGTCGATAATCGACACGGGAGAGGAGCTGGCGGGAGTCGAAGATGACCTACCGAATGCACACTTATTTCGAATAGAAGTTGTTCAAGCAGAATTGGAGGAAATAGCTCAATTTCTAAAAAATGGTCAAGCACCAGACGGCATGAGCACGGAAAAGAAACAAATATTAGCTATGAAGGATGCATGCACCATACAGCCTCATAAATGGATTTTTATATAAAATGGGCTTGGACGACATCCTCAGGTGATGCGTATTAGAACACGGAAGAGATAATATCATGTACGAAGCACACTACAGACCATCGGGAGGACATTTTCAAGCAGATACAACTGCCAAGAAAATCCAACAGTCTGGGTTATGGTGGCCGACATTATACAAGGATTGCAAAATTTTTGTTAGCCAGTGTGACTAATGCCAACGACTGGGTCGACCTCTACCTAGTACATAAATTCCCTTGATATCAGTAAACCCAAGTTTGACATTTGAAATTTGGGCCATCGACTTCATAGGACCATTCCCAATACCAGCAAAAAGAACAGGTGCAAGATATGTAATAGCCGTAGTAGAATATGTAACCAAGTGGGAGGAAGCAGAGCCTGTCGACACATGTTCCAGTGAGATAGCTGCTAAATATATCTATGAAAACATAATTACTAGATTTGGATGCCCACTAACCTTAATCAGCGACCAAGGATCACAATTTATTAACAAAACAATCAAAGCACTGACAAACTAGTTCAAAATTGACCACCGACGTAGTACAACTTATCACCCTCGGTCAAATGGAGCAATAGAGGCATTCAACAAAAGATTAACAAGGGATTTAACAAAAATCTGCAACACCAACAAGGATGATTGGGACGAAAAAATCCCTGGAGTATTATGGGCTTACAAAACAACATACAAACATTCGACTGACCAAACACCGTTCCGACTAGTCTATGGCCAAGAAGTAGTTGTTCCACTACATTTTCGACATCAAACACCTATCATAGTAGATATTTTACATGTTGATGTCGAAGAAGGAAAGAAGGACCGACTGATGCAACTAAGCAAGTTAGAAGAACAACGATTGCTTGCTTTACAACATCAAGAAATTCAAAAATAGCAGCAGAAGGCTTGGCATGATCGCAATATCAAAAACAAAAAACTGTAGGTAGGGGACCTCGCCTTACTATACAACATTCAAGTAAAAGGGAAACCCAAAAATTTACACACATAATGGATGGGACCTTACATTGTCGAAGAAATTCATGCCAATGGATCACTTCGACTAAGGACGTTACAAGGCATAATATTTTGGAAACTTGTTAATGGTGCCCGACTAAAATGGTACAAAAATTAAGCAATTTAAATATATATATATATNACCGCACTTTGACAACTGACATCAACCCCATCGACACACCACCATCAACCACCCGCACAATCGACATTGACCGATGACCCCGAAGGTCAAATCACGCCTTCATGACTATGGTCAAAAGGAGTGCCAAAATCAAATCACATTTAACGCAAACTCGATAGACCGTGATAGACCATCATTTCCGCCATTAATACATCCATCGACAGAATCATCACCCGCTCCACCTATAAATACCGTACCAGAAAAAGATCATTTACCATATTTTGAAGAGATAAAGCAGCCAAGTATTCAAAAATCTGAGAGTAGAGACCCTGTAAGAAAATCCGACCAAGAAACCGACAAAATGGCCCTGAATCAAACTAGAGCGCAGCTGCAAAAAGAAAAGAACTACAATCCGCTGAAACCCCACTCATGAGAAGATTAAGAAACATAAAAAATGCCAAGGTACAATAAACTTCATGGGCAAAAACCTGGGCAGAAATCAAAGAATGGGCCTATGTGGACAAGAAAATGACATAAGAAGTGGAGAAGATAAGCCACAATACCATTATGAGTTACATGAACACACCATTCATGGCGAGCTTTGGAGGAACAAAATAAATAGCAGTGAGATTTATCATCAGTTGGTATCACAATGGAAAATTTTACTTCGACAAACCAGTAGAAATTTCTAGCGAAGTTATATACAAACTTACTGGTCTCTCAAATCAGGACAACCTTGTACCTATTGGTATAAAAGAAGGACTGGTAGAATGACTGACTGGAACACCAATAGAGAAGAACTTGAAAGGGCTAATGATCAGTCAAATACAAGCTCGAACACCGCAAATTGTGGCCAAAATCATAGGAACAAGACTCACTCCTATAGGTCGAGTGAGTGATTTGAAGCTAGACATGCTGGAAGTAGTCGACACAACAACATCCACATGGAAAGTCTACCATTGGGGTGAACCTGTTGTCGACATGCTCAAGACTATATGTGAGAAATGTTAGGAGTCAGCCGGTATTATAAGGTTCCCATCACTGATAATCTGGATAGCAATGTACCACTTGTGTCCAGTCGAAGACAAGCAGTTCCAAGAACCACACAAATATCACATGTGGAGGTTCAAAACATTTTCATAGAATGGAACGCTGAAAGAATTGGAAAATGGTAAAGTCATGCTGGAAACCTGGTTCCAAAAACTAAAACTCCAGACAACTAGATGGAGGGTGCCTCAGAACATCCGAAGAAGTCTACCAAAAACAACACATATCCAACTCAAGCTCGACCACATGGTAGTCTGGTACATGCAGGGGGTGAAAGCAGCAGCAAAACCCCTCGACTTTTACCCAACAATCGAAGATATTTTTCGAGAGCTAGCTCGATAATCCAATACAAAGCTATCAATACCAACAAAGGCCAAAGAATTAAATCAACCAATCGAAGAACCATTGACTGACCAGCAAAAAGAGGAGGACTATGAACTTTGCTTATATATCAGTACCTTCATGTTGGAAGATATACCGGCAGAGGATACTAGCATAATTCAACTATTAATTGTCCCACAACCTATCCAAATGTGAAGCACATTGACTGAACATCAAGTAGCTAGACCAACAGAAAAAAGTTTCATCTTGGCCCACCGAAAGGAAGAAGGAGAAGAGCAGATAGAAGAAGATATCGAATTAGATAATCCAGAATATTCTATGATGAAAGAAAACTTAAGGAAAATAGCAAAGGAAATAGCATCCTCAAGGAAAAGGAAGGCAATTCAGGGAAAAGGGAAGGGGAAGCGTAAGATTATCCTATCTAAGTCAGAAGATGAAGAAGAACTGTTAGCTACTGCAGTCGATATCATAGAAGATGCAGCAACAAATAAAGTTTCAATCAAAACATAATTCAAGCAGTTCGTAGACGTAGGGGCAAAGCAAGGGAGATCGAAAAAGGAAAGAACTGCAACCACTTCAGTTTATGAGAACATTGTTGATCTAGTTTCTACACCTCCACCCCCATCTCCAACCCAGATCACACAAGAAGATACCCCACAGATACCCACCATAATCCTGGTCGATATCTGTAAGAATGCCATGCCGAAGACACTGAAAAAACGATTTGACCATGATGATGATTTCCAGGCATTCATTGAAAAATTACCTGAACTACTCACCTCTGTTCAGAAAATTACCACCAAATGCCCTCTAATTGAATCTAGTTCACCACGCCAAATACCCCAGAAACCAAGATCTGTGGGAACTATCAAGTCTACATTCTTAAGGAACCCCGACAAGACATCTCAAAGTGTTGCAAGTCACACTTCATCATTTATCCCATCAGATATCTCAAATCCCCTACCAGCCGATGAACCAGAAAGAGACGTGGAAGAAGATAACCAAGAAGATATCAACCAGGTGATCGACAACCTATTCTCTAATGATCTAGCCAATTCACCACCAGAATTCGAAGACCCACTGTCGACTAAAAATATCCTCACTACAAAAATTACACCAAACCATTCACCATCTCCATGGCCACTTCCCAATCCAGAACCTTTACCAAACCCTGGACCACCTGTTTCAAATCCCCCAGATACACACCAAGCTACAAGTTTCACCCAAGAAATTCAACCGAAAAATCCACCGACTAATAGAGATCAGAAGCCAAAGAACCAACCACAGGGGAATCTACCACTTGCAGAAGCACATGCACAACAGTAGACAGACCAACGGAGACACAAAATTAAAAGAAAAGACAAAAAGAAAAAAGAACACCACAAATAATTAAAAATGGCAGTGATCCTCATCATCCAATTTGGATCGACTACTACAGTCGACACAAAGAAACTCAGAGATGGAGAGTTGGGTCAACTCCTAGAAACTATCACCGCATAAGCAACAGTAAGAAACCAGACTAAACAAGAGCAGATCAACAACACTAAGAAAGAGGAAATGAAGTTTCTGACAAAATGTAGGAGTTTGATTCAAATAGTAATACAAGGACCTCTAGAGGTCGACACTGACAAGCCGCTCGAAAAAGCATATCAGCTATTTGAAAGTATGGTGTCGACTGTACAATCACATCTCCAGAATGCGAAGGAAGATCAAATAGAGGAAACATCCAGACTACTCAGGCAGTAGTATACAACATTCTTGAAAGCTCACAAAGTATTACAAGACCACTTGGAAGAATATATCATCACATATGAAGTAATTTGTGATTGGCTTGCCTATTACGGACAAGTATTTCAGCAGACTCGTGAGACTCGTGAGAAGATTCAAGTGTTAGAAAAGAGACGAGGAAGTGAAGAAACAATGAGAAATAAAATACAAGAACAGATTGTATTGGAAACAACCAAACTGTAGAAACTGGAGAGATAAGCACACCAGTGGGTATAGTAATCACTACCGAGCCTCGACAAACTGGATACAATTTGTCCACAGATGAAAAGACTACTAGATGCAACAGAGGAGAAAGCTCAATTCATGGGACTCAACGTGGAAAGCATTGCAGACCTCTCCATCCAAGAAAAGATGTTGACTCTGTCAAGCATCACAACATTGACTATCGACATCCAGAAAGTACTACAGAGTTGGACAGAATTTCAACATCAACTGGCTATTACAGCAAAAGCAATTGTGGAAATATGTGTGCAGAAACGACCAACCATCCGACTACACAGTCCATGAAGACAAACAATACCAGAAGCAACTACCTTAGACAATACATTGTTAAGTACCTCACCTATTTCTTCGGGACGAAGAAATATTTTGTTCCTGGGGGAGATGTTGGAGGAGCTAGTTGGTGAGCCGACTAGTTGAATAACCGACTAATTGGAGATTAGGTTGGCCGCATGAGGTCGTGTCGGTTGAACGAACCGATAGGTAGTTATATGTAACCATTTGTAAATCATATATATTAGGCGGTTGAGCTAGATAAGAACTCGGTTCAGTTCTGTGTATGTATGGACCCTCATGTTATAATATAATCTGTTACTTCCCTATCTATGTTCTTGTCTCATGTGTTTGTTATGTCTATATGATTCTATGTGTATTATTGGTAACCCTCTATGATCCGTGAATTTACAACAATATGTCAACATCGCCCATTTCAATATTCCATAAGAACCTGTTCAAGATAAAACCATAACTTGTGAAAATCAAATTTCACATTTAAATATAATTTATTAAACATTTTTTAAAATAATTTAAAAATAAAATACTCATGTACATATAAACATAGTAAATAAATGCATTTGAAAACATTAAGGGTCATCGAAAAAATTACATACCTTCTCACATTAGCCATCCTTTCATTGAATTCATGGCTTAAATTTTTCTTGCACCAATTAACAACATCGTTTGAATTTGCGAGGTGTGAAGCGGAGTGATTCATTTGATATCTCATAAGTGAACATTTTATGCAGGTCCCAACACCATCATGTTCTCCTTTTCCATATCCTATTTCAAAAAATATCCATGTGTGGAAAACATCCATTTTATTATTAATGCAATACAACCATAAGAATGAGTGTGTCTATTTAAACTGGCCAGCACAACCATCTGACCACACCCAATGCTCTTTAAAAGTGACCCCTCATCTTGATAATTCGCTATAAAGAATATTAAAACAATGTTGAACAAAATGTGTATCATGTGTATGATCATCACTAATGTAGAAATGGTACTCTTTAATCACTTCATGATTATTTTCATCGCTGTTAGAACCATCAAATTGAAGCTCTGCATGTCTATACAAAATTTGCACAAGTATAGATACCTGGTCTGAATGATACTACTCACTATGTATCTCCTTTTGTGGAGTGAAAGTGTAATTTTCAGCAAAATCAACAATTGATAGTATTATTCCTTTTAGAAATACATCTCGTGATTGCTTAAACTGTAAGTCTTTCCATCATGTTGTATGAGAGTGTTTGATATATCTATATATTTTCTCCCTGAACGACTCTATAAAATTTGTCACAGAGATATCGTCTTCAACTAACTCAAACTTTATTGGTGTTGCTATTGAATCTGTAACATGAGTATAATCAACATATTCATCTCTTCCATTTCACATTATGATCATTTGGATCAATGGGGTATTTAACATAAAAAAGAGCCAAATGAGAACATTCTTCACATTTTCTTCCACCGACGCATTGTTTCTTATGGAATACTTGATCATTCTCTTGTGCACATAATATTTTAGATACAAATTCACGAACACTAGAAGGAGGGGGTTCATTTGGGCAACAATGTATGCCAAAGTTATTAAATGTCTCATAATATAATTCAAATATTTCTACATGGTATTGACAACATGTGTCCCAAACAACAATGGGACTGACATACCATGGTTTAAGTTTCACAAATGTGCTAAGTGAAATATTCACATCAACATTACTCTCCATAAAAATTTTGAACATTTCCACTTGAATGGCCTTTGTTATGTGTTTGTAATGAGTTTCATGGTTTCCTTTAGATATACAACGCTACACAACATCCTTTTCATTTGGTAAGACATGATATTTTAAATGCAAAAACTCTTTCACCTTGTCCCTCACATTATCTGGAAGTCTATCTTGATAAGGTTTCCTAGAGATAGTAACCCAACATGCAAATTCATCATCTTCATCTAATTGAACCCTAATTTTTTTATGCTTCCATAAACTTAATCTTGATGTTTTTTACGTTTTTGTAGTCATGGCCAACAAACGATCAGTTGCATTGTCTTTTTCCACAACCCCTATTAGCAAGGTTTTACGAGCAAACACTAAATCAAGAGATTGTTTCCTTGCAAGTGTGGCAAGGGCCAAGGTCATGATTTTTGATGCCATCTCATTTATTTTAACCTCTTTGATACTTTTAATGCCCAATAATTTAATTGCATCTTTTAGACTTTTTTTCTTTAACAATCTATGTAACAATTGAGTTTGTGCTATGACATAAATACCTTCAAGATCATTTTTGAGTATTTGTTTTTCTCTATATTGAGTTGTATGATCATGCATCAAAGGTCCCAATTCTTCAATTTTACTTGAATCCATATTCTCCAAAAAATTGTCATCAATGACGATATTGTTGCAACTTCCAATTAATCTTTGTAAATTCACAGGTATGGTAGGATGTTGTAGGTTGGATGTTGACCCTACATGAAAATATACAAATTTATAAGAAAGTGAACTTTCAAATAAATTATATACTCAAGTATTAAATACAATTTTATAAACATTAAAATTTATTTACTCACCAATCATGGTCTCGCGATCAATGTTTCCCATCGTTTGTTCCACATTTGTCATTTCCTCATCGCCTCCATGTTCTTCATTTCTTTCATTAACATGTTCCTCAACATTTTGCATTCCTTCATCACCGCCATGTGTCTCCACATTTTTATTTTCTTTGTCACTGCCATGTGCCTCCACATTTCTTTTCATTGCTCTTTTTTCTCTTAACTTTCTCATGTTGTCATGTTTTCTTTCTTTTCTTGTCTCTCCATCAGGTCTGGTGTGATCATGTTTTGTTGCACTATTCTTTAGGTTTCCCATGTTGAAAGAATTGAAAACCTAAACTCCAATGCCAAAAACTTGAAATCATACTAATATGTTGGATATAAAATTGTACAAGTAATCATACCAATTACAATATGACATGAAAGCATAACCAAATTCACAATATTTCTCTTTGTAAAAATAAGAGTAATATGCTAAAACCAAATTCACCATGTCCCTTGTATAACAAAATCTAATATGACAAAACATAATATGTAATATGTTGCTTTAAAAACAAATTGCCAAAAACCAAATTTGCTTTTATCCTTTAAAAAAATTTATTAATATGCTATAACAAAAGACATTAATATGCCAAAACATCCATAACCACAAAAAACCTTAAAACCATAAAACGTCCATAAGCACAAAAAAAATACCTTATAACTATCGGAACTGTAATATCCGCACTGTAAATATACGTAGTATAAATATCTGAATTGTAAATACCCCGAGTTGAATTTTTATGGAATTATACTTTAGTGTGAGCGTATATATATAAATCTCGGACGAGAAATTTTAGGATCTTGCTGAGAATCTCAAGCATTTAATAGGTCGGCCCCTAAAATATTCTCAGGGATTTAAGTAATAAAAGTCTCACTCGAGAGTTGTTTAACTCTTTCGGCGAAGAGTTTAACCCACCTATCGGGCGAGTATTTTGTTTAACCCCAGGTTACTTTTCGGGCTAAATATTTCTCGACCGATACATTAATATGATTCTCGGCTGAGAACTTTTCTTGGCTGAGAGTTTCTGGTCAACAAATACAACAACTATTTCTGCACCTTTCTGAAATTTGTCATTTTCTCATTGTGAAAACACTGCAAAATCTAAGAATTACTTGTCGGAGTTTATACCAATAGATTCATCATTGAATCTACTTTCTCATAGTATGAGAATTTGTGAATATCATTAAGGATTTCTATTTTTTACAAAAAAATTTCTAAACAGTATCATTACAAAATTCAGTGAGCTAAAAATTAGTCACAATGAAAATTCAAGATTGTCACAACGATAGCAAAAAAAAATGTAAAAACTCGGGAGATGTTCCTTGCATTGTCCTATTCAAAAGGGTAGTTTTATTTTGTATGATAAGAGTCATATTTGAAAGAAAATGGGACAAGACAAACATGTGTCAATAACACACCATTTTTTAAACATATGTTATTTCGAAAAATAATAAAAAATAGTGTTTATGTATGAAAATCATCAACATATAGTCCATTCCAAAGTACAATCTATGTAGATTATGAATGTGAATTTGGTTTCCATAAAATAAACAACCATATCTAATAAAAATGAAGGGCACACAGGTCACTCATTATCCAAACCTAAACATTTAAAGTATAAGTCCTTGGTTCCCTTCAAATTTGTCCTACTGTATTTCCATAAAAAAATTTCAAAAAAATATGAGTACAAAGATAATAGAATTGTATAAAAATCTTATGTTTACGTCAAGGTGAAATTCCTAAGGGGGATATGAGCTTGAAAGGGTTTAAGTTGAAAAACATAAATTTTTGCAGTTTTTTGTCAAAAAATAGGCAAAAAAGTGTATACCAACTTTGTGTTTTCACCCATAGTAGGTGGTGGTAGGTTTAGGATGATCCCAATTTTGACTGGTTCAACCAAAATTCCGCCGTGGAATACCACATGGCCCAACAGAGCTCCAAAAGGTGTGCAAAATATACATTTCTTCAAATTCAGGGAAATTTGATACTGGTGACAGCGTTCCAACATCATTCTCAGGCTCTCTATGTGGTCTTTTATGAGCCTAAATACTGTCCAATCATCAAAGTAGACTTCAAGAAATTTTTGTATAAAATATTTAAAGGCAACCCCTACGATTTTGGAAAACATCATAGGCACATTCTTAAGTCTGAAGGGCATTTCTGTATACTGGAAACATCCCCACTCCACCACAAAGGTAGTCTTGTGTCGATCCTCCTTTGAAATCTTGATTTGATGGTAACCAAAAAATATATCCGTGAAAGAGTACATCTCTTTCCCTCCAACATTCTCCAGTACCTCATCTATAAATGGAGTCGGAAACGAGTCATGTAAAAAAGCATCACTCAACTTTACCAAGTCGACAAAATTCTTACTTCACCTAAGGTATTATTGTCCTGCACTACAATTGGGATAATCCACTCCTATTCTTTGACGGGTTCTATAACACCCGTCTCTAGCATTCAATCCAATTCACCCTCAACCTTTTCTTTGTATCGTAAATTTAATCTGTATGGTCGTTGCTTGACCGGTTTTGTGTTGGACCTCAAAGGTATCTTCATTTCTTTGAGGTCGTCAACTATTCCTTTCATCTCTGAAAATTTGGTAGGGAACAGATCCTAGAATTCATGTAACAAATCGGTGATCTTCCCCACAATATCATCATCCCAATAATCTTGTATATTAGTGAACTTTGGGTTTTTAGGCGAGCCAATATTTACTTTCTTAATTTTAAGTGGACTTAGGAATTGGTTGCTGGAAATGGAAAATCCTCCCACTGCATGCATACCTTATGACTTAGGTATGTTTATGTCGAGCGAGTCATCATCATCTAGTTCTCTTGTGACATTGTAACATTCCATCCAATGGTGGATTTCCGCGGTGCACTGATGGAAATTTGTGGTTGCGACATGGATTTCCTCAAATATCTTCTCTTTCATTATCTGCAGTGAAGCATCAATTGTTGGATGATCACTTGAAAAATCAAATGTGTATGTGAAGCTTGTAGCCAACTCTTCCCACTCGAGAGTTCCTCATCGCAACTCCACTGATGTGTACCAATTCCTTGGTACCATATCCAATGTATGTATAAAGAAACGAACCCATTCTTGTCGTGAATACTCTTTCCATGTTGTGCGACAATGCTTGATATGTTTGCCAGGATTTTTCAATCATGTGTATACTTGCAATCATTATAACTGATCTCTTCTCCAAATCTAATCTCCAACAATATTCTGCATTGTGGCCATTCAGAGATATATTGTTTATGTCTACCCCGCCATCTAGCGGGCGTAGCTTTCAGCACAAAGTGCAAGGTGGAAAATCCTTGTGATTCTATGAATTTTGCTTCAAGTTACACCAGAAAAGATACAAGGTTAGGTAACCCTTCATATGTAGGAAACTCACTTGCCTCGACTACTACCCATCGCATAGATCTTGTAATTCTTGCGCATCTTTGCATGGAAACTTCATGCAGTTGGTTATGCCAATTTTCTAATGCTTCGTCGGAATTGGATGTACAGGAGCTAACACTCCGCTAACTCAAATTTCCATCAGATGTTGGTTTTATATAGTTTATCTTGCATACATGATATTATATAGCTAATCCGGGTAATTACCTTGGCCTTCACTGTTCCTTGGCTCGACATATCTCTGCCCTTCAAGTAGATCAATTGACATGACCACCCTTATCTCGGAATCTTCAAATGACAAGATTATTTTCATAAAATTAATTATGGTTTGATTATCTATCACCCAATAAATCCCAAAAAGTTTAGGATATGGTTTTTTATCATTGACAATGTTGATCACTTCAAAGTCTGCGTATGTCCTCAATCCTTCTACCTCGACAGGTACTTGAGTTAGTCAACCATTGGGTAGAACGTTCAACTGATTCACTAGCCTTAGCTGAATGGGAGACCAATCCAGTCGCGGTTTATTCATGCTTTCCCATGTCTGTCTTTTTAGGATGTTGACATCAGAGCCCAAATCTAATATGATATAGTCCATATCATAATCTCCTATTTGCGCAGTCATTTACAATTCGCAGACAATTTTTAATCTTTTCCTGACATGGTTAACTCTCTTTCTGGGTCGCATGTCTTTTGAAGTTTCTTCCATAAGTGCTGCCAATTCTACGACAACATCTCTATCATGGATTAGTGGTAAAAAAAAATTGAAAAATTCCTTGATCTTACTAACATTTTTCATTGGTTTCTTCCTGAGTAATTGCTCAAATATTTCAGGCATCTCCTTTACTTGTCTAGATGTCGACTCTTGATTGGTATCAACAAATTTTGGTTGCACATACAATAATACTTCTTTCTCCTTCTGGACGTATAATGGTACTTTCTTTTGTTTGTGTTGGTGGATATTGAGCAGGATGATACTATGTTTGCACTCATTCAGCTTGCATTTGCTCATCATTCTTCATCAATTAGGTATCCACAGTCTTTTCTTGCCATAACTGCAATGATCTGCAATCCTTCTCGTCATGTCCTATCGATTTACAAAATTTACAGTGCATACTAGCTAGTGTACTTACAATATTCTATAAATACAAAAATTATTCTGACCTATGGCCTCTAGTTTGACATATTCTACACCAAGGCATCCCTTGGGAGTTTATTGGGTTCAATGCTCCTGTTGCGACATAATTCATGATCACCAGACAATTATCTTTGTGGTGTCCATTTGTTCTACATCTTGTACACCATAGATCCTCTTGAACTTCCTTACCTTTCTTGATGTCCTGGAGCTGCACCGTAAGATTGTCCAATTGCGACTGAATCTACATCATTCCTGCATCGATTTCTCCAATCAACAAGGATTCTAGTTTCATTGTTATTTCCATAGCTTCTATCTGTGACACAATATTCTATTGCATTAATGGGATCCAGATGTGCAGCAACAAGGAGGCATTGAACCATTCCTTGTGACGGTACATCTAACATTTGGAAGCTCATTTTGGCTATTAATGTCTTGAATCTCTGGTAAAAGTCCCAAACAAACTATGTGGTAGCTGCTTGATTTCCTTAATCTCTGTAATGCAGACTTCAACTTTCTAAACTCATCTATCATTTTGATTTGAATATGGTCGAGCGTTTTCTGCGCAACTCCTACTGGCACTATAGAAAATCTCATGTACCAATCTAGCGCACAACCTCGTAGAGTCATGACTGTCTGTGCTTTCTTTATGTCCTCATCCTGGACCTGTTGGAGAATCCATACGGATTCACAGAGAAACCAATGTTGCTCTGGGTCTTCCAACCCATTTGCATTAAATATTGGAAACTTAATGTATGTTCCATCCATTATGTTGGCTCTTGATACACTTGGGAAACAAATTTGAGTAGTCGGACTCCCTTGTCCACTATTCACAACAATAGTACTATTTATATGGCTCCCGATACACTTGGGAAAAAAATTGAGTAGTCGAACTCCCTTGTCCACTATTCACAACATTAGTACTGTTTATATTTACAAGTCTACTTGGAGACGAGTTTCTAGATCTGACCTCTGGTGATGTATGCGGCGTTGTAGGTGTGTCGTACTCATGCTATGGCCTTGGAGTTTATGTTGATTCTTATAATTCTTCCTCTCCTTCAGATATTGGCTAATATTCTTCTTCTTCGTTGCAATATCCTTCGTCCAAGTACGATGCAATCTCATACTCTTCTCCTCTTGTCATACTGAAACTCCCTCTTCTTGTAACGATTTGTCTTCTCTTTCCCCACCAAAATATTCTCCCACTTCTTAAACAATCAACCTCTATTTCAGTTTCAGTATCTCCAAGGAACATCTCACCCTAGTTTGTGTCATTATTCACATAGTTCTACTGCGACATACCCACCTTTATGTACACAGCTTCCAACTGTCACATTTGTAGGATTCATTTTTCACATACAAGAATTTTTATCCATGTCTTCAATGACGACAAATATCTTTTGTGGGGTCCTTGAAAATATTTTCGCTCTGCCTCACTATATGAGGTTATTCTGTCGACAACAGACTCATTAACGCATCCCTCCAAAATATTGTCTACCCAAAAATCAGCAGCCCTCGACACAAGGTTTCTCACACTTTTCAATCATTGAATCAATTGAGGATTCCACTCCGTCAGTTCTCCTCCTTGGAAATTTCTTTGTCGGGTTTCCAACCTAGACAATCACTCATGCAACATAATGAGAAACTCATAAATGAAAATCTCATGAATATCCATGTAGAGGTATCAGCCCAACCACTCTATTGGATTCAATCGAGACCCTTTACTCTCTACTCGTGCAAACTCTAACGCTTTGAAATCCTCCCAATCTTGGATTTCAAGCTTCATCGACTGCCACAACATATCCCTCACCAAAATGATTCGGTCCCGGCAACAAAACCATTTGTTTTCTTTCTGGTGTCTTTGACCCAGGTTCAGTCCCTTCTCTCTTGCGCACAACAAATCCCAAAATATCGACCCAACAGAGAAAAGCCCAGTCGGAAACACCTGCAACGCAGGTGCAGTCTCACCTGAGATATCTTTCTATGGGTAACTACCAAAACCAGGTTTCCACATTTGAGTGGGGATTTCACGTCCCTTGGACTTATTCCAAGGTGCTCAACCGAAGCATGTGGATGGATTATTTATGCTTACTATGCATAGTTAGGACGCAACAAACTTCTTCCTTTGCAAATAATATAACAATAACCCCGGTGCAACATAGATACATTCAACTTATAATAGTGTGACTGGTATATTTAAACTTATCCATAAGAAAATACATAAGCATTCATTCACAACAACTTATACACATGCAACTTAAACACATTCAACATTCACACATATAACACCTAATCTAACATGGAAACCCATTCGGGGAAAAACCAAAAAGGTGCTCTTCATCTAGCATGAGAAATATATGGCACCTTTGGTCTGCGCACTAAGCTGCAAACTCTATTCTAGATCTTTTGTGCTTATCTATACATACTTCTTTCTCCTCTCGTTCTCTCTTATCTTATGTCGGTTGTCACACCCCGGTTTTGACCCCGTTTGCATGATGTATATATTGTAATTAATCGTGGTGAGGAGCTAAGGCAAAAGCCCCACCATTGATTTGGTTGTGTATGTTTCGGCAATAGGGGTAGTTGTCGATGGTCTATCGTGCTATGTAGCACATTATAATTTGGCATCATGTAAATACGCACATCAATTAAAAATAAACCACAACCAGCTACGGCGGTGCAACGTTGAATGAAAAGGGCATGATTCCAAAGGATAAGGGGGTGGGGGATGTCAAACCTTGAACTATGGGGGAAACCCATGTGTTACCCTTGTTTAATTTGCCATCTTCCCTTGTCTCACCCTTTTCAACCTCTTTATTGTTTTTGTTGAGGTAGTTGGGGGCAGTTAATGCTGAGTGGTGGTGGTTGTGGCAGGACTATCCATCCTTGCCCACGTACCCACTCCACCAGCGGACTTCCTCTTCTCTCGCGTGGGGCAGAAGAAACATTCTTCCACGACCTTCCATTCACTCCACTCCTTCCCTAGTCGGTTCATGCTCATGCAGGAGCTGAAGTCTGTTTTCATCCTCACGCAGGCAGCTGGTCGGGCTCCTCACCGCGCGTGCTCTCTGTGGGTTGTTCGTTTCCCATCGTGGTCTGTTCATCCGCACGCACAAGCAGGAAGTTGCTCATCCTCATGCAGGGGTCGATTCTATCTTCCTCACGAGCTGGTCGAAGGTTCCCTCTTTGGTTTTGCGCATGCAGCGAGCTGGGAGAGCAGCCTCGCGGGCATGAATTTCTGCTGTGTATGCGGCTTGCTGTTGATTTCACCCACGTTTTGGGTTGTTGTTATTCTTCCCACGATTTTTGGATGTGGTTGTGAGTCTGATTTCTTCTTCAATGGACTGCGTGTGTGTCTCTTCCATGTTTGCATGGGCTGTGTCATTCTCCAGCGTTTGTGTTGAGGGGCTATGTGCTGTGGGTTCGTGGACGTTAGTTGGCTGTTGATTGCCACAATTGTCAGCTGGGTTTTCCCATGTCTATGCTGGGAGTGCTGCTTCTGTCCACGCTAGGAGTTTGGCTTCTCCTTTGTTTTGAGACTGTGGGTTGTGGCCATCATTCATGGTGTGTTTGGGCTACTGATATACCCTGGTTTGGGTGTTGTTGCTGAGTTGTTTTGGCCACGTTAGGGCCAAGAACAACTCTGTGTTGTCTTGTGGACTTGAGCTGTGCTCATCTTTTGTTTTGGATTATCCCTGGTTGTCTTTGCCTTCTTCACGGTGTTGTGATGGGATTTTGTTGCTGCGGGTATGCAGTGGTTGTCCCTTGGACTGTGCTGGCTTGGCCGATCGGTTGATGGCCTGATAAACCCAGCTATGTTGGTTTGACTGATTTGGTCCCTTAGCTATGTGTAAGCCTGCATTGACCCTTATCCTTGGAGGAATCATGCCCAGCTCGGGGTTGGCAGTGTTGCTGAGAGATTGATGAGCATGCTGGCCTATGGTTGGGTGGAACGTTGCAGCGACGTAGCTGGTTGCGGGGTGAGTTCTTCATTAAAAAGATAAGCAATCTTGTCTATTTGAATTTTGCAATTATATTCCCTGTTAATGAATGTGATGAATATGAATGAATGCCTATATGAATGCATGTTAATTCCGCTGCACATGATAATTAATTACACCTGTGTATTTACTATTTCATGAGGAATGATGAGCATGCTAAATGCTGGAATGTGTGTGTTGCTTCCACTGAATGTTGAGTAATTGTGCATATCTGTATGTTTTATGCATCTTTGTATGATGACTGTTTAAGACTTTGAGCATCTGGTTATGATCATGCATCTGGCTATTTATGATTTATGCCTTGTAGTATGTATCATGTTTAAGCATTTAATTTCAGCATTGCTATCTGATCATGTTCATGGGGGGACTTGCCCGTTATTGCTGTTTGGGGTGTTCGTCGCGTCCTCTTCTCCGGTTGGATAAGGGATGGGGACGTGACATTGGTTACATTCCTCTACTTGACTCTACTATTGATCCACACATAACCTAGATCGACTCAGTATCTTCTACACTTCTGCGCACTCAACTACAGATTCTCAACTTAATGCACTTAGCAAAACTAACAAACAACAATAACCAGAAGCTAACACAGACTCCAGAGGCGGAAGAACTAAAGAGAGTGTAATCCGCATACAACTTGGGTTCCTCTTTTTATAGACTCTTTACATGTCGCTTTCTCAGTCGACCTTCTACACATATCCCACATATTGTATTTCATATTCTAGTGACACATTACAGTAGAAACTAACGACCTGACTTAAAAATATACCTTCATACGTGTGATTTTCGTCAGCTCTAGCTGACCTCATACCCCCAATCTTTCTGACCTGTCGCTTTCTAATCGTTGCATCGTTGCACGTCTTTTGACATGGCTCCACTATGTCGCATTGTTTCTATGTTGTGTCCTTTCCCTCTATAATGTTTTTTCTTTTGTTGTAGATTCTTCTTTTGTCACTGCTTCTCCTCTGTTGTGGCTTCTCTTCTTCAACTGCTTCTTGCCTTAACCCCTTCCTCTTTATCTGCCTCTGTCATGCCTCATTTTCCTTCTTTTCCTTCATCTGCTCTTCCTTCCTTCTTTCTATCGTTTCCTCTATCATAGCTCCTTTGTCTTCTTTTTCCTTAGCCCTTTTTTATACTTAAGCAGAATTCTAAATGAATTGTGCTTACCTATCCCTAGGCCCAACAACTTGGTACTTGGATAGTGATGCATCTTTTCACATGACGAAAGCACAGGAGCTATTCAGTAGGTTGGCATATTCAAACTCGGAGTTACATGTGGATCTTGGTGATGATGCCAACTATGTAGTTATATGAGAGAGAACAATTTCGTTTCATCTTCATTTAGGTGGATCATTCAATCCCGAGGATGTACTAATTGTACCAAGACTGAAGAAGAACTTTCTCTCAGTCTCATTTATGGAGGACAGGGGTTTTTCCATTATATTTGGGAGAGGAAAAGTACTCATATATCCAGAGGGATCTATCCCAAGCACAATTTAAAGAGGGAAATGTATACAAATGTCAAGGGGATCATGTTCAATACTTGGTACCTGACAATGACAACTTATATGAGCTTTGGCGCAGGAGGATGGTACACTTGCAGTACAAAGCATTACTGGTTCTAAGGGAGATTGTCACTGGTCTTTCAGATTTCAGTGTTGAGCATTAGGGAATATGCAAGGGTGTGCACTTGCTAAGAATCTCAATACTACTTTTCCAAGCAGTGAGAGTAGGTCCAAGGGGATCTTGGATCTCATTCATTTATATGTATTTGGGTCTATGTCTATAGTATCGTTGCAGAGAGAATCATAATATGTGTTTTTCATTAATGACTTCTCCCGGAAAACCTGGATTTATTTCATGAAGACCAAGGATGAGATCTTCAATCAATTCTAAGAGTTCAAGGATCAGGTAGAGAAATTAATAGGAAAGAAGACAAAAATATTGAGGTTAAACAGTGGAGGATAGTATACCTCCAATGACTCCAAGGATTTATACAAGGAGGCAAGGATGAAGAGGGAGAAGGAAATCTCATACAACCCTTAGAAGAATGGGGTTGTGAAGAGAAATAAATCGTCCACCATTAGTACAGTAAAGGATATGATTCATGATCAGGGATTTTCTATGTTTCTTTGGAAAGAGGCATGTAACATGACTGTCTATTTGTAGAACATATGTCCTCACAAGATATTGGAGGAAAAGACTCCTAAGGAGGCATTCACAAGAGATAAACTATAGATCGATCATTTCAGGATCTTGGTTGTCTAGTATACATCCCTGTACTTATGGAGAAGAGGTTGAAGCTTGAGCCTTCATGAGAGAAGGGTGTGTTTATGGGGTACAACGATACCTCTAATATTTACAAGATCTTCATGCTAGCATAGCGAAATATAATTATCACATGAGATGTTAAGTTCAAGGAAAAATTGTCATTTAGGAAGTCTCATGAGTTACCAGTAGTGACAGAGGATGAGGAGAAAGAGGATCTGAAGGGAAAATAGAGTTATTTGACTTCTATTCAACCTACAGGTGATGAGTGGGAACTAGATCCTTCTAGTTTCGTAAGGATACCCAAATGGTTTGAGCAAACACTAAGAGATGCTTGGGAGCATGTAGAGTCTCCCAAGAGATTGTTCAGGGAGAGTAGACCTTTGAAGAATTTTTCTAATTATATGGAACTAATGAGCATCATCATTGATTCTGAGACTTCTAGTTATGATGAATCAATTGACCATTAGGTTCGAAGCGATTCCATGGTGGAGGAGTACAACTCCATCATGAAGAATGATGTCTGGGATATTGTGCCAAGACCAAAGGGGAAGTCTATGGTGACTTCCAAGTGGCTCTTCAATATCAAGCATGTTGTAGATGGAATCATACATAATTTCAAGGTGAGGTTTGTGGCGAGAGGGTTCTCAAATAGAGAGGGAGTGGATTATAAGGATACATTCGCTCAAGTATGCTTCCATTCAGGCTCTGATATCTATTGCCTCATCCATGAGGTGGAGGATTAATTAGATGTACATAAAGACAACCTTCTTCAATGAGGTCATTGAGGAGGAAGTATTCATAGAGAAACCCCATAGTTTTGAGGTACATGGGAAGGAGTCTCATGTGTGCATGCTTAAGAAATCCTTGTATAGGCTTAAGCAAGCACCTAAGGCATGGTGTTCCAAGATTGACAGATATTTACATAGCATGGGATTCACCAAGAGTGAGGCTGATCCCAACTTGTAGTTCATACTTGTTGGATCAGATCCACTCATCTTGGTATTGTATGTGGATGACTTGTTTCTCACAGGTGTAGAGGAGCCTATAAGGAGGTGCAATACAAACTTAGCCACAAAGTTCTAGATGAAGGACATTGACTTGATGCATTACTTATTGGGGTTAGAGGTTTGGAAGTGTTATCATCAGATCTGCTCCAACAAAATTTCAGTTTCTGGCAGCATCCCAAATGTCTGAAGATAAGAGCCTATTAATAAATCATGTGGTGTCTAGTTTTGGAGCAAGGATGTTTGAGCATGATGACTTGGCTGATGAAGCTGAGAATATAATGATTAAGTTGAAATTTTTGACATACAAGCTTAGGAAAAGCAATATCCATGCCATCCATCCAACAACCCATTCATGATTATGTTTGGAATAATGCAACTCATCCTTTCACAAATTCCATATTTTGACCAACTCTGGTGGCTTTCTATAGTAGCTACTGTTATGTCATTTAGCTATTCATCAATAGGCCTTGGCCTTTGTATTGGTAAAGTTGCAGAAGGAAACTTTCATGGAACCCTTACCGTGATGTTCAGAGTCTTCCTGCCCCCTGGTTTATCTACACATGTCTTGGAATAGGCATTATTGTGTGTGTAATTACCTGTATTGGTCATGTTGCTGCGGGGATTACCAATGGCTTCTGTCTTTGCTGTTATTCCACCCTTGTACTTCTTCTCATTTTAGTGGAAGCGGCTTTGGTAGGAGATATATTCTTTAATCACAAGTGGGAAAAGGACATTCTAGATGATCCAACTGGAGAGTTTGAAAATATTAAAAAGTTTATAGAACATAACATTGACATATGCAAATGGGTTGGTCTTACAGTAGTATTTATTCAGGTATTTTCTTTGCTACTTGCTACAATTCTTCGAGCTATGGTGTCAAATAGGAGACCTGATTACGACAATGATGATGGCAACTACATTGCCTCAAAAGGCACCAGTCACCAACCTTTATTAAGCCAGGGATCCAAAAATCCCTCTGCTCCTGTTACAGGCAAGAACAGATCTAAGAGCAAAGACACTTGGAGCAAACAAATGCGGGAGAAGTATGGGTTGAATCCAAATGAGTTCACTTTTGGTACAACTGAGCCAAACATTACAGATCAAAATACAGGAATTCGATGTGCAATTATGTGAAACTCGTGTTGTTCCTGTGGGGGAATCTCTTCCTTCAGTTGTTTGGCCTGTCTATTAAGGGTAGAGAGCACTTTATTGAACCGAGTTTTTTGTTTCACCGTGTGTTGTGGTAACTGCTTTGTTTCACCCAGTGATGTGGTAATTGCTTCTTTGTTTCATCCTGTGATGTGGAAACTGTTTTGATTCACCCTTTGGGAATGCAACTAGCTGTATGGCTACGAAGCTGACCCAATACAACCATCATTTGTAAATGCAGTTAGGCATGGAAGTTATGTAACATAGTTTTGAGTTACAGTAGGTACAATCACTGCAGCACAAAAAGTTTGGCAGACCTTTCAAGCCCTAGGAGACATTGCTTTTGCCTATTCGTATTCCATGATTCTCATCGAGATCCAGGACACACTGAAAGCACCTCCTGCAGAGAACAAAACAATGAAGAAGGAAACTGTGCTGGGCGTCAGTGTTACAACTGTGTTCTACACGCTATCTGGTGTATTATGATACAGGGCCTTCGGTAACAGCGCACCCAGGAATCTTTTGACTGGTTTTGGATTCTACAACCCAATGGTGTATTATGATACAGGGCCTTCGGTAACAGCGCACCCAGGAATCTTTTGACTGGTTTTGGATTCTACAATCCCTTTTGGGTTGTAGACTTTGCCAATGCATGTGTTGTGGTTCACCTGGTCAGCGCGTATCGAGTATTTGTTCAACCACTTTTTGCCTTCATCAAGGAATGGTGCTCTTGCAAGTGGCCAAGAAATCAATTCATCCACAAGAATTACCATCTGAATATCCCTAGATATGGACTGTACAAGGCTAACCTTTTTAGATTAGTGTGGAGGACGGGCTTTGTGATTTCAACAACCCTCATTTCCATGCTTCTGCCGTTTTTCAACGATGTTGTGGGGATTCTGGGTGCAGTGGGATTTTGGCCTTTAACAGTGTATTTCCCTGTCGAAATGTACATCATCCAGAAGAAAATCAGGCCTTTTTCGAGTAAGTGGATGCTTCTGCAAACCTTGAGTGTAGTCTACTTCTTTGTTTCATTGGCAGCTTCCTGTGGATCCATTGAAGGCATTATCCAAGACTTGAAGTCGTACAAACCTTTCCGGACCACAGATTGATGACAGAGTATATTATATGTGTCAACACAAATACCAAATGGCAGAGTATATTAATTCTACATCGAATTATTCAAGCAGAAAATCAGAACGAGCTCCAGATAAATAAGGCAGACAGTTTTAAAAGATTGACTTTTCTATTTTTAAAGAAATTCGATCCATAGAAGTAGGATTTGATAACTGTCTTAGAAACTTAGATATTTTGTATATAAGGATAGTCACTAGATTGAAAAAAGGGAGGTAGATGTGAGGAAGAGAGTTCCAGCCAAGGGCTGAGATTGTATTGGCAGGGCATGTATACACTCTGTTTTTCTTTATGTAGGATGGTTTCTTTGAAATTATTATAATCATGAGTCTGTTTTGCTTTTATATGAATTGTATCTAGTTATGATTTTATCCTGTATATGGTCAATTACATTCCATTACAAGATTCTTATAATGATGTACAATTACCTTTAAATGTCCTGTTGCAGAACCAGATTCATCCTTTATAAATTCATGCTCGTAGTCTTTCCTATTATTGTATTTTACAATGATACATTTCCTGTTGTTTGGTCTTTAAACCTAGCCTGATCTATGTACTATTATACCTCCAGTAGTCTATCAACTCAGTTACCCATTAAACCAAAATTTAAGATTTCTCTAAGCTTGACCCTAGCAGTCTGGGCTCAACTTTAGAGATAATAGGAAGAAATTGGGTGAGATCTTATTTGGGCAAGGAAAGTACATAGTTCTGATCTTGAAGTGATTTGGGATGGAGGAGTGTAGGCTGATGGCCACACCTATGGTATCCAATCTAAAGAAGATTGACTCTTCGATTTACAGTGAGGGGATCCCAAAGTATATAAACACTTAATAGAATCCTTGATGTATTTGGTCTACACCAGGCCAAATATATGTTTTGTTGTGAATAGCCAGTGAGTCAATTCATGGTGCAGCTAAGGTATGTGCATTGGTTAGCTGTGAAGCATGTGCTCAGATATTTGAGGGGCATAGGGGGGTATGGATTGAGGTATCTTAGAAGTGATAGAGTAGAGTTCTAGGAACACTTAGACTAAGATTGGGTAGTGAGTGTAGTTGATCAAAAGTGCACCTTAGGGTTTTTCTTCAAGTTGGGCTCAGCAGTGATTTCTTGGTTCAGCAAGGAGCAAACTTTTGTAGCAGTTAGTTCAATAGAGCCAGAGTACATGGAAGCGAGTATGGCGAGTTGTGAACAAATATGGCTTTGAAACTTGATTATAGGGTTACTTGGTCAAGAGTTGGGGCCTATAGTGATCCACCTCAATAATCAAAGTTGTATCAAACTCTATAAGAATCCAGTTTTCCATGACAGGTCCAAACATATTGAGATCAAGTACCACTTCATCCGAGATAGGGTCCAGAAGGGAGCAATCAAGCTCTAGTACATTTCCATAGATGAGCAGGTTGCATACATTCTCACCAAGCCCTTGGTGAAAGGGAAGTTTGTTTGCTTCAGAGACAAGCTAGGAGTGGTGGAGAATACCTTCATCGCTAAGAGGGAGTGTTGATGTTTGTAGTGTGGATAGATATTTCCATTGGTGGGTGTCTTTCCCATGAGAATTGACAGCATGACCTTTCATGTATTTAGGAAATTCACTTTGATTAAAGGACTTATTATAACTAATTAAGGTTGATTTGAAGAAAAGCCAAAGTTCTGGGATTTAGTGATTTAAGTTAATCAAATGAATCTTAACACTTGATGTTAATTGGTTGTAATCTAATCTTGTCCTTTTACGTTAGGGTTTTGGTTCAACCCAAAAGTATAAAAAGAGACAAGGAGAGAGGAGACCAGACACATTCATTCGAGAGCGAAACTCAAGCATTCAGAATTAGAAGAATAAATTTATGGTTTTTCAGTCTTTTGAGCAGGAGAACAATATTGAACATGCAGCAGAGTAATAAATGCTGCGGGGGCTGCACTGTGGGTCGTTGGATCTCAACCTGTTTGAGATCCAACCATCCACAGTGCAGCCGCCGCAGCATTTATTACTCTGCTGCATGTAAAATATTTTTTGCCTTTTGAGCAAGAGAGAGAAGGATAGCAAGCCCGGGAAACGGGCAGCTAAATAAAGGAAGATTTTTCTGGTTATGGTAGTATAGACCGTACAGACATAAAGGAAGATTTTACTGGGCATGGGTATTGTATAGGCCGTACAGACATAAAGGAAGATTTTTCTGTGCATGGGTATTGTATAGACCGTACAGACATAAGTGTATGAACAGGTCATATGTTTGTACGTATATGTCATATAGATCACATTATATGGGCATCCATACAGGTGTATGGACCGTATCATACATAATCTATACAACTGTACAAACCATACAACCATTTTTTTCAAGGCTGAGAAGTAGGGTTTTGTTGTGTTTTTCAAGGGCAGTTTTGCAAGTGAAGTTTTGTCTTCAGCAGAGAAGAATTTGCTAGGTTTTCTATGTAATCTCTCAGGGTCGTTTTCTTAGGAAGGAGTCTTTGTAAGCCTGTATTATTATTTAATGAAAAGCTGATTTTGAAGGGTAAATGTCTATTTGTGTTTTATGTGATATATTTCATATTTGCTTTCACTGAAATTTATTGTTAATAGATCTCAGCATTGTAAATTAATTAGCCAGCTGAAAATTATATTATAAGCAAAGACAAATCATTAAAAATAATTTAAGTCTAAAATAAGAAAAATTAACATGTTGAGAATGAAAAACATAATCTAGAACCAGTTCTTTTTCAAGTTTTTTGAGCACATACAAAAATTCTAAAGCAAAGTAAACCAAATTCTTTCTTTCTTTTCTGTTAAGGTTCAATAACCCAAATTTGGTCTCAATAAATGTTCACCACCACCACCATTTTTTATCATTTTCATATTTTCCATTTTTTGTTTAATTGTTTAAATTAATTAACATCTCACCACCACCATTTTTTATCATTTTCATATTTTCCATTTTTTTTGTTTAATTGTTTAAATTAATTAACATCTCATGGACCGTTTGCTTATATTTTTTCATGTTTTCCTATTTTAATCATTACTTGTTTATTTATCATTTTCAATGAAAAATTAAGTAACAAAGTTTGTCATTTACCACTACATGGACTTAAGCAGCATGTAACATATGCAAAAACAACCTTCAATGTAAGATATTTATCTTTTCTTTTTTATGATAGTCGCAGATGAGGCCAATGCTGATATGCCATACTCGTGAGAAGCATATGTTTATAATCTGGATCATGTTGTTGATATGCCATGCTCGTGAGAAGCATAGGTTTATATTCATTATTCCATTTTCTCTGCAGGTTTTTGTGATTGCACAGACTTTTTGGTTTTCTTCGGTTAAGCCTATTTTTACTTTTTCAAGTGGATTATTAGAACTATCCATCTTTTGTTGTTGATCTTTCAGTGTGTATTGTGTATTGAAGCCTTGATGACAGGTCTGTTAAAAGTTGATATGACAGGATTTTCGAAGGTATATGGATTTATCCAATGTATATTGTGATTATGCAAAGATATTTTGAAACTCTATACATTTTGTATTTTTTATACAACTTTTTCTAAATCAAAATTGTCTTTCATTTCTCAAATTTTTTTTTTATAATTTAGATCATGTTGATCATCATACTTTATAAGTCAATTCCAAGGATTTTCGAAGTTATATGGATTTATCCAATGTATATTGTGATTATGCAAAGATATTTTGAAACTCTGTACATTCTGTATTTTTTATACAACTTTTTCTAGATCAAAATTGTCTTTCATTTCTGAAAAGAAAATATATTTATAATTTAGATCATGTTGATCATCATGCTTTATAAGTCAATTCCAAGTGCAATCTCTGATATGATATGCAACCACTTACTGCAATACGATCAAACCAATTGGAACAGGATGTTCTTAAAAAATCATAAAAAACAAAAACTGCTTGGGGTATTCTCCCAATATCCTTCCACTTCCACTCCGATCTCACTGAATCCATGATCTCAAATTGCCATATCATAATGAGCATGATGTTCTTTCAAAAAAAATTCCTCAAAAATTGATTGGGGCTTTCTCCCAATTTCCGTCCACTTCCACTCTGTTCTCACTGAATCCATGATCTCAAATTGCCATATTATAATTTCATTCAGAGTACTATGTGCACGTTTCTCAAGGCCTCCCACCATGAAAACCTGGAATTCACAACTCAGCCACCTAGTTCATCTCATATTACAATTATAATTCACCTGGTTATCATTAGTACAGAGAGGAGACATGACCATAATAATCCAGGTCTTCGAATGCATATGGTAAATAAATAAGTTATGTTGTACAAATTTCTGGAATGTGGGAACTTAGGGAACATGAGTAAGTTTTCCCAAATTTATAGGAAACATTAACACAAATAAGATGAATTATCTTATCCTTATATTACTATTGTAATTGGAACTTCTTAGCTGATGAAAATGGAGATAAAATCAAGATTACCATCCACATGTTCATTGGTTATATAAGGTAGACTTTTGTAAAGTGGAGGCTTTTAGAAATTATAGTCCCTATATTTGTGGCTATATATATCAAATATTTTGGGTTTTTTTTGTGAATTATGCTTAAAATGAATTAGAATATTATATACAATATATAATTTTTTTTTTTAAATTAAAACTATTTGGAACCAGTTAAAAATTTATATTTTTTTATTCATAATGTAAACAATAAAATATATAAATTTACTTGATTTTCATTAATATATAAAAAGTCAAAATAAATTTACATTTATTATTGATTTGCAAGCACTGCTGAGTAAATACTCTAACCTAACAAAGCTTAATGCACCAACTTGAAAAGATAGCATTAAATAAATTTTTACTGCAAAAAAACCCCTAAATTTCCAATTTTAAGGTTGCCAATTTTAAAAATAACTAAATTTGAAAAGTTTCCAGCAAGATTCCAAGTTCCCTATAACCTCAAAACTTCCAAAACTAGTTTCCTGAAAGCAGAAAGCAATTCCTGTACTACAGTAAATAAGAATGCAAGAGGCCTTCACTGTGACCAGAGGTCAAATCCATCATAGAAAACCATCTCTTCCTTTGTAATGGAGAACCAATTCCTTAATTGAGGACTCGTACACTTAAGCACAAACAAATTTATTATGTTTTTCCCCACCACCATCACATTGTAGTTGCCATTGCCAGAATTTGTGATGCAGCTTTCCATGACTCTTGTGATGGAAATCATGGGTGGAAGTGAAATTCATGACTGTCAGTGGATTGCGAATACAAAGCATGGAGACAATGAAAGCTGATATTGAATACGAAGGCACCATGTCCATTTACAGCAGGCCACCAACAGACCTTTTCAAATTCATATAATGACCATATTTACTGTACTCTGGAAGGAATGAAAATTGCCATGTATTTGTTATGAAGGAATAGAAGAGGGCCGAGATTGCTGCTTTGGGTGAACTCAGAAGAAGAAGCCATGGATGACATCTGTTGTTAGCATGATGAGCTTCGTTCCATAGATTATGAAATAGGTTCGTTCCATAGATTATGAAATAGGAACTTGAGAAAGGAATGTTCCAGCTCTGGTAGACTCTGCGAAAACAAGTCAGGCGGTGTAGATCAGGTAGCCATAAAAGCAAATTCTCTCCACATGATCAGGATTCATGAAGCTCACTTCATAGTCCATACTGAAGTTCTTCATCATCATCATATCCCACTGATTCAACTGATGGTCTTGCTACAATTGGGGTCTCTGAATCGGCCATATCCAATTCTAATCCCAATTCTCAGTCCTCTTGCGTTATTCTGTTGGCCAAGGGGAGAATTTGATACGAAAGTTGTAGGTGGACTATGAAGACGGATAGGAAAGGAAGGGATTTGCCAAATGTCCCATGATGGACTTTTTGGCTGTCAAATCCATAGAACAGGATCTTTGTAGATAAAAGTGATTTATAAATGGGTTTGATGCTAGGAACCAACGATGAGATTTTAAGGTTGATCTGATGTTTATCAAGTTAGTTACCAACCGTTTAGGGGTTTCAAGGCCCTTCAAAACCTAATACCCTCTTTGAAAATAATGATAAATACTACTTTATATAATTATAGAAGTGGGCTAATAAGTGGATCAGTGGAGAAGGTGATTCATTGGATTTTTTAATTAAATAAATCGAAGTTTTATTATTATTATGATTTGATGATTTTGGTCTTTTAAAATGAATTAAAAATTTTAAGTGTAAAGTTTTATGGTTGAATTTTTTATCGATAAGATGGAACTAGAACTTTTTGCTAGGAAAATTTTAGGTTCAAAAAGTTGAGTCTATCCACTTATTAAGTTTTATAATTTTAGTCTCTATGTCAATCACTCCCTAGTTTAGGAGGTATGTGAGCCTAAGAGTAGGAGAATGATTCACATTTCCAAAACCTCACCATAATGCACAACGTTTGGACTCCAACCCCACCATTCCTCCAAGTGGTCGACCTAAAGAAGATTAAAGGAAACATCTTGTTGGATGATTTATGAGGGATAAGCCACCATCATGAATCGTTGCCAAAAATGTTGAAAACCTCTGCAACAAAAATGAAAACTTCTCCTAGGAATGCTATTATGGAAATCAAATCAAGATCTAAGCCTTTCCTTTCCACCCCACCTCCCAAATTTTCAACCACAATGTACATAACTATTTAGTTGATTGTGATACATTTGAAATCATAATGCCATACTATGTATGTAAAAAGTTGAATGACAAACATCTCATGTCTTCTTCGTTGATCATCCAATTGTACATATCACAAGTGAAGGCAATGGGAGAATTAAAGGTTATTTATGCAAGGACAACTGATCCAAGGATTCATCAAGTGATTGACATAGTAGTGGTTGATATCCCTTAAGCCTATTGGATGCTATTGAGTAGAGACAAGTCGCGTAAATTAAAAGGATATTTTTCTACATATTGGTCTCACCACTAGTTGCCATGGAAAGGTAAACCTAACCAAAAACAGATAGACCAAGAGAAATAAATGAAACACGTGATTATAGAAGTAGAGAAAAATAATGACCCCATTATGCATTTTGAGACAGGTTAGGAACCATCTATATAAAATCTTTATATACATATGATGAACATAGAAGCAGGACTAAATTTTGGCAATTTTATTTTGATGGATCTATATCTAAAGAAGGTGAAAGAGTTAGTTTTGTCCTAATTATTCCTCAAGATAACGATATGCTCGATCCTTACAAGCTTGTGTTTGAATGCACCATTAATGTCATTGAGTATGAAATCCCAACTTTTGGGTTCAAGAACACCATGGAAAAGAAAATTAAATATTTAAAAGTTCTTGAAACTTCATAATCATCATGAGAAAGGTAAGGGAAACCATTCAAAGTAATTTGTCTCACCTCAAGAACTATCAACAAGACATGAAAAGTACTCTTGTCATTATGAAATCCATACTTTGGAAGGAAAATTAATGAAGAAGTTGATTCATTAGAAGCTTCAGTGTCTTGCTTAACCTCATTGGAGAATTTTCCTACTAATAAGTTTTATGTTGAAATTTAGGCCTCATTGCCAAATAAAGTGAAAAGTTGTTGTGTTTAATGAATATTAGCATATTCTTTTAATCCTAACCAATATGGGATCTTTTCAAGATTTAATTGTAGATGAAGAACATACTAATGATATGGTTGTTTGCAAAACAGGGATCACCAATCTAAAGCACAATAAGATCCCCAAAGGAGTAATAACCTTGAGAAGATGTGTAATCTACATGACCAACTTAAGAAACCAACCAATGCCAAGACAAATAGTTCATTGATGCCATACTATGTAATTGATATCAAAACAAAGGACAACCCTAAAACAACTCACCTAGGTACCTTTTTTCTTTTTAAATATGTCTTATATTTACAAAAAACATTTACAATTTGTAAAGAAAAGGGGGAAGGGTATATACAATAGACATCACAATTGCTAATGCTTTTGTAGTGCAATGAGAACATAAATAAAATTAGGATAATCTTGGGGCTCTATGGATTGTGCATAATCGATAAACAATGTGCCCTTGGTTAAGTTGAGTTGATGGCATACCTCATCAAACAAATAGTGCAAAAGAAAATAGAACTAAGATCATCCTCAAAAATAGATTTATGTCAGTTTTCAAAGAATGAATAAAGATTAAAGCATCAAGTAGTGCAAGTTCCTGTAAAGGAAGAATGAACCAAGAAGTGAAAATCACCAAACAAGGCATCATGCCAATAAACTTTGCCTTGGAATATAGCCAAATATTGATCTTGCAAATACCTCTAACAACTTTGAGCAAATTAACACTCCCAGAAGAGGTGCTTCACTATCTTTGAGTGGCGAAAAATTGGGAAAATAATATTTCAAAGCCTATTCTTGGCCAATGTTATCAGAACTAAACCAATCATTGAACGGAAAGAGCCCAAAAATCTAAACCAGATCATATTTGGAAAAAAAACCATACCAAAACCCTAGTCAACCAAAAAATACACAAATTTTCACATTTTGAATCCAAACAATTATACACAAATATGCAAAGTTTCTCATGTATATATAAAGAAAGGGTGCATATAACTAAAATTGCATCGAGTTCAAACCATATTTGACCCAAAATACATAAACAAAGAGGCTCTAAAAGGCCTATAGAGTCCAAAAACTTCAAAACTTCATACTACAACAAATACCTACATAACATCAAATCATTGCCTATATTGGGATTATATTCGTCAATAACACTTTATTCACCCCACCTCTAGGATCTTTTCCTTGCCTATATATCAAATCTCAAATTTGATCCTCCAAGGGAATTAGTAAAGACCTTACAATTTTAATGAAACCTCCTAATCCAAGCATTAAAAAAAGGTAGAAAAAACTTTGCATGCCTAATAAGTAATTTTTCTTGAGTGAAGGGTACATTTTTATTAAGGCTATGATAAAGGAGTTAAATCAACACCACTAACGTCGAGGTAAATATAGGGGTTGATGCACTTGATTAAATGTCAATCCCCTACCCTCATACATGATAGAATCTAGTAGAAACTTTGCAATCATGAAACCCTGAACACTATTAAGTTTGTTGAATTTTGAAATGGATCTAAAATTCTACTTTTGTATATGAAGTTCGATAAGGTTGGAACCACTCTCAAACATCCCAAAACAATTAATGGTATTGTTAAAAATTTAAGTAAAAGGATAGAAAATGAAATATAAGGAGAATGCCACTTTTACTTTAAGAATTCAATATTACCATTTATTGTTATTGATGATTATTGTTTAGGTCATGTTAGGTTTTTTTGCTATTACATTAGTTTTTTTTAAACAATATTGTATCTTTTGGGCCCACGACCCATCATATGGCACTGGCCAGTTTGGTAAGGAACTGACTAGTCAAGTGAAAAAAGGTTAGTTTGGTACGGAACCAACCATTTCCGATTCAAGGTGGTGGTTTGGACCTGTTGGGGGCCTAAATCGGTCGGACCGACCAATTTTTTTGGAATCGAACCGATCCTGATAACACTGTTCTTGGTCAAATGGGCATGTGATGGGATCCCTCAATACAACACTAACCAAGCCAAAACTCACAACTTATATAAAAGTCGAATGGGCCACACACCATGAAGTTGATGAGCCCATCTATCCTCCTGGTCAAAAGACATCCATCTCACATTAAACACTTGAGATATAGGATGTAAATAATGTAATATCTAATAAAATATTGAGAACCATATTGCAATAAAGGGAATCCAAATATCCATACCTAGTCCGTCGAAAGAGCACTAGGAATCCCATATTTGTTTTGAAAATATGTCTTTGGGTTGAACCCTCTCAACTCCATAATCAATAAATGATCAAGGGTAATCAATCAATACTCCTGAGCTAGAGGGCACCAATCCTTCTAGAGACATGAAGTTGCATCCCACAAAAACCCCTAGAAGAAAATGCATGTCCCACTCAGCTTGCATACTTGGAAGTGAGACATGTTCACTACAAAAACCCTACAACCTCCAGCTCTAAATGGGATGGAATAAAAAACCCCAACCTACCTTGCGACCCTCCCAATTCAAATAGACCAAAACTGCAACAATTTTCCAAGCCAGAAAAAACGTTCCGAAGATAAGTGATCACAACACTTGAAATTAGTGAGGCAAGGAGATACTCTTAAACAAACCAAAAACCCCTCAAAATCTATTGGAGTGTTGGGAAATCATTATCCAATGTTGAAACAAGATCTTCCATGGCATGAAGCCCTCTAAATACTATACCACCCACTTGGTCATGACAATATTAACCTTGGGTGGCCACATCAATCAACACAAATCATCCATTATCCTTAGGCATGATATACACATCCCTTGACACCAAAGTAATGCCCCTCACTAACATAGAAAATATTAAACTTTACACCTATTTTAACATAGGAAAGAGAGATTTAGCTAGACCAAATGGTTTACCTATTAATTTAAATACATAGAGAAGAAATGTTGATTATCTAATAATTTTGATTTGAATTAATAAAATTTTAATTTATTTTTATAATTTCTTACATGAATTATATTCACTTGCATTTACATTTATTTTTAATTCCTTATTGGTACATAACTTTTTTTTGAAAATTTGAATTAAGAATAACTAACATTTCCCTTGACAATTTGAAGATGAAAAATGATAACCTTGTTAAAAAATGATATAGCATCTTTGACTCATTCTTAAAAATAAAATTGTACAAATAGAACTTTGAACTTTCCAACTTTTCTAACATTGTCTTGACAAATACATAGTAATCCTCAGCATAAGAACATGTTTATGTATCCCCAATTAAAATGAGAATCTTAAATATGTACATAAAGAAGGCTTGGTTGTGGACTTTACCTGGTAAGATATGAAAAACAACCTTCAAGAACATGATTATGTATTCCTCAAGAAAATGGCAACCTTCAAGAAGAATATGAAATGGGCTTGGATGTGGACTAAAACAACCTGTAACATATGCAAAAAAAAACTTCAAAGGTACATGTTTCTCTTTTCCTTTTAAGGAGAGTTGTAGATGAGGCCAAGGCTGATATGTCATACTCTTGAGAAGCATATGTGTATGATCTAGATCATGCTTATCATAAAAATTTGGAATCCACTTCCAAGTGCAATCTTTGATACTATCTGCAAACACTTTCAAACTTTCATGGTCTTTATAGAACATATATTTCCTCGCCGCAACAATCCAAACCAATTAGAACATGGCGTTCTTACAAAATCCTCCAAAATTGCTTGGGGAATTCTCCCAATATTCTTCCACTTTCACTCTGATCTAATTGAATCCATGGTCTCAATTGCCATATTATAATCTCATTCAGAGTACTATCTCCATGTTTCACAAGGCCTCCACCATGAAAATATTGAATTCAGAGTTGAGCAATCTAGTTGATCTCATATTGTGGTTATAATTCACATGATGACCACTAGTACATATAGGAGGCATGGCCACCATAGTCCAATACCTCGATGCATACTGTAAATAATAATTCCAGAGGACTTTAGCGTTATGCAGAGGACACATCTATCACAAAAAAAAAAAACAATTTCTTCAATTTATAATGGATAAGACATTTGACATACTCGTTATCATAATCTTTCAAACTTTCATCAATGGCTCGTACACTTCAAGCACAAACACATTCCTTTTGTTTCTCCCCACTACCATCATAGTGTGGTTGTCATTGCCAAAGTCTATGATGCATCTTGCCATGATTATGGTGATGGAAATCATGGGTGTAAGTGAAATCCATGACTCTATCATTGGATTGCAAATACATAGCATGGAGACGTTGAAATCTAACATTAAAGATGAAAGAACCATTTCCATTAACAAGGGGCCACCATCATACCCTTGGAAATTCACAAGACCATATTTACTATAGTTTGGAAGGAATGAAAAAACCATCGATTTCCATGTATTTGTTGTGAAGGAGTAGATGAGGGTGGGGATTAGGGTTCAAATTCAAAGTCTTCATTACACTCCCTAAATTCCTCTTTATCCCTTCATAAAATGGTATTAAATTATTTCTCCGGAAAAAGAAAATTAAAATAAAAAAATTATTGATTAATGATAAAGTGAGAATCATTCCACATCATATTGAACAAATGGCAATCACTCTTACAACATGTGAATAGTTAATTCTAAAGATTAAACACTTGAAAGTTGAGACTAAATGCATTTATGAATATCAATGTGGTATAATATATTATTAATACATGAACTTAATAGTTGGTAAGATCTATTGGTTCCTTTCTCAATTTATTTACCTTAGCTTTCCATAGATATAGATTGTTACACTTGTGGCTAAAGATCTCAATGTTGGGCATAAAATGATACACCTATGGCTACTAATCTCCATGTTGAATCTCATATTCAAAGCAATGAACATTACATTAATTGTAAAACATATTCAATATGCTTTCCCAAGTAGTTGGTTTGAGCAGCTGTAAAGTATGTTGAAGAAATGTTATTTTCCTTTATGTTGAAGAGATTATATTTGGTAAATTAAAACTTGATTATGCATTTATGCCATTAGAACCCAGTTTAAAAAAAAAACACAATGGATCTAATTTATATTGTGATATTTAATCATAATTTCTAGAAGAAATGACAAACTTTCCACACCATAGTTTCATATTTTTCAACAACTATAACTCTTGAGGAATAGCTTGAGCACCAATCTCAAAATTAGATATCAAAACCACATTAATATTCCCTTTGTCTAGTATGACCCCCCCCTAATGGGATCAAATTATAGTATCTTCACTATATCCCATAAAATGAGATGAATATCTAGTTGAGGTTCCAATTGTGAAGTATTTTGGGGTGTACTTATGGAACCACATTAATATTGTTGTTGTTAATAGATGTTTTGACTACAAAGGATTCCTAACATTGTTCATGTAAACCTCTTTAATTTCTGGAGTGAAAAGTGTTGTATAGAATTTTACTAATGTTTGCACTTCTTCTTGGTTAGATTAGATTGCACGACTGTTTCATTTAAACATAGATTATAAAAGTGTTGTATATAATTTTACTAATGTTTGCACTTCTTCTTGGTTAGATTAGACTGCACAACTATTTCATTTAAACATATATTATATCTTTTAAGCATTAGGTATGTATTTCAAATATTCAAGAATCCAATACCATGGTGTTTTAAAACTTATGCGGTATTTTTTTAGGTTGGAGAATGTTACTTTTTGGTATTGATCTTGTTGGCATCTATTCCACTAAACCAGGTTCAGATTTCCCTACCCATCCAACAAATCCCAAGATATCGACCCGACAAAGTGTAACTCCATCGAAAACACCTAGGACGCAAGTGAGGTCTCACCTGAGATACCTACGGGGAATTACAGAACCAAGATTCTCTATTTATGGAAGGGGATCTCTTCATGACAACATTTAACAGGCCTCCCGATCGAAACAAAGGGATGGACTACCGTCAACACATTCACAACATGAAAGCAGACTGATCCGTCAACACATTTGCACCATATAACATATACATATTTAAAGCATGTCTACCATAATTTTTATCAATCATTCCACAATATTATGTAGATATAAGTGTAGCAAAATCATAAAGATTCATACACATAATACACAGACATCATAAACACACATATTTAATGTGGACACCCATATGAGAAAAACCACAAAAGTGCTCTTCATATGGTGTGAGTAATATTTGGAATGCTTTTGGTCTATACACACAACCTACGAAATTCTCTCATAATATTCTTTACAATACATGATTTTTAAGTCTTTCTCATGCTCTCATGTCTTCTTCTTCTTTATGTCGATCTATTCTCATGATCGTATTTTTCTGTTGAGATATTCCTTTCGATAAGGTTTGTTCTGCGTATTCTGTATCTAAGGATCCTCTAACCAGCAAGAATATAAGCCTGATTCGCACACAACATGGATCGATATTATATACTTCTTACAATTCTTGTTATAAACATTGACTATTTGTCAACTGTTAACAATTGACTAGTTGCTCAATCTAACCCAAGATCTCCCATTACATTAATAAAGGCACTATAGCCCCAATTTACAATCATGCCCATTCCCAAAGATAGACTATTAGTCTAACTTAACTCACTCTTACATTTATTGTTTCCTCAAAACATATCAAATTCCCGGATTTGACTTACTCTTCACCTTTTCCTCCACAACCTCGCTTACCTTGCAACCGGATTGATCACTTTTTTAACCAAAAATGGTATGCACTTTCCTAGGGCCAACAGGGCCCCAACACTCACTTGTGGCTCATCCCAAGCCACTTCATCCAGAGATTTATGTCGTGGCCTTTCTCATCTTCTCGACCGACGATAATTTTTTCAATGCATTTCTTAGCACGGTTAGATTCGCCTCTGTGGTATGAAGCTTCTATGTAACTTACTCCAACTTCGCATCATCCATCAAGGCTTCCAAGACTGAGAAACCTATGCATATGCATTGGCACAAAGTGCGTCGACCTCCTGAATATTTTGAACGTTTTTCAGATACTTCCTTTTGTCATGCTTCTAGTACCCTAGGGGGTGTACTGGGAGTTATCTTTTCTTATGAATCTGTAATTATTTGGCAGAGGTCGGAAGATACCTCCCCAAGCTGAATAACTTGGGCCTCAGGAAGCATCTCAGATGTAATTCCCTCTTCTGATAATTCATGGCATGCGAGGGCGAAAAAATTCTCCAATCTTTGCATGTTCTGTTGCCATATCTGTTCTTTCTTCTTTGTCTCCTGCACTTTGTTCTTAAGACATTCGACAGTTTTCTTTAAATGTTCCATTTGTTCAACAACTGCATGCTCTCATGCCTTGATTTCATCTCTTTCTGCCTACTGAATATTATGTAGTAGAAACATCAGGATCACAAAAAAGTCGACATTTACATGACCAATGTATTTAATCATGGAATTTTGATATGTTGTTCCCAAATCAAGTGCCTTAGGAGACACTTGAACATTTTTTTGATGCCATGGTAATGGTACCTCTATAGGTCATTCCTCAAAAGGACCGACTTCTTGGGACTTGTACTAGAATAGTTCTCGCATGACCGCTACTCGGACTTCCTTTACTATGACACATAGAATCTGTAGTAAGTCTGTGATGCCTATGACCAAGTCGGTATTTGTCTCATCAAAATTTTGGTGAGTTTCATTAGCCATTTCCTCCATTTGATCAGTGATGAGATTATAATCATCATTGGTAAGGCCACCAAATCTAGATGATTTATTGACCTTCCATTCTTATGACTCTTCTTTGATTCTTTAGATATTTTTCTCTTGTTTCCTAGTTCTAGATCCATCTGGGTCATGTTGGATTCTTCTTTTCTTTTGTATGGGGATCTTTGTGGGATTTTGTCTTCCTGGTGATATCCTCCCTAAGCCCCCGATGTCCCATCCTGTCGCGAGTCAGATTCAACAAATAGTTGATAATCTGTGACAGGTTGTCTCTATTCTTTGGACCAGTCCCGAACAATCGTCTCAATGTATTAATCGGTTAACCGAAACTCAATGGTTAACCATTGGTGCTAGGGGTATTGTCACAGCTACATATAGATGTTGTGAGCCCCAGCAGAAAATATTATAATATTACGAAAATGTTGAACAGTCTCCATAGAAATCAAGGAGTGGTTCCCAATGTGATGCCTCAGTGCATTAGTATGCAAATAAAACTCGATGTTATTCTCCATCTATCTATGCATATTTTTCTTCTCGTACCATAGGTTCTAGTATCGTGCCCCCTGACATGGCATGGGAAGGTCCACCCCCTGGTAGTTTAGTGGATCATCCCATGCGACAAAGGATATTAGAATTAACAACCATGAATAGGTAAAGGGATTACCTTTCTGCTGAGTATCAGTGGCATATACTAATAACTCATTCAACATGTAGGTTTATCAGTTCATCAAGACGCCCACATAATTATCTACTACAACAATGGTTCTGGAAATACACTAGTTCAGTCACATCTTCATGAGTATATTATTTAATAATACTTTCGCTAAGAACCAAACAACAATGTTATTGATAGAGGCAATACATAAACCCTTATTATCTCTTATCATGTTGTATTTCTCCTTCATTAGATTGACTAGGCCCAGTTCTTGCTCCTTTCTAAAAAATAACGGCGTTGGGTCGACCCCTGCAAGGGGAATCACAGTTATTGAAGTTATTAGGTATACGTCCACTGAAATTCCTCGATCTAACCAAAGGCAGCCTCCATGGAAGCAAACCAACAATTGTTTGACGCACGTATTAACTTTCATCGTGCAACCAAAATGGGGCATTTGCAACAATGATAGTATGCCTGAATTCTCTAGTCCTCATTCCCACTCCATTGGAATGAGGTGAATAGGTCCTACTTTAGTCTCTCACATAGATTTCATGTATAGTGACATGTCCAGTTCAAGAAGCTTCCGCAGATCGTGGTTTATGAACCCCATCTTATTTAGATTCTCCAGAATGTTGGTCGTAGCATGGACGCGCCTTGGGATGGATGACTTGATGAGCATATACTTATCATTCTTCCTAATTGTTACATGAGGACACTACAAGAAATCCTAGAATTAGCGTCCCATTTAGCGTCCCTTTTTAGTGTAATTTGTTTTTACATTGAATGGTCAAACTAGACGCTAAATGGGACGCGTCATGGACAAAACTTAAAACGTCTTTTTTTGCTTCCTAAATAGCATCCTTTATGATGTCCAAAATAACGTCTCTTTTTTTTCTTCTAGAATAGCGTCCAACTTTACTTCCTAAACAACGTCAAGGTTTGCTTCCAGAATAGCGCCCAACTTTGCTTCCTAAACAACGTCGATGTTTGCTTCCTAAATAATGTCCTTCTTTGCTTCCTAGTGAGCGTCCACTTTTGCTTCTTAAATGGAACCCCTGTTAGCGCCACATTTGCATCCTTAATAGCACCATGTTAGCATCCAAATTGGCATCCATTTTTGCTACCACTTTAGCATCCCATTTTGCACCATGTTTTACTTCCAAATATGTGCCAATTTTCGCTTCCAAATTTGCACCAATTTTTGTTTCCTTTTTTGCATCATGTTTTGCTATCAAAATGACGCCAAATATTTCTTTTATTGTTGCACCATATTTTGCTTCCTATGTAGCACCATGTTTTGCATCCAAAGTAATGTCTTATTTTGCTACCATATCAAGGCCATGTTTGGCTTCATCATTAGCGCCATGTGTTGCATCCTTTTTAATGCCTAGTTTTGCATCTCTCATGTTTTGGTCACTAATTTAGTCGTTTTTAGTATTTAACCGATATTATAATATCATTAGGGCATGGAGGAATTGAACCACCAACCTCCTGCTTGCGAGGCAGGCGCTGTTCCATTGAGCTAGGACCCTTTAAGAATTTGAGAACCTAACTTACAGAGTCCTCTATAATGGTAAAAAGGATCAATACACAACTTTGAGTATCTAATGGTCGAACAAGGCAACAGAGAAAGAGGCTTTTGTAATACCAGAAAGGACACTCATCAACATCAATAGTGTTGCATGTATCAGAAGATGACAATGTAATAGTACCAATTTGGTTACCTAAAATCATGTAGCTTGGTCATTCTAGTTATATCAGGACCTGATAAGCCATGTGATTAGCAATACACATTAGTTCATGCACATGACCAGAGAAAAAAGCAATGTTCCACCAGTCTAGCTAGCAGCCAAATTATGACAGTCTGGTTACAAACATGTAATATCTTGCACCTTATTCTAGTAGACAGACAATTCTACTGTTGGTCCTAGCTGCATGTGATTACACATGATATAACTTATAACTTATGTACCAACATAGTTACCTACATAATATCAGTTCTAACAGAGTGGGGAAACAAGAGTGAAAACAAAGAGAGTGTGCCTTGAAATAGATTTTATATAATTGCAATGAATTGTGAATTGTCGATTCAAGCATTTAAAAGCATGAGAATTGAGAATTAACTGCAGAAATGCATCTGGGAAATAACATGAGTGCTATAAAGAAGCTTAATTCCAATGTCTTTAAATATTTGTAAGGCGCAGTAGGAATAGACCACTCACTAAATATGTTGGGGGGTGGGGGTTGAAGGTATTATGGAAGGAATTTTCAGTGGAAACAACATACACTGAGAATCTACAATATCTTCCTGAACATAAAAAAATGGCGAGTACAAAAGAATAATGTGGCTGAACTACACCGAGTGGATAATGGTACTCATTATGATGAAGGGATCAAAGGGATCAAAAATAAAGTTTAGATAAAAGACTAGTACCATTTCTAAAATACTGACCATTCCAAGAACTCCCTAGGAATGGTTTGTTGGCGTCCATTTCTTGTCATTTTCTGGGAACTTTTCTAGGTTGTATCCTTCAAGAGATGGGTCATTCCCATAAAACAAATGCAGTAACAATCATTTCATCCTGTAGAGCATATTTTATGCCCTCATTTGGATATAAAGGAAATGAGCGTAAAGTTTAAGAAAAACCAACAAGAAGCTTAGGTTAGTCTCACCTAATATATTGCTAGTAATCAAATACTTAACAGAAGTCAACTATGATAATTCATCTAGTTATCAGTCAGAAGCTAAAGTTACCAGGATATAGATAGATATATGTACATATATGAGAACAAATTGGATACAGTATGGTTGGATATGCATATATAAAAATACATGTAAAATATGTGTGAGCATGTAAAATACATGTATTTCCTAATATTTGCACAGTTTTAACAAAGTATTTCCCTTGGCTTAAAGTATTTCCTTATGAAACGCTTTACAAAAATAACTATTGACCCATTTTCCATTTTTCATATGGCATAGAGTTCCTATTCAAAACGTTCTTAAGCTCATAGCTTGGCCCAATGGAAGGGTGCTATCCTCAATGGGTGTTATTGAATAGTTAAAAAATGTATAGCTATGTTTTTTTCAAAATAAGGCCCAAATACATACAACTGACAAAGGTTTTCATAATTTCATATAAACTAAATGTGTACCTCGTGAATATGACCTCGCTTTTGAAAAATCCTATCCTCTTATGTTCCAACAGCCTGAATAAAATGCTCCACCTTGTCCAATATTACCTGCATGATAAAATGTTCCACATTTTAGTGTGATATCAGCTTAGCTGGAAATGCTAGCTGTATCCAAACCAGTTAACACCATTTCATTCGATGTTCAGTAATTTCAGACATAGGAGACATCCTATAGCCTTTATAAAAATCCACGTGCATTTGAAATTTCAGAAAGAGAAAACATTATACAGCTTTAATGCTAGCAATTGGATAAAGCTGGTCAAGATGAACTCAGTATCATTTCCATCAATCCGGGGACATGAGATCTTGCGATTAAAGTGATAATTAATATTTCAAAGGCCACACAACTTCAGATTGCAATATTTAGAAGACCAAAGTGAAAATATCACAATATCTAGTAACATATAGTGAAGTCCTTCGGTCAACATAATATTTGCCAACAAAAATTATATAATAAATGTAATCAATGTCATAATACCTCACCTGCATCTGTCAAATAGCCACCCATTGCACTGAATTCTTTCTTGTATACAACCATGAGCAAATTAATTGAACCTTGTAAAATAGAAAATGGCCACCAACAAATTATCTTCTTGGAGAATATTGTCACAGAACCAAAACAGAGAATGTGAGCTGTAAAAATGGATCTATAATAAACTGTCTACACACTAGAGATAATCATGCTTAGAAGTTAGAACAACAATCAACTTGGACATAAAAATATTCCAAGTGTTTCAACTGAAATGAATTTTAGAACAGAATGTAAATTTAGATAATATTTATTCAACGACTATTTAAGGAATTCAATTATAATATAGGAGGTGTAACATCTCTACATACAAACCTCACGAATTTCCAATGTAGGCATGTGTGGAAGGAAATAATTGCCAACAAAGAAACAGATGAATACAAAATCATCCACAACCCGTTCAAAATCAGTCTCTATTGGAGGTTTTGGAATCTTCATATCATACTCTAAATATTCACGTAAAACCCAGATGTTGATGAACTGCGAAATATTTGAGATATCAGAAACAAGTTAGATGTAAAAATAATGGTAAAACATCCACATGATCTATAATAATATTGAAACTTGCTTTAATTATCATGACCTAAATGGGACCGTTATTAGTATTAATGCAACCATACAACATTAACAAAAAGAAAAACCTCCAAGGATGCATAACCAAAATCCTAACATAAAAAATTATACATATATCCGACTTACCTGATAAGGCTTTTTAGGATTAACATTCAGTTCACCACCTTTCTCGTCAAAATCTCCTTGCTTTCTTTTTGGCTGTCCTTCACATGCATTTGCAAAATGACCAACCTGACCACAAAGGAAGCATTTGTCTTGTTGTCCAGGCGTAACCACAATTTGCACAATTACATATATAAGGAAAGAGGCAATGCTATCATATTCCTCTCACTATTTTTAAAGACTATAGTAAAAGAGATGACAATGTGATCTGAATGCATTTCAGTCATACAAACCTATCAAGCAATTTAAAATTTTCATCTTGAACAAAGGATGAGCGTTAATTTATGTTTTTCATAAAGGACAAACTGTTAAAAGAGAGTATATACTTTTGTGGGGATGATTTTGTCACTAACCATGCTTGGATATGGTGCATGTGTATCATTTCTAAGCATAACTCCTACCCTCAATGGTTTTTGGCATTTGTCTCCCAGTAACACTCAAGCGTAAAGCCTAGAAATGGGGTTAAGTATTGAAATTTGAACATAGATGAGTATAACAGTTCAAGAGTTTATTGGGTTTGGTGAAGGTCATCAACATATAAAACATATCTAGAGATCAATAAGAGTAATATAAATTTGAAAGTAGTTCCCATGAGTTCGAATATAGGACTACTAGAACCTCTTCCCAATACAAAGATGCAATAATTATTTCTAAGAGTTTGGCAATGTATGAACCATTTCCGCTTCAAGGCAATGTGATCTAAGAGAATGGGTGGATGTTACAATATGTAATGCACAAAAGTGCAATAAAAAAATCAGATAGCGATAAAAATGTACTCATTAAATCCTTAAAAGAAAAACCTAGTGGTTGCTTGTGCATGTCAATGCATCATGACCCATATCAAATGAAAATAAGGACCTTCATCTTGATTCGAAGAAAATAATCATGAGATTGAACTACTACACAATAGTGAAGAATACCAATAGTTCTATTACACTCTGTTCTCTATAAATCAGGAGCACTAACCTCTCTCAAAATTGAGAAGTGCACCTCATGACTAGGCAATGCTAACATGATTAGATCAGCATCCTGCAGCCATTGGGACAAAGGCATTTACCAACAGCCATTTGGGACAAAGGCATTTTACCAACAGCAATATGGAATTTACCACCCTTTTATGCCTGCAACATGCATCACCATCTGAATATGATGCCAAACAAGAGTTTGTCAGGGTGCATTCTGAGACATGGCTGTTACAATCTATTTTGATGCTAATCTCCCCTGAGCTTTTAGGCTTTTCAACCCTATGCCTCACTGGCAATTCTTTTTACATGTAACAAAAATCAAAGTCACATTATTTGAACATAGGATCAACCCAACAAATTTGAAGATCAAGAATATCATTTGGATTCAAGAAAACTAGCAAAAATTCTAAAATGAAACTGCTACAAATAGAAAAAGCTGAAAAAAAGCTAATTTTTTTACCAAAACAGGAAATTTTTTGTAGACTATGGAAGTTTCTAGTATGGACTCATCAAGTTTCTGATATGGAATTTCCATCTTCGTTTATACTAACTGAATAATTGTCAAATCTTGGAAACCCTCCCCATTGTTTACTGAGTATGGTTAGCTCATTTCAGCAGTAAGCTTGATTCAATGAGTGTTTTGACTCCTCACTGAGTCTGTAATAATATTAGAACAACTACAACAACCTCCAAGAATGCAACATTAATCTACAAAAATGGTTTTGATCCCCACTAAGATCTTCAATAATATTAAAGCAACTACAACAACCTCCAAGGATGCAACATTTATCTACAAAAATGGTTTTTGACCTTTGGGCTTGATACTGTAGGTATACAGATCTTCCTTCCTTGGTTGCTTCAAATTGCTACAATAGCCAAAGAGCTATCATTTATTTACCACTATTAATACCCCAGCTTGAACCAATCAGGGCAAAAAATGTCAGATCATTTGCCCCAAGTTTTGGCAAGAGTGGTTATCTAATAAATTCAGCATATTTAAAAAAAAAATTGGCAAATTAATAATGTGTGGTATTTATATGACTTCGATCCTAATATTAAAAATGGCCTTTGAGCCAGTATATAAGAATGATCATATATATATATATATATATTAGGAACATAGGATCTTGTATGTTTTTTCATTTGTTTAAACTTTTTCTACTAACATGGCAGAATAGATGCCAAAGATATTATTGCAGAACAACTCTTTTAACTATCACTATTGCTGGAAAAAATAATACGTGGAAGAGAAAACCTTAATGTGAGTACTGAAAATAAGATACAGTAAATTTATCTTTACGTTTATCCATAAAAAGCAACAACATACACATTATATAATGAAATCATTCAGACGAGATATTAAATTGTTTTCGCTGAGATCCAAAATTAGGGCAAGAACCAAGTGTCAAATTTAGCTTTGGGATCCCATTCTCTTCAGAAGAGGGAAAAAAACACACTTCAGAAGAGAGGAAAAAGACATAATAGGAATGAGAGAATGTGGCCACGCATATTGGCTTCATAACCACGTCAAGTATTTGAAAATAGCATCATAAGCACTTTATATAGAGATATGGAAGTTATTAATAGTATAGTAGTGGATTGCATCATACAGACAAGTTATCACTCAAAACTACTTGAAATAACCAAACATGAGAAATGAAATGAAATTAAGGTCCAAAAATGACCAAAATAGGTCAATGAGACATGAAACTAGGAAGTAGAACCTTTGATAATAGCATTAAGGAGTGCTTATAGCGTCTGTGTAATGGTATTGTTGCATTCTGCTTCCCTAAAGAATTGTTATGATAAATTTCAGAATAGAATCAAGCTTGGCCCATCATATTGCTATTTCCAACAGGAAAATATCCTACACCGTTCATTTAATGGTGTCCACGAGATTAATGGTTGTAATAGTATGGTTATTGAGCTACATTCTATCCTCCTAATTTCATAAATAATTATCCATTCTGTTGCAGCTGCAACTATTTCCCAAAATTCAAAAATTTTTGGGACCCTCCTTTAATTCGTTTTTGCTTAGTTTTTATTTTTGTTTAATGTTTAAATTAATTTTGCCTCGCCATCAGAAGTGTTTTGTACTTTTGAGTCAGGAGTCTAGTCGACTATGCGTTCGCCATTGCGGAAAGGAACTAGACATCAAGTCCAAAGTCAAGTGTTTTGGTCTCCATTGTTTTTTCTTTATCGACAGCTGTTTTTGAAATCTTGTCGGAACCTTTGTCTGTACGTTTTCCGCAGTTGCGGAAATGGTTCTACGAAGTTTCCCGAGAGTTGTTTCATCCTTTTCCGACCCCGCCGTGTTGTTTCGCAGGTCTTTGGTTCTCTTCAACTTTCACCATTGCGGCTCTAGAAAGAACTATGCTTCTGATAATTTGATTTATTTGTTCCATATTTATTCGCTTGATACATGTTTATTTTGACTTTGATTTTGCCGGTCTGCGGAACTCGTTCTCTTTATGTTTTCACCATTACGGCTCTTTAACCATCTTTTGACCCGAAGCCCTGGTCTCGCGAGCTCCGATGTGAGTGATGATTTGTTTCTCCTGTCAACGCCATTGTGGGCATTTCGACGTTTTCTTCATTCACTGTTGCGAAGGAGATAGTAACTTGGTCGCCGATCCCATAGTTTTTTTGCCACCCGATGATCTGATTTTTCCTGCCGATTGCATGTTGACTGTGACGTATATAGAGTGGGGTTTGGGGTGTTCCATTTTTTATTGTTATTTTGGATTTTTTTCTGTGCTGTCATTTTCGCTCGAGCAGACCAATAATTTCGCTATCGGTACCTTCGCTCCTAGGTGGCTCCGCTGTGGAAGTTCACCGGTTTTCCTCCACCAGTCGCGCAGCACAGTGCCAGGTAGGCCCTCATGCCTATTTTTCTATTTCGTTTAATTGGTTGAACTACTTTTGCTGTCCCCATGGTTAGTGTTTTCCTAGGTTTTCCCATCCTGGCCTGTATATATTTTCGAGTTAAGCGTATGGCTGCCCGGTGGGGGGTTTCTTGGTTTTTTGATGATGACTCCCACGACCGTTGAGGTTTTGCAGACTGCATTCGATTGCTGGGGAAACCAGTGTAGACGGCCATTACGTTGTCCGCACCAGTTCCCCCCAGTCTGCATGTGGCCATCCGGGGGGGCGTTTTCATGGTTTTCTGCCAGGATGCCGTGAGTCTGGTTCTACAATTCGGTCGCCCTCATCTTCACAAACCAGGACCGTGATGTTGTTTTTACTTCCCTCTTAGGGTGAGACTGTTCGAGCTCGAAGATGAACCCTGGACCAGTTTAGGTCCCGAGTGCATTACTTGTTCAGACCATGAAGTGAGCATTTTTTACAGTAAGCTAACTTTCCCTTATCTTCTAGTGCGCTACCACTTGCAGCATCCTCACTTGAGATTAGGCACCGAGTAACGTTGTAATACACAGTGCTAAGAGGGGGTTTTTGAAACTGTTTTCTATTTAGCATTAGGAAGAGGATTTTTCGTCGTTTTAGAAAACCCATGCTTTTTATGAGCTGGTTTTAGTCTTTGGGCAGGAGCATTTGGTTTTGAACATTGTTTGCTTATTTTTCATAGCTGCACTCATGTTTATCATAGATGAGGTAAAACGCTTATATTGTTGTCTTTATCTTTAAATGTTATCTAGAAATGACCCAACAGAACCTGAAAGAAATTCCTGTATATGACAGTGAAATTCCTCAGAATTCAAGATGTCTAAATGTCAGAAGAAGAAGGCCCCCATAGTTGAAGAGGAACCCGAAGTCGAAATCATTACCAGAATCGAATACACCTACAAGGACACAAATGCATAGTTGGTGTGGAACCCGAATATCAATGGGGGGAAATCTACAGATTGATAATGCGCCGAGAAGTACCTGGCATAGGCTTTGAAGAAGAAACCATCTATGCCAATATAGAGAGATCTTCCTTGATGAAAATTGCTACTATACCTGAGCTCTTTCCATGCTCATAGGTGATTGGGTGGATTCTACCCAAGGCAGATGTAACCACCATGATTTTGGAAAATGTTGCTAAACAGGGTTATGCTGCTTATAGCCCTAGGTATGTGGCACTAGCCTACAACTTACTAGAAGCACAGGTGTACTTGACTGAGGACTGGCTGAAGGCAATCGAGATGGACCTAGTTGAGACACTGAAGAGGATGCTCATGCCTGGCAAGAACTTTAGAACTAGGTCGACCGGAGAATATGACACTACAAGTCTAAGAACCCCTTACAGGTTCATTGCCTTGATGCTAAACAGGATTTTCGGGAGGGCCCACGGTAAAAGCTTCAAATTGGAGTGGGTGCCTATCATTTTCTATGTTGCAACACAGGGGACCGTGTTCAACTAGGCCAACATTGTGTCCAATAGCCTCTCGGCCTGCATTGCTTCAGCATTAGGAGGGGTGTCCCAGAAGATATCAGAGTTCCACATTAGCTCTATATTGATAGATTGCATACTGTGCAATCAACCCTTCCCCAATCTAAGGTGTATCTGGGATCGGGAAAGAACACCATTCTACTCAGCATACAAGCCACTGTGGGCCCACAAATACCACAGTCACTATAGGGAAGTGTGTGAGCACTTCATTATGCCATTGTATACCCTGATTTTCTTGAAAGAGTGCAATTGCATGTCGGAGGAGGCATTGCAGGTGATTGAAGAATATGCCGACTATTACTTGACTAAGGATGGATTATATTTCAGAATGTTTGGATGCTCTAGAGTACCCTCACTACTGCCTAAGTATGCCACTGACTATGTAGTCCACAAAGAGGCAGTTAGACAAGTCTTTTTAGATGGCATTAGGAGCTTTCTGTTTGAGCACAAGAAAGCAGCTTACCCTCCTTTTCCATTCAGGTTGGGAAGCTACAAGTTTACTAGGGTGAAGAAAGCTGACGAATTCATGGAAGAGTTGGGGAAATTCCATTTTGGGGAAATGCGTTTCCACAAGAATGATTCCCAGAATAAGGTGGCGGAGCACTGCAAAGAGGCGAATGCACATTTTGAATACACCAGCCACTGGGACAGAGAGGAATCCATTTTTCACAGTGCACAAAATATGACAGCCTTAAGAAGAAGGTTTAAGAAGAAAATCACCACCAAAGGTGGAAAAGGACAGGATGAGCAAGCAAAGGCCAAGGAGGAGGAAACTAAAAAAAGAAATGAAGATGCTAGGAGACTAGCACAAGAGGCCGAATACTGGCTCAAAGGAGAGGAGGAAGAGAAGACAGGAGATACACAAGAGGCAGCCAGAAAGGTAGAAGAAGCTACTAAGAGCAAGGAAGAAGAAAAGCGAAGAAATATGGATGAGGAGTTGAAGAAGCAGGAAGTAGAAAAGCTAAAGCTGACATAGACAGTGACAGAGCAATCAACTTTCGATACAGCAGACAGTCAGGCTCAGGACTTGGGGAACCCTCATATTGAAGATCCTGAGGCGGCTACTGACAGCACACCAGGATAGGATTTCGTCCCCACCCTTAGGCTAATCCCGTTTGAACATAAGAAGGGGGAGGAGGTACCAGATTTCAGCACTATCTTTTATGATAGGGAAAAGAAAAGGATAGTGAAGAGGACCGAGAGAAAGGTCGAGACTGGGGGGCAGTCCGGTAAAATGATAAATGATACAAATGTCGTATATGGGACAGACAAAGACCCCAGGTTCACTATCAGAGCGGGGGATGCATTGATCCATGCTTCCGAGGACAATGTAGATAAAATAATGACTGATCTTGAATAGTCAAATAATTCCTCTTCCCAGCTCAAAGATACCCTAAGAAAAGAAAGAGAAGAAAATAATAGGTTGCAAAAAAAAATTGAAGACATACAACGAGAAATAAAGTCTTCACAAGTTGAGCTCCAGTTCCTGCAAGTAGAGAAGAGATCTATGGAGGCTTCCCAAGTAAGTCTAGAGAAAGTACAGCAAGAATGTCAAGGGTTGAGGGTAGAAAAGGAGCAGCTTCTAAGTAGGATAGGGGAGTTGGAGTTGCAGAAGGCTAGCTTGGAGGAATCTGAAAGGAAATCTCAGGGGCAGAAGGCAGAGCTCAAAGGATAGATTACCTCATTGATTGCAGTCCTAGAAGAAGCCAAGGAACAGCAAGTCAGTCTTCAGCCGTTCAAGGAGAACATTCTAGCATAGAGAAGCAAGATGCACTAGCTGCAAATGGCCATAGAGGAAGAGAGGTGCATGGTCTTGCAGGTGGATAATCGGCTGGAAGATATTTTGGAAACCTCTTCATATTTTGTTGACAGATCGCAGGACATCTTAGAAGTCCTGACAGGAAGGATGGAAATATTAGAAGCAAATGAAGAAACCCCTGCAGATCTACGATCAAAAGATCAACAAGCCCTAAGGCAAGACTATGATTTACTGGAGTTTTTCGTAAACACAGCCGAGGAATTCAAGAATACAAAGGGGGCTTGTGCAGAATTCTTCAGAATGCTTCTGATCACTTATAATCGATGCCAGGTAGAGGCTGAGCAAAGAATGGATACTTTTCCAGACCACAGCCTGTTTTTGGATATTTTTCAAAGAAGATATCAAGGAGATGAGCAAAGGATATAGCACATTAAATATTTATATGAACAGACCCTGAGGAATGAAGTAGATCATTCCGCGGTTAGTGTGCAGCTATTAGAAGACCTACTTCACCTAAGCGAAGCCAGAATAGAAGTCATAAGAAATTAGGCTGCTAAGTTTGAAATAAATATTCGTTTCCTAGAACCTTCTGAATTCAAAAGTATTGCCTCAGAAGATTCAACGTGGAAGAAATTTTTGAATAGTCAAGCGGGACCCTCCTCATGAGCATCTTATTCATTTTATTGTAATATATTGTAAACACTTACTGAAATAAAATGTGGGAGGTGAAGAGTTGGGGAAGCCCAAGAGTCATTGCGTGGGCAGCCCAACAGTTTTGTTCTTTTGTATAAATATAGAGAATCTTGACAGGAAAAAGGACTTTTTTCCCAGTGAGATTGGATGACATATTGTAAGAAGAACTATTTCCTTTTGCAATAAATAATTACAGTTTTCCTATTGGAGAAAGCCTGGTGGAATGTTCAAACGTTATGGATTTGTTGAAGAGGAACTATTTCATTTTGAGCTTTGTGTCCATTAACTATGAGATCATTCTAACTCTTTGAGCCTATGTTCTTGCATGAATGATCTCTGGTTTGTTTTATGAAAATTTCCACTATGAGTGATGAATGTGTTCATAGACAATTGGTTATCTAGTTGTTCACATATCTTTAACTGTTCATGTGTTTGAAAGAAGTATCAGCTATCTAGTTGTTCACATATCTTTAACTGTTCTTTTATAACGCATGCACAAAATACATCACTCATTAATAAGTGGTAATCTTGATCCCTAGGGATAGGTTACGTAGTTAGTTTTAATTTCTTGCTGTGTGTGTATGATTTAGATGCAAGAGAGCCTAAGATGAGAGGTAAGAAGCTGCGCATCACATTGTGAACACTCCTTGCATTCTCAATCAATCTGTATTTTAGATAGGCATTTGCATGTCATACTTAAAACTAAGAAAAATACAAAAATATATACGGTGGACCAGGCCGCAACCGGTAAAACCTTTTATTTTTGTTTTTGTTACTTTACCTATGGTAGCCAGACCACAAACCGGATGGATTCCCTACAACAAATAGTCACGTGCTAGTTGGGAACATTGACTGGGGAGAATCCCTTGCTATTGTTGCCTACGAATTTCCAGGCCTCAACACATTCCTGTTCTAAGAGGTCACTGAGCAACCAACAGGTCGTACGAATACCTTTTATGGTCGTAAGCATTCCTCTTATGGCCTGTGTGTCGTACAAAGGAGAATCGAACTCTCCAATCTGAGAAATGGGAGAATATCCTCCTACAACCATTCAACTGATGTGAAAATCTCAGATGATAGTTCTATTGTTTAATTAGACCATAGTAGGAGAAATTTCCTTCATCTATCTTAATCACTAGCCTCGATTGACAAAACACCACAACTATGGTTACCTGGATTGTATTCTTACTTGGGAGTAAAGGAGCCTTTGAATCAAAGGCGTTACAATTATTCTCAACTGTTGGAGCATTTTATTTTTATTTCCTGTGGGAAATGATATCTCAAATGCTAGAGTAATTTGTTAGAATTGTGATTGGTCTGCCTTTGGATTGCAATAAAGCATTCCTTCCTTGGGTGACAATGAATGGAAAGAAGCTTTAGAATGTTCCTTCTGTTGGTAACAATTAAAGAGTAATAAAAAACGCATTGAAATCAACAATTTTCTATGTTTTTAAATAGAGTTCAGACAGGACACTTGATTGGGTACACCATACTCTAATTGCATGAGCAACGATTTGTAACTAATTGGTAAAATAATTAATTGAAAAACATGTATAACCAGCGTGGGTGTAAAAAATATGGTGAGTGTACCAGTGTGCAAAATTTTTAGTAGTTCACCACTGGGCCAAAACAACTACATCGTACAATTATGTAGACATGCCAATTCATAAAAGTTTTAAAGAGCCCAACCAATGTTCAAAGTTGTCAAGGAAAAGCTTTAAATGGAAAAAAGTTCAATAAGAATTTCTGAGACTGACATGGGTGAGAAAAGACATTCAAATTCTTTTAGGATGATGCAAATACACATAGATAGGACATGGCAGTTTTATTGAATTATTTTGATGATAAACTCTACATTTTTTCTTCTAAGACCTTTTGCTTTCGTGTTGAATTCCCTAAATCACTAATGTACTTTTAAGAGTGGATAGACAAGAAGGGCACGGTACATCCAATCAAGAAGAAATTGTATTTACTTACATGATGCAAATTGCTCTGCAACCCATACCAATGTAATTTTATTGTATCTCCACCTTCATCTGTAGTAAAACCCACATGCAAAGGCTGCATTTTTTCATTCATCAGTATCAATGAATAAGTTTCCAATACAGGCAGTGACCTTTTGAAGTCAAAACAAAAAACAAAACTCCCTTGTACATTTTAATTTATCCTTTCTGAATTTTCATGCAGTGAGCACATGTATTTGTATTTTTCATATGGGAAATTAATAAATAAACAGTAGAGGACCTGATGGATATCTCCCATGAAATGAGAGAGAAACAGTAAGGCTTTTGTTAAATTATCTGCAAGTTATACAACTGTGCATTAGTATCCTTTGGTAAAATAAGACAACATTTAAATATAATTTACAATGAAAGAAGCAAAATGAGGAACAAAACACAAATAGACAGCTCATTCTAACAGGATGACTATCCAAAAAATCATACAATTTTCACCAGTGGCTCTGCTGCCATAATTTCCAAGCTGGGAAGTGTAATTTTTGATGGCACCATCAACACACATGCCTTCCTCTCCTTCATCATTATGGTAGTCCCCTGTTTGCAAACAAACATAAAATAAAAATGCTCTGATAAGGGTGCTACTCAAGTATTTATATGTTGCATACCCTTCAGTATCAGTGTCTTCTGAAGATACAAATAATTCTCTTGAGATATTCAAGTTATACCCATCTTATGATGGAAAACTCTACACACCGTGACAAATAGAAGACAAAATTGATGAGCAAGCAAAATGAGACTATTTGACAAAAGGAGAGACAAAATACCAAATTAAAATAGTTAATCATGAGAATGAAGTGTGTTTTGGAAAATAAAACTTACTAGAATACATATAGGTACACTTGTTATCTATCATGTCAATGAAATGTAAGGGACTTGACCAATGATATCTGAACCGCTCTTGATCAACCCATGAACAAAGAGAAGAAAGATTGCCTTCTGCATAGTCAGGGAGGAGTTTGTTCACTCCCGCTAATGCTTCTTCACTAAGAAGTGGCTATACTTGTCAATAAAACAGTAATTCAAACTATTAACCAGTTTATAAAACATATGAATTAATAAAACAACGAAATAATATCAATTAATATCAATTTTAAACTATTAACCACTTACCACTCGTTCCACTGGCTATCAAAGAGTTCATGTCTACTTTTTCTCTGTACCTGTATCTAGTGATACATTAAAGTAATAGCAATCACTAGTATAAACAGTCTAGCATTTCAATTTTAGGTATCCACAAGAATTTAGTGTCATTCTCCAACATTTCCATTTGCTATCAAATATCTGAAGAGCATTAGTTTCTACAAGAGATGCACATGTAGCATGAACAAACAAGTGATCACATTTATATATCAACACTCGAGAAATTTACTGAACCATACCTTTAAGCATCGTGATAACTCCTTGGCATGCAAAATGTTGGCTAATTTGGATTGCCCGTATGCCTTTTTATCTGAATATCTGAACAAAAATAGATTTTTACATGTTATAAAATAACATAATATACATGGGAGATAGTTGGATTCAAAGAAACAAAGAGCTCTACAATGTTAAGTTTGTATCAAATGATACAAGGGATCTTAAGACTTACTTATTTGTGAAAGAATTTTCTATACATTACTGGTATCCTACGTTCTATGGTTTCTATACTAAGTACGCAACACAAACTGATCAAGTTAAGGACTACATTGAGAAGACATGTACAAGTAACCTCACCCAATTTCATCATTTATCATATTGAACCATATCCCTTCATCATACGTAAGGAAGTGTGCAACAGAAGAAAGATTCACAATCCGTCCTTCAACTCCAGTCTCTTTTGCATCTTTTTCATATTATCAAGCAACAAATTTTTCAATAGGAAATGACCTGCAAAAGTAGAACCCATCAAGTTGGTTTGGTTTATAAAATCTACAATTAGAGTAATGCACGAGCATAATGCTTCTTACAAGAAACTTATGAACTTTGATGTTTGATTCAAAAGGTTTGTTAAAAAGGGTTCCACTTGCCCCTTTTATACCATTGAATCATTTCATTGAATATGGAATTATAGTAAATACTTGATCTCAATATCTACCAGTTTCCCCTTATCTAATTAACTCTTTATGTCTCCAAAACCTAAAATTTCTCAAACCCCAAAGATCTTACAGTGCCCACCCAAGCATTTCCTTAAAACAGTTATTGAGGCATTTCGTTGAACAGTTTCAGGTCCTGGTCCACAAAACCATTATCTGCAAACCCTGTAATCATTGAATTCCATGAGACCATGTTTCTCTGAGGCATTTCATTAAACAGTTTAAGGGACTCATAAAAAAACGCATTATGTGCATACCCTGCAGCCATTACTGTCCAGGAGACAATATCTCCTTGATGCATTTTGTCAAACACTTCACGTTCCTTCTCTGTAAACCCGCATTTTGCATACATGTCTACGAGGGCACTCATCACAAAAAAATTGGACTCATATACACATCTTATTATATGTTGATGTATTTCCAGACCCTGGGCGAGGGATGGTAGGTTGGCACAGGTTGGACGAACAGAAGCAAAAATGAATTGATTGGGTTGGATGCCTGTTTTTTGCATTTGGTGAAAGAGTGCCAATGCCTTCGCGTGATAAAATCCATGTTTTGTATAACCTGTAATCATGACAGTCCAAGCGGACTACTACCTCCTTCTAATCCCGACTGATTACTAGATGAAATCAAGCTAGGGTAAAAAAAGGAACTGGACAAGGTGGTGAAAAAGCAGCTATCTGGAGAAACGCCTAGATATAGATCCTTGAAGAGGTGCTATGGAGATGAGATGGTTATTGAGCAGTGACGAAAGGGAGACGCTTAAAATGAAATAGATCCTTTATGAGATGCATGGTGGAAGATGAGGTTGAGCGTGTGATAAAGCATATGCACAGTGGTGTCAATAGGGGACACTATAAGGCTAAAGATACAACACAAAATATCTTTAGGTTTGGTTAACCTGGATGACTAGTTAACCTGGAGGGGTTGGACAATGAATGGCTCTGTTTAGGTTCACCAAATTGGAGAGCACACATTTCGCTCAGGCATTTGATTGAAAACTCTGCGAGTGTCCACCACATTTTTGCACTTGACATACGCATTGACAAGGGTATTGCTGAAAACCGTGCCTACCATGAATCCCGTCTGATTGATATGAACGTGGACTAATTTGGCCTCTGGTAAGGATTTTCTCTTAATGCAACCCTGTGAGAGACACACACAAGTGTGAGAATTGTGGACATAGTTGTCTGTGATATTTAAAATGTGCAGAGCCTCCTTCAAACGTCCCTCGGTACAGAGCCCTGTGAGATGGTGGGATTGAGCATGACGAGTGTTAGCATTGCAGTGTGTTTGACTTTGAACACTAATACTAGTGGCAAACAATCGGAGTTGAAGGGGGTGAAATATCGTCTCAACGAACAAAACCATTTTTCTTACCAATGCCTAAAGGTACTTGGAATTGAGTTCATTTCCATGACGCTGCTCCCGCCACTCACCACCAGTGATCAAATTTGAAGGGTGGGTATTAATTTCAAATGGTTGTGCTCCCGCATATTAATTTCAAATGGTGGTGCTCCCGCCACTAACCAGTGATCAAATGTGAAGGGTGGATCTACAAAAATGGGGAACTATACTCAATGGATTTTGTAGCCATGATTCAAGACTATTCCTTAATCCTTTTATGAGTTGTGGCCAAAAAAAATAACTTCGTTTTGCTACTAATGAGGGGTAGTTCCTAAAAATTGTGTGGATTATAGTCACTTCATTTGAAAGCGGCACTATGCTATGTGGCTATTCCATATTAACTCTTCATCATTTCACATGTAATAGCAAAAAAAACAACACTATCTATTCATTGATGAGATCTAACACCCAAAAATAGCATGGATTATAGGAACTCTATTTCAAATGTTAATTTTAGTGAGTAGCTATTGCATCCATAATTCAAGATTAAACCTTAATCATTTTACAGGTCGTAGCCAAAGAAAAAACACCATCTAGTCGTTGAGGAGGGGTAGTGCCTTGAAGTAGTGTGAATTGAAGGAACTCCATTTTGAAGAGGGGAAAGAGATTGTATATTTAATATAAGGGAAAGAAGGAAACCCTATCTAAGTCCATAGTAATAAACCAAACTAGCCTTTGACTTTACCAACTTTCTAAGTCATAAGTAACATGTGCCCCATCAAACCTTCCAATGAGAGGATCCCTCTAAACATCTAACCACCCTCTTAGTAGCCAAGATGTTACCATGATTTTCAACTTAAATTAAACTAAGACCACCCGTGTCCTTGACCATTGTGAAAACATCCCAAAGCACATCCATGGGGAGACCTCATGCCCCACCATACTTTTCCCAAAGTTATGAATGCAAAATCTCCTTTGGGTGACAAAACTGCACCCTTCTAAGGATTCAACAAGACAAAATATATAAGGAAGGACATAATGTCATCATTAATCCTAATAACATAATCAATAACCCCCTCATAATGGTAGTTTTAGTATATTGGTTGCGCACTCTACATGACCAACTGACATTCATAATCCTTGCGGTTGATATGATTGCACTCATTATCGTCACTAGTGCTTCAACCATGCCTTGTCTTTTTCCTATAATGAATATGTTGTGCACACTTATTGAAATTAATGAGGCCAAGAGAGTATTGTCCCATGCTTTGCAACCATGATAATGCCCTAGCCATGGCCCATGGAAAAAAACTAGGGAATTAGGTTATAACTATTTTGTTTTAGGTGGAAAATGAACAAATAAACCCTTACCCTCTTAGAGAAAGACAGTATAAACTGACACCTGTCATATGCCCCCTTTTCAAAATGAAATGGTAAGGAGGATTTCAGGACAACCTGTTTTATCTACTGCAAAACTCAAGAACTTAAAAAATGGTATTCAAATGCTTGAAATATAATGGTGGGGAAGGAGAACGAGTAGCCATAGTTATTAGAGTTGTCAAAATGACCAGCAAGCTCTAACTAAAAATGTAAAGAGTTTAGATACAACTTCAGATTGCAGGCACATGAACGTGACCACTTGTGCAATCGAATTGAATACAACAGTGTTGATATTTGAGAAAAAGTGGTAGAAACGAGGTAACTTAAAGATGACATGGTGAGAAGCCATCCTAAGTGGGGTTCACCCTTAGTGAAAATATCAAACCCTAGCTTGGATTCCAGATCCTCTTCTGCAGTGCACTTCATTTTATTATTTGTTGTACCTCCGCAACCACAATCGTGACTGCCTCCCCTTCCCCGTCCTCTGCCTCGTCTGCCATCGGAGGCATTGAACTTGGAGCTATGAGCGCTCATGTTTTTGGAATCCGATTGGTCTCCAAGGGAATTGAACCTCGATCGAACTTGCAATCCTCCAATGGCAAGATCCACTCTGCCCATGGCCAAGATCCTTATTGGTCAAGTTAGAAATATGTCACTCTCTCGGGTGGGACATGGAAGTATATCCCCCTGTCTCATTGTTTTTCCCTAACGATAAAGACAAAAAAGAGCAGCAAGATAGAGCATGAAAACACAGTTTGAATCCAAGGACCCCGCCCTACATATACAAACTGAACACAAATACTTCAAATTTAACCATTTGTTAAAGGAATGCAACCTCCATTTTTTATGAGTTATGGTGATTGAAACCCTTGGCAACAAAAATCAAGGCTAAGTGGTGGAAGGAAAATTATTGAGTTACAAAAACCACATATCAAAGACATTGCCATTGGTCTCCTATGTTTGGATGACGAATTGAATGTCGACCAATGATATGTGTGTCTCCTTTGCTCATCCTATGTTGGGTAGAAATGAACCTTGTGCGTAGGAATGTGTGGCAATGCCAATGACGATAACAATGCTCTCCGCTGTTGAATGCTATGCACTGTTGAATTCTCTATAGAAGTCAAGGAGGGGTTCAAATGGCACACTATCGGATGCTCTGCAGGTTCAAGGAGGGAACAGAGGCTTCAAAATGGTGGGGATGTTTTTTTTATGTTATGTTTTATTTATTTTTATATATTTTGTTTTGTTTTTATTATTATTTTTATATGTGTTATTAAATTTAAGATTATAATTGAAAAAAAATCATTAAGTTATATCCAGCGTTCAAAATTGAACCCTTTCCATCCCTTATCCCTTCCAATAAGTGTAATGTTAAAATGTCCTTCAAAAAAAATTTAAAATCTGAATTTTACTCTTCCAATTAAGAAGGGCATAATTTATATCAACATTTCAAAAGAAGGGCAACATTTGAAATTATTCATCCATATAAATTTCTCAAGATGTTGAAATTCCTATGCTATAAAGTTCAACTAGTCATTCAAAATATTGTAAATATGATAAATTATTATCACTCACTCACTCATGTCATGAACTCATTGCTTAGTTGTGCAAGATGACCAGTAATCATTGATGACTACGAGGCACTAGCCATCGAGATGTGACTCTAACTCCCGAGTCACTTGGCGCTGCAATCTAAAGTGTGACAATTTGTCAACAACTACGACTATAACAAAAAATAACTACTAGGCCCGAAATGAGCTCAAAACTTTGTGCCTACTATGTATGTGAACCTTGCTACCAATGTCCACTTTTTTTTCATCAAAATGAAATTCAAAAGGTCGGTTTGATGAGTCTTCCTCTACAAGACTTCATTTCTTGCATGAATATCATGGACTCGTGACAACTATAAACAACACTCGATGTCATGCAAATACAAATAATGACATGTAGCTAGGATCACAAATTGTTTAGAGGTCGATTTATGCAAATGTTTCTATAGAGAGGTGTCATTGGGCACATAATATGGAGAAACAATGGTTATTAATAAAATTTAAAAAACAATTGTTGGCTCAAGAATAGTCTTCAATTTGATGGGTGGCATGATCGTGATGTAATCTCCCTCCGTCCTTCCATCTATTGTGGTTTCTCACAACATTTGTCCTCAACACCACCGAAATACATATAAAATTACTTGTCTTTACATCCTCTCCCCTTTAAATCCTCATCTCATAGTAATAAGTAAGGATTATTATGCATGCACATCAGCACCTTATAATACGAATTGAGTAAGGTGTAGAGACAACCATAAAATATTAAATGTGTCAAGACACAAAGAGTAAGAGACAACTATAAGTAAGTCTTATATTAAATTTAACATATAAGTATTTAATCAACACTATCAACTAACATTTGACAAGTTGGATTGTTGTGATCTTCTTATCAGTCCTTACCAATGTGATTGCAAGGCATTCTTTGAAGGTGAAGTCCATAATTTTAGGTCTTCTTCCTCATTATCATGCCTTTTGGTAAGACAATAAAGAGGGTAGTGTCCTGCATCAACATGGAAAACGGTTTTGACGTAGAGGTATACACATTAGATGTTTTTATTAAATAACTTAAATTACTACCTATCCCTGTCGATTCTCTGAATTGTGGACTAGTACAAAACACAACAAATTTTAGAGCCCCGAGCCCTTAATTACTCACACTTAGAACTTTCTCAAATCTAGCCATTAATAAACTTCTTTTGGTATTTTGGATCAATTTAAAAGGTGGATTGTTGAGAGACAGACATGTAATGAGTTGCAAGGATTCAATTGACTTAGTCTTGATTCCATTTTCCCTCCATCCCATATTACATGTATTCTTTTACAACAAGTGTTGAACAAAAAGTTTTGATGCCCCGACCTCGGTTATGCTAGTTTTGATAACTTGCTTGGTATGTGGGAATTTTTTTTTAATGTTTTCTGAATTGTGAATTATTTTTCTTAGGTTCCCAATCCTTATCATTCTTATATCTCTCAAGCTTGGATTGCACTTGGAAGCCCCAATATGGTTATGACATACCTAAGTAGTTTTTTTGTATAATGAAGTGTGCTCCAATTTGAAAAAATTCAATAGAATAGTTGTATTTTAAATCATCCTAGTTGCTGATAGATTGTTGATTTGAGAATGCTGAGGTCTTAATGTGAGTCTACCACCAATTTAGTTCAAAAAGTGTAACTTCTCTTACTACAATATATAAGAGTGGACCAGCCATAACATCTGATATTTCCATGTACGAGTTAAATTCCATTGAAAAAATTAATTCACATACTGTTCAGGAAAAATTGATCAGGATACACTATAAAGTACAACAGAAGAAATATAATATGGCACAATAAGTCATTTTAGTATATCAAGTGCGCATGATTAGTGAGGATAGGATCCTAGGCATGTAAAATAGTTAGAGCCATGTGAATTGCAGTAAGAAAAGATCAGATTAGATTATAGAAAGTTTTGTATTATGTGTGTTGTTGTAAAGAGATGAGACTATTTAGTTTTGCCAAACTTCAGGATGTGTTCTCTTTCTTTAATTTATTACTGCTTTGAAGTTTTAATTTTTTCTCTATTTTAATGGTACAGAGAAAGAGGACTTTATGCTAGAGATTGATGATGGGAAATCTAGATCATGTTTGATGAAAGCTTAAAGGAGTCTGCTGAGAAAGTACAGTTTACTAAAAATTATAATATCCAAGAAGCAACTGACGAGGAAAATGTAGCAACACAAGTGAATTTGGAATCAATTGATGATCCTAATGGTGCAATGACTACTATTTTCACTAGTGCACCTAGTGCTACAACCAGTGCTGATATTAGTCTTACATGATTATTAGACGAGTCCCTTCACTATGAGACTTTCTTCTCTATCTTAGGAAGTGAAACTCAAAATAATGGAAGGTGTTATGCTCGTTTATCAATCTCAGATGACTTGACAAAAATTTCAGTTAAAAAATCAGCACCTACAACTTACCTGGAGATTATATTGCACCTTTTCAAGGTACTAATTTTCCCCTTAACAAGTAATCTAAATGTGACAAAGTGTGAAGTGAAAAGGGAAGTGAATATTGCACTAGATCTAAATGTGACTCATTTACCTAGTTAATCACGTACTTTGAAAATGGAGATCGCGACATGTGGGTTGGAAAAAAATAACCTACTAATAGTGACACAAACAGCTCAAACACAACATGTGCATCTAAAGTACATTAAGTGATAAACCTAGGAAACAAGCCATTGAACCTAGAATCCTTTCGGAGGTTAATGTTGGGACACATGTAATATCACCTAGTTATGTGGAGAAGCTAGATCTTATGTTATCTTGCATGGGTTTCAATGGTATCGATGGAATTGACCCTACTTGAAAGGATAAACTTTTTTGTTCGAGACCATCTTGCTTCATAGGCACAAGAGCACTCCCTCTAATTTGAACACATTGCACAACAGAAACATTGCTAATGGGTCTGACATAAGTTGTTCTAGCAATCCTTGAACCAAGGCTCTCTACTGAACCACTAAGAATTTGTTAGTATGATATGGAGTTTCTTTGTTACAAATTAAAATCTATTACAATTGGAAGAAATCAATGGAAACACAATGACAATACAAAGGGTTCCCATTGATTATAGAATGGAGTTGTAATTAGCTTAAACAACACATTTCAATGTTGTATGATATAGATTTTTTCCATTACAAATTGTACTCTATTGTGATTTGATTCATGGATTAAGAGTTGTGCTCAGCTTCCAAGTTTGTCACATTCATTTCCTTCTAGATTTGAAACCCTTTTCATCTTGGAGTATAGTAAATAATATTCAATAGATTGAGAAAATGGATTCCTTATATCCTATGCAACAATATTTTGTTGACCCATCTTGTCATATTTTATCACTAGCCTTATACATGACCGCATATCACTACAATGTGTTGCATAACAACCCCTTCACAAGCTTTATACCAATAAATATTTATAATCTCTCTGCATCGTATTTCCTTGAGATTTATAACAACAACATTTGTGGAAATGTACCTCCTTACATGGGACACATGTAAGTATTCCTTCTTCCCAGGGACATATTGAAGAACTTTCCTAATTTTCTTCTTTCAAACAACAATCTTAGTTGTGTCCTTCCTTTTGAAATAGGAGAGATGATTAAACTAGGAAAGCTCGATCTAAAACCGCAATAATCTCACTAGAACCATTCCTTGGAGGCTTTTATATCTCAACGAATCCTTCAAAAATAGGCAGTTTAACTAAGGTTTTAGATATTAGAGAAAACTAATTGTTGGAAGGAACCATATCACCAACTCTTGGCCATCTTGTGATGTTGCTGACAAGTTAACCTTGATTATATGGCTGATGTGGAAACACTTAACTATGATGATTTGGATAGTGTTTCAAAGATACAAAATAGCCAATAGTGTTTATAAAATAGTTTGCTAAAAGAATATTCAAAACATATTTCTTCAAGCACTGCAACAAATATAATGCTTTCTGACATTGGAGGAGTCTTGCCTCTTGGTGCATTTCTGTAATGTCTTGGTGGTGAGTGCTCGAAATAACTCCTAAAACTTGAATATCTACCACATAAAAATAAAATTATTCTATTACGAATTCCTTCCAACTTTGGAAATTTAATGAGGCTTTATGAATGCATACAAACTTGTCCCTTTCAGGAATATTCCTTTCACAAAGGCGATGAGACCTTGGGGAACAAAAATCTGGAGATGGTGTACGATAACGTCGAGCATAAGATAAATGGAATATCATGATGCTTACAACTTAGAAGATAAATGTACCTTCATCCACTACAACTATACTCTTACCTTTTCCTAGAAATATTTCACCACAGTTAGATATCTTAACTAGAACAATAGGTCTTCCTCGATCTGTAGTTGATAATTGCTCAATTTTCTTTAGTACATCTATTCCCTCAATAACTCTTCCAAATAAGACATGCTTGCTGCAGATAATAAGAAAAGGGACATTAATTATATGAGACTAAAACAGACAATAGAGATGGGGAGAGGCAACATATCCAAATTAGTCAGACAAATGCTAGCCTCACCCCCTTAGTAGCATATAGACCAACTGAATTGGACTGAAGAGAACTGCCTACAAATATTTATCAGAATTTAAAATGTCAAATGGTAAAAATACACTAGTGTCTCTCACCCAAAGAAAGCAACCCATTATTTCAAAGTAAAGGAATCTTGTATTTCTAAAATACAAAATTTCCATATGGTGACACTCATGAGTCATGGATAAAGAGAAAATATGTTGATCACAACCAACATGTAAAGCTTCTCAGACAAACTCATGTGAATACAAAAAATCATAGATATGGAATCAAGTATATACCCATCAAGATGAGGTGTTGCTGCAAAAGTAATAAAGAAATAAGAACCATTGGTGTTTTAAGATACAAAATTTCCATATGGTGACACTCGTGAGTCATGGATAAAGAGAAAATATGCCGATCACAAACAACAGTAATGCTTCTTAGACAAACTCAGGTGAATACAAAGTCTGTGGGACTTGATGGATTAATATTTTATGGGATCAACAAAACAATTACTCATTGAGTGAACAAAATAAAAATTGGAGCAAAGCCTAAGTATATTTCATCAAAAGAACCACTGCCAATTTTGTGCCCAAGTCTATACTTGTTGTTTAAGTGTGACTCCATGTCATGAGATGTCACAATTTTAGACCCTATGTGCACACATTCGAGGTTAATATGCACATTCCAGTACCCACAATCATGTCCCAACACCCCCCCACACACTTCAACATCTAAACGTGTTCTAGCTCTGTGCATACACTTTGTCATCATGAGATTTGTGGAAATGACCATATTTTGTTGAAGATCTCTACACTAAAGTAGAGTATGAAAATATATATATGCACAATGATATTTAAAAAGTTTCTTGTCAAGTTATGGTTGTCTCAAATGGTTCCCTTTAGCAGTAAAGTGCATTCTACATGTAGCATAGTATAATTGCTTGACAAAATCAGTGAACCAACAACATACTTGGTTGTAATGATAAATAATCAAGTTTTATGCAATCAAGCACTAGCAAAATGAAGTCAATAAATATAACAAGGATACCATATTTGGAACATATTGGGAAAATTGCATGTAATGGAAAGCTTAATAAAGGGTTTGGTTCTTGTATTTCATACCTGTAAAAATGACCTTATGGTCATTGGAGGCCAAATAAGACTTGAAGGTGAAAATATAGAGTTGAATTTCTTGCATCCTACACCTGAAGGAGGAGCTTTGAAATGGAGTTTGCTAATAGTTAAGGAATATGCAAAAGTTATACTTCTCACATATGAAACCATCCTATTGGCATCGATTCCTTGTTGAATGGTTATCAAAAATACATTTGATATTTTTCCACTTGCATATTTAGCCTATCAATACCTATGTGTTGGAACGTTGAATTCTCTACCAGCTCTTAGTAACGATCTGAACAAGGAAAATCCCTTTGTCGTAGTAGTGGCTCTTAAAATTCATGGCATATTGAGAAATGCAATACTGTGAACAAGTGACAGAGTATATTACAAAATATCTAGTAATCAAGAGTAATATTAGCAATGGGGATTTACAGATGTTTGTAGAAGGAAATGTCATTGGGACTCTATGGTGTCGAATCCTCCATCCAGCAAAGTAGCAGGTCCACATTACCATAATTCAAATCCCATATTTTGAAGATCAACAATAAAGATCAACCCCATATTCAAGGGCATCGAAAATAGCGTCAACTTTTAAAAAGGGATGCAGATAACACCATTAAAAGCACCATCCCATGGAAAAGCGTCCACTTTTTCCAAAAAATGATGAAAAAATACACTAAAATGGATAGTGGACGCTAAAAAGGAAGCTAAAAGGGACGTTAATCACAGGTTTTTGTTGTAGTGGGAGAATCATCTTTTCTTGGAGGAATATATCCTGGCAACATGGTCGTTAACCTAGATCCTAATGCTTCTGTTCACTTTTTCCTCGGGGGATTGACCAACATCAGTCATGATACAACTTTGGGAAATTCTTCGACAATATGAATGGCATGGGGAACCTCCATGTCGGATACTTGAATGGTTCTTTTGATCGAAACAGGGATTTCCATTATACATATGAATTTGGATTCAAAGAGTTTGCAGATAAATAACTCATCTCGATAAATTTCTCAATTGGATATAAATTAATGAAACAAATTTTGTGCGAAGATGAAACAGGTTTCTGCATGCAGAAAGTTGTTCACTCATGTGGGTCTTCAATAAATGGAAAAGGTGGCGGCTAATTATGTCACATGGTTCAATATTTCCCATCATTCTAATAAACTACCAATCAAACCATCACTTCAATAATCATAAACATTAGAGGAAATTTCACTTTAAAATGGACCTCCTAAAAAAATTAATAAAATAATAGTTAAAATAATATTTATCAATTTTGGAGGAAGAAAAGAAAAAACTATTTTTTTGTTTGTATTTTTGACATATCTCCCCATGTTTTTACTCAAATTTCGATCAGGAGAGCTCGTTGGATGCCGAATTAAATTCTGCATCCAACGAGTACCCAATCAACATACTTTTGACAGACCCTGCTACCCCAAAAACAAGAAATACCTGGAAAAAAAACATGATGATGATGTCATCATCATATTTTTTTTCCAGGTATTTCTTGTTTTTGGGGTAGCAAGGTCCATCAAAAGTATGCCGAGTGGGTACTCATTGGATGCAGAATTTAATTCCGCATCCAATGAGCTCTCCCGATCGAAATTTGAGTAAAAAAACAGGGAGATATGTCAAAAATACAAACAAAACGAGTAGTTTTTTTTATGATACCTATCTCCAAATTTATATTAAAAAAGTGTTTAAGACTTATACCGTATTTCAAATTTAAATAAATTTCATTGGCTAACACATGGTGACATGGAATTTGAGTTAAAGTTAAAAGGCCCATTTTGAGTTGAAATTTCCTCTAATGAGAAGGTAGTTATTAATGCTAAATGTGACCAAAAAGCATGCCGCCAAAATATCCAGTTACTGTTATGGAGAGAAACTTCCTATGGCTTGGGGTGTACCACAATAGACAGTTGGACCAAATAAATCAACCCCTTCCAAATATGCAAGAGAAACCAAACATATAACAATAAAGGATCTCGAATCATACCTTATTCCGAACAGTTGAAGTAGATCCCCGCTGAGCTTTTTCCAATCTCGCTTGCGCTAGAAATTTGCTCTCAACAATAGCAAACAAGACAAGCATGCTATATAATATGGTATTAGATCTACTCTAGCATATATAATCAACAATGTATAAGCAATTAAAAATATCCATGGGTTCAATATTCATTCAAATGCACATTATTGGACAGGAAAAGATATTTCTATTAATCAAATAAGATATTACACAAGTGACAACCTCTGTTGGCACGTCTGCAAACCAGAGAAACTGAGTCCTCCAATTGGGCCTCCAACACCTCAATCCTCCATCTCTCGATAGCAAGCTCACAAGAAAAGGAAAGCTTGGGAAGAACACAAAGTGCTACAAAGGGACAAAGGGATGCAGACTCAAGTATATGAAAGTTATGGCAACAATGGACTATAGTTTCCTTGCTCTTCAATTCCCCCTCTTCAATGTATCCAACGGGTTCCTTATATAATACTCCAAAGGGGTAATGGATGGTCAAATCCGAGTGATCTCGAGGCATATGGAAGGCAAAGAGTCAAGTGGTTTGGACACACATAAAGGAAAACTCCAAAAAATTTGGATTTATACACGCATCCCGATGTACGCGGGTTTGAGGTCAAAAGTTGCATATACACGTGATTATGGGATTAAAAGTCATGTACAACAATAAACAGGTTTTTTTAGGGATGAACATGGAAACATCAAAGTATAATATCAGTCCATGGGGTCCAAAGAGTTTGCAGAGGGACATGGAAGGCCATAAATATGTGATCAACCATGTGTGGGAAAACCAACTGTAACAGATGCCCCCTAATGTGTGAGGTCAGAGGGGTAACATGATGGCCGAAATACATTATAAAATCCATCCCAGCAGTGGATTGATGACGAACCAGGTGGAAGAACTAGCCATCCATCAGTATAGTACAATAATCAATCTCTGCATATGACTGGAAATACATATAGCAGTCCCGGATACATAAGAGTATAATGGCCATGAATAGGCATGATATACAAAATGTGACATGTGTGGTCATCGCCACATACAATATATAATAGATCAGAATCTCCATGATGAAGATATACAATGGATCAAGATCTCCATAATGGTTGAAGATATCTGACATACATTGGAATCAAATCACGAGAGCTGAAATCTCATGAACACTGGAACGATCAAGGAGGTAGCATATGTGGAATGCCACCAAACTGGAAGGTCTTCTACACAAAATGCTATGAGTACATGTACTACTATGTGAATAGAGGTGTCGAGGTCGAACATAGTAGTCCATCGTCTGATTACCGGTCATAAATGTATACCGTTAACAGATGCGAGATCACCCACCGATAATGAAAATGGCAATCAAGGTACTAGAGTGCAATATAACAAGTGTGAATAGATGTGTTGAGTTCAAACACTTGGAAGAATCCATCGATCAAGGGACATTGATGTATTCCCAAAACTGTCGATGGCAAGAGAACCTACAACTGATGATTGTAAGTCTCAAGGCACTCAAATGACTCTAGACTCCTATCCTAGAATAAATGAACTGAAGTCGATGGGATGGAATTTGCTGGAAGGAGGGCATTAGGGCATCCCCCATCAACCAACACGAGGTACCTTGATGTCAAATGGTCAAAAATGGTCAAAAACTATATAAAGTGGCTAAAAATTTCAAAAATTTTCTGTAAAATAGTGAAAATTTTAAAATTTTCATACCATTTTGAATTTTTACCCACCATAGTACATTTGAGCTCAGAACTTCAGAAGCAAATTTTGGGAGCATCGTCCGACGGAATCCCTCCACGTTTGATCCAGGTAAATTCCCTTGCCCCTCTCTTTCATTTTCATGCAAAAATTTTAAATTTTCATGGTCAATTTAATTTTTTGGGCCATCCCAACTTGGGCCTTTCGGCCCACATGGAAATTGATCATTTTTCCATGTATAGGACTCGCCATACGTGGAAAATACCCCCAAACCCACGTACATATGTGGATGTTTTGAAAATATTCGCATATAGGGCCGCGGACAAGGATTTCATGGGAAAATAATGATCAAAATTTTGTTTTTTGTGCAGGATGGTACTACAGTGGAGAGAGAGGGAACATGGTGATGTTGAGGAAGCTGTTCAAGCTGATCTCATGGCTCAAAAAGCATTACGGGCATGTGGCTTATACAAGTTTTGACGTCTTGGTAGCTTGAGGGAAAAGCCAAGACTGCTCCAGTTTGTGGTAGATTACTAGGATCCAGAGTTTGAAACTTTTCAGAGAGATGGGATGTCGCTCAGCATTGAGGTTGAGGACATATACTTCATCACAGGTTTGTCCCGATGAGGGGAGGTGGTGAACCTCCAATCTCATGGGCCAAGAGGTGGGATGACCAAAGATGACTACATTGTTGTGTAATTCCTTCCCAATACAGAGAAGGTTGGGAGTCAAATATTGACAAACTCGATTCAAATTTGAGGGCTAAAATCTATACTCTTGGACTTAGGCAGGATTACAGGTTTGGCTTCACTCCACCAGACCTCATGGCCTATGATGTTCTATGTGCTAGAGTGTATGCGGCCTACAAGATATGAATGGAGTACTACACTATTGAGCAACATGAAACAACAACTCAGTGACTGCAAAATGGGTAGGGTACAGAACTTCAATTTTGGCAGCATACTGAGCACATTCTTCTTTGAGCGGGTGCTAGGGCCAAGCCCTAGAGTATACATTGCTCCACATGGATTTTGGTATATAGCTCAGTGACGCTGGGCTAATTTCATGCGCATACTGGGAGGTGGAAGGGTGGCTAACCCCTACCTAGCAGAGTTCTTTCCATGGTGGTGGAGACAACTCATCACCATAGATGATTATCCCTATGCAGGGATTGACTTCCGTGGTGATCCAGACATGACCCTACCACCAGGAGCGGCTTATGGAGACATAGGTATCGAATCCCAAACCCACTTTTAATTTTTGAATTATATAATTTTTTTTTTGTTTTTTTATATATGAAATCAAAATACATGTTTTTGGTGTGATGACACATAGTGACACTCTATCATGTATATGCAAATGTAGGACCATGACGTCCAGATGTCTTTCCTCGTCATCGACGAAGGGGAAGAGGTGATGAGATCATGGGTGTGGATGTAGAGCAGACGCTCCAAAGCATTCACACGAACTTTGTTTGATTGACACAGAGAGTACCCATGGCGCAAGTCGAGGACTTGCCTGAGGCCATGCAGCACCAGGTGGTTGGAGAACCACGAGCATGGGTTTTCTTGTTTCACTGACTAGCTAGAGCCGTAGTGTGCTACCATGATCAACACCCTCTTCCACCTCAAGCTTAGAGACCTGGGTGTATATTTTTTATGCGATCGTGTAGTATATTTTGGTGGCTCGAAAGCCCCAATTTTGTATATGACACTTATGTATTATGATGTCACTTTTTGAACTTAATGAATTTTTTTTATGATGATCGATTATTATTCTATTTACATGTGTAAAATGTGTCTATGATATGCTTATGGTCTATGAAAAAGATGCCAATCTAACACATAGTTAGCATATGAATCAACAACTTGATTAAAATTTCTTGGAACATGAATGTATGTTATACTCTCAAATTGTCGTTCTAGCAATCTAACATGCAAGAATATTTGTAATAATGTCGGATCCCTAATACGATACAAGCCATTAAGTTGTGAAACCACTAACTGTGAATCAAGACATACCTCAAGAGAATGAACACCATGCAAAATGGCATCACGCAATAACTCAATAATGGCACTATATTCAGCAACATTTTTTGACAAAGGCTGTAAACATACGCCTATTGAAGATAATACTTGACCCGTAGGAGTATAGATCACCCAAGCAGACGAAGCTAAGATTTGAGTGTGGTGGCTAGCACCATCAATAAATCCTATGTAAATAGAAGACTCCATTGACATCTTCCATAACAAACGAAAGCACACCAACAAACCCGATCACCATAAGAAAACCTAACTATGCAATGTAAAACTGTACAATAATATAGAAAAATCAGCCCTGGCTGAAGACCATGCATTTTTTTTTGAGATAGAGCCCATTTATAGGCTTTGCCAAGGTTGTCCCTTCATAATCAACCAGCTCATAGGCGCCTTTCTCTAAGACACATTTAACCATGTAAGGACAATGTCACATGGGATTAAACTTTCCTGCCCCCAAGGGTTCCTTAGCTTGATCCCACAAAAGGACCAAGTCACCTTCACTAAACCTCCTAGGATGGATAGACTTATCATACTAGACCTTAACACGACACTTGTTAACCTCTAGAGCCACTAAGGCATCTCGTCGCTGCTCATCAAGCTGCTCTAAGTGGACCAAACGCTCTTCCAATGTGGAAGTGTCTGGTAAAAGCTCCACAACTAGCTTCAAAGAAGGGATTTCACATTCAATCGGTAATACTGACTCCACCCCATGCACAAGCTGATAGAGAGAAAAACTTCTGGCAGTCTTAACCACGGTTCTATAGGCCCAAAAAGTAGGATACAACATGATATGCCAATTATGCTTTCTCTATGTGATGGCTCATTGGAGAATGGACTTAAGTGACTTGTTCACTTCTTCAACCTGTCCATTCACTTGAGGGAAATAAGAAGAGGAGTGTTCTTTCTTATATCCTAACTTGGAAGCCAATTCTTCCATCATTTTGTTTTGAAAGTGGCTGCCATGGTTAGTGACAAGCTCTTTCGGAATGCCAAACATGGTGATAATCTGGTTAAATATGAAATGCACGCCTATCTCACCGTCAGATTTAACTATGGGCATAGTCTCTGCCCATTCTGTGGAGTAATCGACAACCATAATAATATGATGGTGCCCCCCAGCCGAAGCTAGGTTGCAATCCATAAAATCAATCTCCCACTTGGTGAAGGGATAGGCGGTGACAATAGGATGCAAAGGGGCTGGATGCGAGCGCATATTACGTGCAAACACCTGGCAAGGGTGGCACTTCTTGACTGCATTAACGCAATCCTTAAAGATGGACGACCAAAAATAGCCCACTCTCAAGAATTTTTTGGGCTGTAGAAAGCCCAGATAAATGACCACCACACACCCCTCCATGGAAATCATTAATCATGACCTCAACCTCATCGTGAGTTAAACAACGACATAAAATTGAATCCACCCCACGATGGTACAAAGTATCATCCACTATGAGGTATTTCTTCGCTACGTGACGTAGTCTTCATCGCTCATCCCATGAGAGGTGAGTAGGGACCTTCAATGTTTGCAAATACATGATAATATCTCTGTACCAAGGGTCCATAACTGAGATGAGGAATATACTCTCATCGACAAAAGAATCCTCATAAACCTCCTCTTCCTCCACATTTGGGAAATCTTCTATGAGCTCAGCAAAGATTAAAAATTTCTTCGATTTCGCTGAAATGAACTCGAGATCAAACTCTTGCAAAATCACAATCCATTTATTATATTTTCCCCCAATCATCCTTCTAGTGAGGATGAATTGAAATGGATTGATGTGAGCTATGACCAAAGTTTGGCGAAGGAGAATGTAATGGCTCAAACGCTGAACCACATGAACGGTGGCTAAGGCTAGCTTCTCCACATGGGAATAATGAAGTTCCACTTCAATAAGGTTTCAGCTCAAATAATATATGACATGCTCATGGAGCTCCTCATCCTCTTGAACCAATACAATACCAACCATCTCCTGAGATGTGGCCACATAAATAAAAAAGTCACGGCTATAGTCTGGTGGAATAAGAATGGGGGCCATTGCTAAGGATTTCTTAAGAGCATCAAAAGACTCATGGGCTTGCTCATCCCACTGAAAAGGGGTGCCTATCTTCAACAGACGCATTAATCCTTTAGTCAAGTTAGAAAAATTGACCATGAACCTTCGCAAGAAGTTCGCCATACCTTGTAAACATTGAAGGTGTCGAATGTTAAGTGGGGGAGACAATTGAAGTATTGCCTCAACCTTCAAGGGATCGACTCTAATACCCTCCTTGGATATCATGAATCCTAGTAAACGACCAACTTTCATGCAAAAGATGCACTTACGAGGATTTAAATGAACTTGATAATGACGGCATCTTTCAAACACTAATCGCAAATGGTAAGGATGAAGCACTCTCAAACAAGATTGATTAGCGAGATCATCCAAATATACTTCAATAATCATTTTTAGATCATGAAAGATCAAGGTCATGGCCTGCTCAAACATAGCTTCGGCATTTTTAAGGTCGAAGGGCATCTTCCAATATGCAAAATTTTCCCAAGGACAAATAAATGCGGTCTTCTGTTGATCCTTGGGCTTAATTTGTATCTAACTATATCCAGAAAATCCATCCATAAAAGAAAATACCTCACTTCCTGCACACTCATCCAAAATTTGATTAGTAAATGGTGTAGGGAAATTATCTTTAGGACAAGCTAGATTTAAATCACGGAAATTAGTGCATATTCAGATCGCTCCCTGCTTCTTATCCACCAGAACAGGATTTGAAACCCACTCCATTAAGGGAATGGGATAGATAAAACCGCCTTTGAGAAGTTTCTCTATCTCAGCTTTAATGGCAGGTGCTTTTCTAGGATTCTCGGCACACAAACTTTGTCGAACTACTTTTGCATTTGGATAGGTCTTGATTTCATGTTGGATAATATGAGGGTCTATACCTAGAATTTATTCATATGACCAAGAGAAAATATCACAAAATTCCTTAAACAACTTGGTATACTCTTCAATCTCATCAGGGGAACAATCCGCCCCAATGTAGACATTCTCAATCTTACCAGGATCACGAGAAATGTTGATAGGAATTATTGGTGACAAGTTAGCCATGTTCCCTTCATCCATCTGACCATGAGAGCTTAACGGGACCACGAGGCTACCAATTTTCTCACTTAGAATCACCCTAAAGTCATCACACTGTAAACGATCAAGCTTAGGAAGGAAATACAATCTATGGTGAAAATCTTCCCAAGGTTGTTCAATCCCAGACATGGCCTCAAGAATAGATTCATCTGACAGAAAAAAAAATCATCAAGGCAATCATGAGAGTGAGATGACTCTACTACCCATGCAGGCAGCACATAAGGGTCCTCCTCCTCCGTCCACGAAGAGGAAGGACTAGGCTCTACAACATGATCAATATTTGCTTGATATGCCACCATTCTTGTAGGAAACGACACGTCTATCTCGACATGCACACTCGAGGTACTCGGTGAAGGAAGAATCCAAGGATCTTCCATATGGGTAGTGCGAAAGGATACCGAATTCGACAAGGATGAAGCCCCACCAAGACTAGACCCAATCATAAGAACGGGCGCAACACAACTAAAGGTTCCCATGAGAGAAGGATACATACCCACACCCACATTCTCAGTTTTCGGCTGAGAATGATCGATAATCAGGATAGATGTTATAGCGGATTTCACCACTCTAGGTGAATCACACTTTGTATGGCCTTCCCTTGTCCCGCTGCAGACTCATTAGACCCTATGGACCACTTTTTGTCCTTTGATGTTTCCTTGATCATCCCTAAAAACATATAAAAAATGATATACGTGCCTTTTAAACCTATAATAGAGTACATACGCGGGTTTGACCCATATAACCGCGTACATCAGGATGTGTGCATAATCCAAATCCTTTTGGAGTTTTCCTTGACATGGATCCGACTCATTTGACTCCTGGCCTTCCATATGCCTTGAGATCGCTCAGATTCGACATTTCATTATCCTTTTGAAAGCTATATAAGGAACCCCTTGGTACATTGAAGGCATAAGAGAGAATTGAGAGCAAAGAAACTATAGTCCATTGTTGACAGAACTTATGCTTGAGT
>LPNX010138717.1:417717-429928 GCA_001517045.1 Pseudotsuga menziesii
ACAGAATTGGCGACTTCGCTGAGGATTTCCTAGTAGTTTTCCTTTGGGGGTTGATTTCTCGGCATTCAATGTATTTGAATTGCTCTTTCTCTCTTGTTTCTGTGTCGGGTCTGGGGGCATGTATGCCTGGTAGAGTCTGATTGGTCTGAATTTTGTCTCAGCCTGTCTGTTTTCCTTGGTTTTATGCACCTTTTCTTCCTATACGTGGGTTTTTGATTTACAGTCGCGTATACACGCGGTTTCCTCTGCTATTTCCGCGTATACACGCGGGTTTACTGCGAACAATCGCGTATACCCTTGATTTTGTCTTTTTGGGGAAGATAATTGGTTGATGGGTGAATATTGATGTTTGTTGAGTCTCCTTTGGCACTGCCTGAGTCTTTTTATACCTCTGTTTCTGACCAGAAACATTTTTTTAGCCTAAATTTTTTTTAGGAAAGTTCTTGTCATGGCATTTTCAATTTTTTGTTTAAGATTAGTGCATTAGAGTTCTTTTACCTTAGTGCTTTGCTTGAATGTTGTTTATGTGTGCTTGCAGAGTCTGGGGGTCATAGAATCATTCTTTTTCTTTTTGCATCTCTTTTATTTTCAAAAAATCCAAAAACATTTGCTTATCATCATGCATTACATTTTGTACTTTGCATTGTACTTGCACTAGATCTAGATTTGCTTTGGAGTACTAGTTAGGACTTCATATAGGAAAATTTGCATTTATCATTTGAAGAAGAATTGTGCATTTCACGTAGTAGCATACCCTATTTTCATGGACACAATGCATTTGCATTGATTGTTAGGTGTGCATTTTACTTCTTGTTGCGTCATAACACCACTAGTTGCACGGTCATATCCGTTTTTGAGTAATAAAGCCAACGAAAATCAACGCTAAATAAAATGAATTACACTCTTTTCTTTTCTAGGGTGCACCAACAAGCTTAGGTTTTAGGATCTTGGAATAGTTCATTGAAAGTAAATTCTCCAAGATCACTAAACAACAACATCTAGTTGTCTGTCCAGGTGAGTGTGTGAAATCCTTGGTATAACCATTGTTCTCAGGATCCTCCTCTCAAAAGGGAGTTAAGCATGAAGCAGTGTGAGCGGTTATTGATTGGGATGACCCCTAGTCATAACTGAGTAGCATTGAAGATATTTCCAAGATTGTATTCTTATATGGGGACTCTTTCGAGAGTTTCGGGCTTTGCTACCCTGCCCATACAGTCAATCCCGCCTGCGACTGTCTGCCTGAGCATTGATTATATTGAGGTGACCTTAGTGGCCTTACCTAGGATATCGAGGGGGTACTTGTAGAGGTTATTCTGTAGGTGTCCCGGGCCACAATAATTGGTTACGTACCTCCACTTGTTGTGTATGGGAGTCTCAAGCCTCTCCTAGGCGAGACATACCTACTTCATTTGGGAGCTCACTTATCCAGCCCTTATTTGCTTGCATTTGGCTTTAGATTTTATTAGTGATTGCTCTGTGCACGATAGTTGGCCTAGGGTTTACGTAAATAGAGAGTCTTTGCTATTTTTTAAGTCATTGTGGATTTGAGTGCGGTTCCTCGCCATTCTCATCGTTTAGCAGGACTTCCACCTTCTACTTATCCTCCTCCTTTGGGAGAGGGACCTAGATAGTCTAGGTGGACTATGTCACACATTGATTCACACACCATGGGATATTCTTCAGAGGGTATTCCTGAACCACCTCCTCCCATTCGTGTAGACGATGGGGAATTCACTCCTACTTACGATCCTTCACCCGAATTAGCTGAGTTAGGTCCTGTGATTTCTGAGATAGGAGCCATGCATGATAGACCTACTCACTCTAGGGATGATTCCCCTTTGACACATTACCGGTATGGCATACCGGAGGACGCAGAGACTCATTTTGAACCCACCACTACTAGCTATGGTAGTTATGGTATGGCTGGTTTTCGTATGCATGATTTGACATTTCATGTCGAATATGACTTTGAGCCTAGCACTATGCCTGGGGGCACTCTCATTCCTTACCATGCGGAGAGGTTTGGGAGCACTAGTCACATTTCACCTTCCGTCCCAGTGGTGGAAGCTACATCTTATATCCCTCCTAGGTCTATATTTAGAGATCCTATTAGGATACCAGACCCGAGACGAGTGATGATAGGTGGTAGTACATACTTGATTACTCAAATTCCTTCATCCTCGGCCCCTAGTTCTTCAAATGTCCACCCTCCACCTTATTCACGTGGTCCTTCAAGTTGGCACATGGCTACGAGTCAGGTCCGTACTGCGGTTACTAAACCGATTGTGTCTCAAGTTTACATACCACCCGTTGCTTGAGGAGGTTATGTTCATGCTTCTAGAGGTACGATTACTACTTCTGCGGCATATATCCCTACTTCCGGTATGTATATTCCTACTTTCGAAGCTTATCTTCCTACCTACGGAGTGTCTCATGGGGCATCGCATGTGATGACCTATGGACCCTATTATGGGACGCAGTATGGACAGGGTTCTTCACCTTATGGAGGTGGGTATTCAAAACCTGCTTACTCTCCTAATTACGGCTTTGTAGCTCCTAGTGGTCAAGGTCCACCTCATTACGGTGCTTCCATGCCACCCTATATGGGTCATACGGGAGGAGGGCATTATGGCCAAGGCCATGGTGGAAACCAAACCTATATGAATCAGGGAGCGATCCATCAACCTCATCATCCTAGGCTCCCTTTCCTCACGACGCTTAATCTTCCTGACTTATCGAGACTTACGAACGATCTTGTGGCTCATGCCCTGGCTTGGCCGGCTGTCCCTACCAAGATTTCTTCGGACATACCTAAGTTTGAAGGCAAACCGGGAGAGGATCTGAGCGAACATGTTACTACATTTCACCTATGGTGCTCTTCGAATTCATTACATCAGGACTCATTCCGTTTGAGACTATTCCAACGCACCCTCACAGGGCCTGCTGCGAAATGGTATATAGAGTTACCTAGGGGCGCTTTCACTTTGTTCGATGACCTTGCGATGAATTTTCTTAATCACTTCCAGCTACCAGTGCGCTATGATGTTGGTACTGAACTCTTGTCGACATTTCGGCAAGATAAATCCACCCATATTTCTGATCATATTCAAGAGAGGCGTAGACGAAAGAGATTAATTAAAGCCTTTATACCGCCGGAGTTCTTTCTCGAGTGGTTTCTCAAGTCATTATTGCCATATATAGTGAAGGATGTTTCCACATCCAGAGTGCAGAATGAGCTACAAACAATTTTTAGGGTGTAGGAACTGGACTTGATCTACGCTCAGTCCAGTTTGTTGTATGAGATTATTCCCAATGCTCCTCATTCCAGTTTCAATCCCAAAGTCAAACCTGGACCACATGTCGATTTCATTGTGGGTTGTGCAAGTGTGAAACCTGCAAAAGCTACGGCTTTGTCTCAACTCGCCCAAATGGTGAATGTACTTTCTGTGCAATCGTCAGACCAAAAGGGTAACCAGCAGCCCGGACGGAATAGAAAAAAGGGTAAAAATAATAATCGAAAGGGTGGGAATAAGAATGAGAATGCTAACAATAATGACAAGAACGGTAGAAATGCCGGGGGGGACAAGCAAGTGAAACATAAGGTTAAGTTCCCTTGCAATTTATGTAAGGACGATCACCTCACTTACTTGTGCCCTCGGATTGATGAAGCTTCGAGATTCTTAGCACAAGGCCCAGCTGTGCTAACTACCCCTTTACCGCATAACCATAATATGAACTTGAATTCCCATGACCAGTCTAGTGAGAATGATCCACCAGAGACTAGTGCTCGTGGGTGCATTAACATGGTCCATGCTGCGAAAGTTGTGACACGTGCGAAAGATTATAGTTCGTCACAACCCAGCCCAGGCAAAGAGCCTGATCCACCAGGGTCCCCTTTGTGTATTGAAAAACTTGCGGATAAACCTGAGGCTGCACCTCGCATTCCTAAGGGAGTACTTAAGCATTCAGGGAATAATCCAAATACCCAAGCCGCCCAGAATTATTTAGTTGTCAAGGATTTGGGCCACACTCCTTGTGCGATGTCTGCATTGGAAGTGCTTCAGAGTTGTCCTTCACAAAGGAAGGTGTTGCTTTCTGCTCTTGGTGTGAACAGAGATGATTATTTCTCGGTGATCAAATTTGAAACCATAGGACTGTAGCCTCGCTTTCCCTACTATGTGTCTTTTTTGGTGCACGTAGAATGTCTTAATATGATCGTCAAGCGTACTGTGATTGACGAGGGCGCTGCGGCTTCTGTGATGTCTTTGTCCTGTTGGAAGGGTCTGGGTTCTCCTGAGCTATCTAAATCAGCAACTATGTTAACTGCATTTGATGGGAGATATTTTAGGCCGCATGGTATCCTTCCTTCCCTTAAAGTCCATTTGGGGGGGAAGACCGTTGCGATAGAGGTTGAGGTGGTTGATGTGCCCCTTGACTACAATCTCTTGCTGGGTAGGAACTGGATGTATAGTATGCAAGCCGTTGCTTCTTCCTTGTTCTACATTGTATGCTTTCCACATAACGAGAAGATTGTAACGATTGATCAAATGGCATTCAAGAATCTGTCTGTTACAGCATCTTCGGGAGCTTCGATCCCGATCGTTGACCACTCCCAGCTGGCAACTGGGAGTGTGGGTGTAGGTATGTATCCATCCCTCATGGGAAGCTTTAGTTGTCCTACACCACTCCTCATGATAGGATCTTGTTCCGATGAGGCTTCGACATCTACGACCTCGGTGTCTTTTCACATGACCCATATGGGAGATCCTTGGATTCTTCCTACACCGAGTACTTCGAGTGAACCCGTCGAAACAAGCGTTTCGTTGCCTGCATCTATGATAGCTTATCAAGCTAATCTTAAGAGTGTTGCAGAGCCTTGTTCTTCCTCTTCACGGATGGAGGAGGAAGACCCCTATGTGCTGCCGGCATGGGCAGTACAGTCTTCTCATGCCCACGACTACCTTGATACGGTTTTCCCTTCAGATGAAGCGATTATCGAGGCTATGACGGGAGTTGAGCCACCATGGGAGGAACTTCATCATAGATCGTACTTCCTTCCAGGGCTTGACCATTTGGAGCATGAGGATTATAGGGAGATTCTTAGTCAGAGAGTTGGTAGTCCTATGGTTCCATTAAGCTCTCCTGGTCCGATGGCTGATGGAAACATGGTGAACATATCTTCCACGATTCCTATCAACATCTCTCGCAATCCTGGCACCATTGAGAATGTCTATATTGCGGCGGAATGTTCCCATGATGAGATTCTGGAATATAGCGAGCTATTCAAGGAATTTCGTGATATTTTTTCTTGGTCTTACAACGAGATGCCAGGTATTGACCCTCGAATTGTCAAACATGAGATTAATACTTACCCCAATGCTAAGCCTGTTTGACAACGTTTACGTGCCGTGAATCCTAGGAAATCACCCACCATTAAGGCAGAGATAGAGAAGCTATTGAAATCCAGTTTCATCTATCCCATTCCCTTGACGGAGTGGGTTTCAAACCCCATTCCGGTGGATAGGAAGCAATGAGCGATCCGCATATGCACTGATTTCCATGATTTGAATCGTGCCTGTCCTAAGGATAACTTCCCCACACCATTTATAGATCAGATTTTGGATGAGTGTGCAGGTAGCGAGGTGTTCTCCTTTATGGACGGATTTTCCGGGTATAATCAGATACAGATTGAACCTGAGGCCCAACACAAGACTGCATTTATTTGTCCTTTGGGAACATTTGCATATCGGAAAATGCCTTTTGGCCTTAAAAACGCTGGAGCTACGTTTCAACAGGCGATGACCTTGATCTTCCACTATCTCAAGTCTATTATTGAAGTATTTTTGGATGACCTCGTTGCTCATTCTCGTATGAGAATGCGTCATCCCTATCACTTGCGATTGGTATTCGAAAGATGCCTGCACTACTCAGTTAGATTAAATCCTCAAAAGTGCATCTTTTGCGTGAAGTCAGGTCATTTGTTAGGATTCATCATTTCAAAGGAGGGTATAAGAGTCGACCCTTTGAAGGTTGAGGCAATACTTCAGTTGTCTCCCCCGAAGAATATTCGTCATCTTCAGTGTTTGCAAGGCATGGCAAAATTCTTATGAATATTTGTTGTCAACTTTTCCAATTTGACTAGAGGCTTCATGCGTCTCTTGAAGAAGGATACTCCCTTTGAATGGGATGAGCAAGCCCAGGAGTCCTTCGATGCACTCAAGCGAGCCCTAGCATCGGCCCCGGTGATTAGTCCTCCGGATTATAGCCGTGATTTTCTATTATATGTGGCCACGTCCTTAGAGACGATTGGTATGGTTTTGGTTCAAGAGGATGAGGAGCTCCAAGAGCATGTCATATATTATCTAAGACAAAACCTTATTGATGCAGAGATTCGTTATTCTCATGTTGAGAAGCTTGCTTTAGCTACCGTACATGTGGTTCAACGTTTGAGACATTATGTTCTCCTTCGCCAAACCTTGGTTGTGGCCCATGTCAATCCATTTCAGTCCATCCTCACACGAAGGATGATTGGGGGAAAGTATAATAAATGGATTGTCATTCTGTAAGAGTTCAATCTCGAGTTTCTTTCAGCAAAATCGAAGAAATCTTTAATCTTTGCAGAGCTTATATCGGATTTTCCGAGCGAGGCCAAGGAGTTGGTTTTTGAAGATACGTTTGTCGATGAACACATCTTCTTAATCTCAACGTTAGACCCATGGTATGGGGATATCATAGTATATCTACAAACACAGAGGACCCCTACTCACCTCTCGCGAGATGAACGATGACGATTACGTCATGTCTCTAAGAACTACCTTATAGTGGACAATACTTTGTACCACCGTGGGGTAGATTCCATTTTACGACGTTGTTTAACTCATGATGAGGCTGAGGTTGTGCTGAATGATTGCCATAGAGGGGCATGTGGTGGTCATTTATCTGGGCTTTCTACAGCTCAAAATATTTTGAGAGCAGGTTATTTCTGGCCGTCGATATTTAAAGATTGTGTTTATGCGGTCAAGAAGTGCCACCCTTGCCAGGTGTTCACACGTAATATGCGCTCGAAACCTACCCCGTTACACCCCATTATCACCACCGGTCCCTTCACTAAGTGGGGGCTCGATTTTATGGATTGCAACCTCGCTTCAGCTGGGGGGCACCATCATATTATAGTGGCTTTTGATTAATTCACGAAATGGACTGAGGCTATGCCTACAGTAAAATCCGATGGTGAGACAGCCACTCACTTTGTATTCAACCAAATTATTACTCGGTTCGGGATTCCGGAAGAGCTTGTCACTTACCATGACTCGCACTTTCAGAACCGTATGATGTAAGAGTTGGCATCCAAGTTAGGGTATAAGCAAGAGCACTCCTCCTCTTACTACCCTCAAGAAAATGGACAGGTAGAGGCAGTGAATAAATCACTCAAATCCATTCTCCAATGAACCATCGCACAAAGCAAGATGAATTGGCACATTATGTTATATCCTGCTTTGTGGGCATATCGAACCGCTGTTAAGACTGCCACTGGTTTTTCTCCATATCAGCTTGTACATGGAGTGGAGTCGATATTTCTAGTTGAATGCGAGATTCCTTCGTTGAAGCTAGCCGTGGAACTCTTACCAGACACTTCACCTTTGGAGGAGCGTTTGGTTCACCTTGAGCAACTTGATGAGCAGCGTCGAGATGCCTTGGTGGCTCTAGAGGTTAATAAATGTCACATTAAGGTCCAGTACGATAAGTCTATCTATCCAAGAGTGTTTAGTGAAGGAGACTTGGTCCTCTTGTGGGATCAACCGAAAGAACCCTTGGGGGTAGGGAAGTTTAATCCTATGTGGCGTGGTCCTTACGTGGTCAAGCATGTGTTAGAGAAGGGTGCCTATGAGTTAGTGGATTACGAAGGCACAGCTTTGGTGGAGCCTAGAAATGGGCTCTATCTCAAAAAATACTATGCATGATCTTTAGCCAAGGCTGATTGTTGTATATTATTGTACAACTTTGCATAGTTAGGTATTTTTTATCGTGATCGGGTTTGTGATTAGTTTCCGTTTCTTTTGGAAAATGTCAATGGAATCTTCCACCTTCATAGGATTTACGGATGGTGCAAGCTGTCACACTCAACACTCAGCCTCTGCTACTTGGGTGATTTATACTCCTATGGGTCAGGTATTGTCTTCAGGAGGTGTATGTCTATGACCATCTTCCAACAATGTTGCTGAATATAGTGCCGTTATTGAGCTTCTACGGGATGCCATTCTACATGGCGTTCTATCTCTTGAGGTACGTCTTGATTCAGAGTTAGTAGTGTCACAGCTCAATGGTTTGTACCATGTTAGAGATCCGACGTTATTGAGAAGGTTGTTGCGTGTGAGATTGTTAGAACGAAAATTTGACAATATAACATATATACACATTCCAAGAAATAATAATCAAGTTGCTGACTCATATGCTAACTACGTGTTAGATTGGAATTTGTTTCATTCATAATAAATTTATCACAAACATTGTTTACACATGTAAATAAATAAATCAATCACCATAAAACTTTTTTATATGCATAAAAAATGTGGTAATACATAGTGTCATGATACAAAATTGGGGCTTTTAAAGCCACCATCATATAGTACACGGTCATACAAAAAATATACACTCCCAGGTGTCTAATCTTGTGGAGGAGGAGGAGGGTTGTGATCATGGAACATCACTGCGGCTCTAGCTATCCGCCGAAACAAACGCACCCATGCACGTGGTACACCCACCACCTGCCACTGCATGGCTTCAGGAAAGTCCTCGACTTGCGCCATGAGAACTCTATGAGTTAGTCTCACAAAGTTGGTATGAATGCTCTGGAGCATTCGCTCCGCATCCACACCCGTGGTGTCATCTCCTCTTCCCCTTCGTTTATGACGAGGGAAGCCCTCTGGTCACTGTGGTCCCACATCTGCACATAAATGGTAGATGTCACTATGTATTGTCACGCAAAAACATGTCTTTTTGATTTCACATAATCAAGAAAATACAAAAAAATTGAATAACTCAAAAAAATTTAAAAAGAGTGAGGGTCGAGATTCGTTACCTATCTCACCATATGCCGATCCTAGTGGCAATGGCATGTCCGGATCCCCCCATAAATATATCCCTACATAGGGGTAGTCGTCAATGGCAATGATCTGTCGTCGCCACCATGGAAAGAAGTTAGCTGGATATGTGTTGGCCACCCTACCACCCCCCAGTCTGCGCATAGCATCTCCCCAACGTCGTTGGTCCGGATCTCGAACCCTGTGAAGAGGAATGTCCACTCCAGGGCTCAATCCTGGAACACGCTCGAAGAAAAACGTGCTCAGAATGCTGCTGAACCCGAATTTCCGTACCCTGCCTGCCTTACACTCATTGAGCTGGTGTTTCATGTTGCTCAGTAGTGTGGTACTCCAGTCATAGATGGTGGGTCTCATACACTCCACCACATAGAACATCAGTGTCCGCGAGGCCTGATGGAGTGATCCTAAGCCTGCTATCCTGCCCAGCATCAGTAATATGGCCTTTAGGCCCAGCACCTGTATAGCGTTGGTGGGGACTTGACTCCCCACCTTCTCAGTATCTGAGTAGCAGTACATGGCTATGTACTCGTCAATAGTAAGGCCACCTCCTGGCCCACCTCGGGAATGAAGGTTCACCACCTCCCCTCGTCTAGAAAAACCAGTGATAAAGTATATGTCCTCCACCTCTATGGTGAGGGACATCCCATCTATACGGAAGGACTTCGAGTCTGGATCCCAATAGTCTACCAGCATCTGTAGCAGTCTTGGTTTGGCCCTCAAACCACCAAGACACCAAAACTTGTAGAGTCCGCATGCACGTAAAGCTTTTTGAGCCATTAAGTCGGCCCTTACTGCTTCCTCTACTTCACCATGCTCACGCTTTCTCCACTCTAGCACCATCTTGCAAGAAAAATTGGAAAATTGCCCATTATTTTACTAGAAAACCATATGTGTGGCCTCATATGCGACTATTTTGCAAACAACCGTGTATGTACGCGGGTTTGAGGCCCTTTTCCGTGTATAGCCAGCCCTATATGTGGGAAAAACCTCGATATCCACATGGGCTGCAGCGCTCATGTAGAGATGGCCTAAAAAATTCATTTAACCATGAAAATCTAAAAAAATTATATCAAAATGCAAGAGGAGAGCATGAGTAAATACTTGGAAGAAACGGTTGTGAATTCCGCCGGCTGGATCTCCTAGAATTTGCAGTTGAAAATCAGAGCTCAAATGGGTAAAAGTTTCAAATGATTTATATTTTTTACTATTTATAGAAAAAATTTCAAATATTTGAAAATTTTTACCCCCTTTCCTATAGTTTAGGCATTTTCTAACCATTTTCGACCATTTTCGACATAATTTGTGATGTAGAAGACCTTTTTCAGTGTCGTTTTAGCCATTGGATTGACCCGTTCGTGCCGATCTCAGGTATCATGTCTAAACTAGCATATAGGTTAGGTTCACCACCGTTTGCATTTTGCATGACCTTATGACTATATCACCACGACCTTAGGTACGAACCCACTCTATTATGTCACGGAACCTTCTTGCTACTTTAGAAGTGGCATGATATGAGTGGTAGAGCTTCACCTTACATGGGTACCCTAGTTAGTGCCTTATTTTCATTTGGTGCCCATGCCGACATTTTCTCCTTTAGGGTGTGGGAGTCTGTTGTATAGTACTGCCATGACATTTTGCAAGAGCCTCATACTCCTCTTGATCTTATGCTGGCCTATTTCCCTCAGGACTCCCCTATGTCATGTTGTGAATGCATTATCATGAGCTTTGCCTGCCTTATTGAGCTTTATGCCGGCTCACCTGACATTGCGTTTCAGCCATATAGCCCGAGCTTGTCTCATGTCTAGCCATGTAGAGACATTTTTTATATCCTTCGCAGCTTGATTTCCCTTTTTACTGGGAGGGGATTTTTCCCCGAGTGTCAATATCCTACACATGTATCCTTGCATTGAGCATAGGTATGTTCCACTGCTTGGAACTATTTTGTTTTCCCTTATGACACTAGTGTCCTCCTAGTTTGTAACTATAAAGCTAGTTTATTCTTTTTTAAAGCTTTTCAAATAACTGAAAAAGTCCAAAAAATAAAAAAACCAAAAAGCCGGACAAGGAAAGATGTTATCTTTGGTAGCTGTCGAGTCGTGTCACCTTCGAACAAAGCACTGTATATCACATCCATTGGTTGGGCTATAGTTTGACTTTAGAAGCTGTACTCGTGTATCTGAGTTTATCTCCACCGACTGGTTAAGCTTCCAGTCCCTATGGAGCCTCTGTTGATTCCTCCTGTGTCACAGAGATGTCCCAGTTTGCATATCGAGTCTATGCTGCCTTTATTCAGTCACCATATGCCATTATTCTCTTGTTCGAAGGAAGTTGAAACCCGTGTCGGCCATTCCTCAGTTATCTTGACTTTGCATGTCGGCCATTCCTGGTACAGTTACTGGTTCGTGCACCTTATGATCGAGTCCTTCCACATTATACAGCTTTGCTGAGTACCTCGTGTTGGATGATGGGGGATGCCTTAATGCCCTCCTTCCAGCGGATTTCATCCCATCGACTTCAGATCATTTATTTCGGGATTGGAATCTAGAGTCATGTTGAGTTCCTTGAGACTTGTAGTCATCAGTGGCAGGTTCTCTCGCCATCGACAGTTTCTTGGGAATACATCAATGTCCCCTGATCGATGGATCCTCTCAAGTGTTTGACCTCAACACATTTATTCACACTTGTTAGTTTGCACTCCAGTACCTTGATTCCCATTTTCACTATTGGTGGGTGTTCTCGCATCTGTTAACGGTATACATTAATGACCGGTAATCAAACGATGAACTACTATGTTCGACCTCGACACCTCTATTTGCATAGTAGGACATGTACTTGTAGCGGTTTGTGTAGAAGACTTTCCAGATTGGTGGCATCTCTTATATGCTACCTCCTTAATCGTGCCATTGTTCATGAGTTTTCAGCTCTCATGACTTGATTCCAGTATATATCAGATATTTCCAGCCACTATGGAGATCTTGATCTATTATATATCTTCAGCCATTTTGGAGATCATGGTCCTTTGTATATCTTCGTCATGGAGATTCTGATCTATGTATATTGTACGTGGCGATGACCACATATGTGATATCATGTATTATGCCTATTCATGG
>LPNX010138717.1:430122-493994 GCA_001517045.1 Pseudotsuga menziesii
ATCTCACACATTAGGGGGCATCTGTTATAGTGGATTTCACCACTCTAGGTGAATCACACTTTGTATGGCCTTCCCCTGTCCCACTGCAGACTCATTAGACCCTATGGACCACTTTTTGTCCTTTGATGTTTCCTTGATCATCCCTAAAAACATATAAAAAATGATATACACGGCTTTTAAACCTATAATCGCGTACATACGCGGGTTTGACCCATATAACCGCGTACATCGGGATGTGTGCATAATCCAAATCCTTTTGGAGTTTTCCTTGACATGGATCCAACTCATTTGACTCCTGGATTTCCATATGCCTTGAGATCGCTCGGATTCGACCTTTCATTATCCCTTTGAAAGCTATATAAGGAACCCCTTGGTACATTGAAGGCATAAGAGAGAATTGAGAGCAAAGAAACTATAGTCCATTGTTGTCGGAACTTATGCTTGAGTCTGCATCCCTTTGTCCCTTAGAGCACTTTTGTGTTCTTCCCAAGCTTGCCTTTTGCTTGTGAGCTTGCTATCGAGAGATGGAGGATTGAAGTGGTGGAGGCCCAAGTGGGGGATTCAGTTTCTCCGGTTTGCAGATGTCCCGTCAGAGGTTGTACCTATCTTGTAATCTCTGATTTATATTAATAGAAATATCTTTTCCTGTCCAATGATGTGTATTTGAATGAATATTTTATCCATGGGATTATGTCAAATGCTTTTACATTATTGATTATATATGCTAGAATAGATCTAACACCATGATATATAGTATGCTTATATTGTTTAATTGTTGTTGAGGAAGTAATATATCAATTCAAGCTGAATATTGGAAAGCTCAATGGGGATCTACTTCAACCGTCCAGAATAAGGTACGAGGTCTGATCCTTTAGTGTTAGACATTTAATTTCTATTGCATATTGGAAAGGATTGATTTTTGGAGTCAAGCTGTCTGTTGTGGTATCCCAAGCCATAGGAATTTCTCTTCGTAACAATAGAAGCTCCCGATGATGTGTTGACACTCAGATTGTGGAACGAATTTTGATGAATAGTAATGATCTTCCCATTAAATGGAAAGAAAACTACTCAAAATAGGGAATAATCTACAACTTGCATATTATACATCCAATTCCTACCCAACAAAAGATTGTAGTCAAGGGGCACATCAACCACCTCGACCTCGATCACGATAGTCTTCCCTCCCAATTGGACCTCTAGAGAAGGAAGTATACCATGCGGCCGAAATGACCTTCCATCGAAAGCAGTCAACATGTTGGTAGACTGAGACAACATGGGAGAACCTAAACCTTTCCAACAACACAAAGACATCACGGAAGCATCAACGCCTTCATCAATGATAGTACACATTATGGTGTTGTTGAGACACTCTACATGAATCAAAAGAGATACGTAGTAAGGAAAGCAAGGCTGGATTCCACCAGTTTCAAATTTGATCATGGAAGAAGATCTATCATCACTAAACCCAAGATCAGATAGCACGGAATTTCTCTGCGAAGGAGAATTCTGAAGCACTTCTAATGCGGACATCGCACAAGGAGTCTGGCCCAAATCCTTGACAACTGAATAGTTTTGGGTGGCTCGAGAATTAGGATTATGCCCCGAGCGCTTCAATACTCCCTTAGGAATGCAAGGTGAAACTTCAGGTTTATCCGTAGGCTTTTCAATTCGCAAAGAGCTCTCGGGTGGATCAGGTTCTTTCCCAAGTTCTAGTTGTGATGAACCATAATCTTTTGCACATGTCACAACTTTGGTATATCTCACCATGTTGATGCAACCGTGACCACTAACAGCCTCCGGCAGGTTTTGAGTTCCACCGGACACATAACCAGGATCAAAGGTCCTCGAGTTCATATTTTGATTATTAGGTAAAGGATTAGTAAACACAGCTCGGCCCTGTGCTATGAACTTCAAGGTGTCCTCCATACGAGGGCACAAGTGAGTGAGGTGATCATCCTTACACAACTTACAAGGAAACTTCAACTTACACTTAGGCTACTTGTCCCCCCAGCATTGTTCGCGTTCTTGTCATTATTATTACCATTTTCATTTTTATTCCCACCCTTACGATTATTTTTTCCTTTCTTTTTATTCCTTCCAGGCTGCTGGTTTCCTTTCATGTTCAACGTTTGCACTGAAAGTACACTCACCAATTGGGTAGGTTGAGACGAAGCCATAGCTTGTCCCAACGCAAGCTAGTTAAGCAATAAATGGCTCACTTGTTTCGTAACCGGGTCTACAGGTTTGGTACTTGTGGAGCCAACAATTCCATAAGCATGTGGCCCAGGTTTAATCTTGGGGTCGAAATTGGATCTTGGAGCATTCGGGATAATCTCATACAAGAGTCCAAATTGAGCATAGATCAAATCCAACTCTTGAGCCCTAAAAATAGCTTGGTCCTCATTTTGAACTCTGAATGTAGAAACATCCTTTGATATGTAAGGTAACAATGACTTGAGGAACCACTCTAGAAGAAACTATGGTGGTATAAAGGCTTTAATTAATTGTTTCCACCTACACCACTCTTGAATATGATCCAAAATATGCGTGGCTTTATCTTTCTGGAAGGTCGACAAGAGTTCGGTACCGACGTCGTAATGTATGGGTAGCTGGAAATGATTAAGAAAAGTCATGGCAAGTTCATCAAATGTAGTATAGCCCCCACAGTAACTCTATATACCATTTCGCCACAGGACCCGTAAGGGTGCGTTGAAATAGCCTCAAACAAATGGAACCATCGTGTAAGGAATTAGAAGAGCAACAAAGGTGGAAGGTGGTGACATGTTCACCAAGATCTTCACCAGCCTTACCTTCAAACTTGGGAATGTCCAAAGGATCATCGTAGGGACTGTAGGCCATGCCGAATTATGAGACACAAGATCATTTGTTAATCTTGACAAATCATGTAGGTTCAAGGTCGCAAGGAAAGGGAGCCTAGGTTGAGTCGGTCGATGCCACGCTCCCTGGTAGGACTGATCCATGTAAGGTTGATTTCTATACACACCATGGCCTTGGCCAGTGGGATAATAACCTCCTCCCATATGACCCATGAAGGGCTGCATGGAATCATTGTAATGCAAAGTACCTTGATTATGAGGTTCTACAAAGCCATAGTTAGAGGAGTAAGCGGGTTGTTGATACCTGTACCCATATGATTGATAGTTTTTTCCATACTGCAGTCCATAAGAATGTCCATGGGAAGCTCCATAAGCTATACCATAAGATGTCCCATGAGATGTTCCATAATATGGTCCATAAGAAGGTATGTGGGAAGCTCCATGAGATGATACATGAACTGCTGACACAATATGAGGCACTTGGCTTTGTGATACTATAGTGTTAGCATTCGTAGGATGAACATGGCTTACAGTTGAACTCCGACCCGAAGGACCACTAGAGTTAGGAAGAGGATGCGTCAAAAAGGTATTTGAAGGAATAGGTTGAGAAGAAAATGGAATATGTGAAGAAATATAGCTTATACCCCCAATATTCACATGTCTCAGCTGAGGTTCCTAAAGAGGAACATTAGTGCTAGGTCTGGTATGTGTGTTTGAAGGAATTGCCACCACTGGAGTGGATGGCACAATGTGACTACTATTACCAAACCTCTTCACATGGAAAGGAGTGGAAGTGCGCCCAAGCGCAGTACCATAGTCATCAACCGGCTCGACATGAGGTGCCAGACTGGGATCGGGAATATCAGGCATGCCATATCTAATGTGGCCAGTGCTGGTGGGTTCATGGCGAGTCTCTTCACCCAGATAGTATAACCAATATTGGGGGTCGGAGCTAATGTAATCAAGAAACTGTGATAAATCATTTTGTGACAGTCCAGTCCCATCAGTACCAGACTTAGGAGAAGTTACATATGTGCTCGAAGGATCAACTTTCACCACCGGAGGCAGGGAAGGTGGAAGCTCCAGGACCTCATGCTCATGACGAATCATGGTGATATCTCTATGTGAATCAAAGCGATGACTAGTTCACCCAAACTGTCTGGCTCTCTCTCCTTAGGGAGGAGGAGATGTAGAAGGTAGAAGACCTGCTAAACGATGAGAGCGACAGGGAGCTGCACTCGAATCCACAATGACCCAACAAAAAGAAAAGACTCAATCTATCTACGCAACCCTAAGCAGACTAGCGTGCACAGAGCATACACCTAAGAAATCCTAAAGCCAAACAATAAACAAACCAAGGGTAGGATATGTGAGCTCCCGAATGAAGTAGGTATGTCTCTCCTAGGAGAGGCTTGAGACTCCCATACACAACAAGTGGATGTTCGTAACAAATTATAGTGGCCCTCAGCGTCAACGCATATAGCGACTATGCTGTCTAACCCCTACTTGGCTAGGACACCTGCAGAATAATCTCTGCAAATACCCCTTCGATAACCTAGGTAAGGCAACTAAGGTCACCTCAATATAATCAATTCTCAGGCGGACAGTCATAGGCGGGATTGACCGTATGGGCAGGGTAGCAAAGCCTGAAGCCTGAAAGCACAACTGGTACCCTAGTGGTGCACCAGTCAATACGTCAAAGGCCCCCACATACGAATACAATCCTGGAAATATCTCTGGTGCTCACAGATAGCAACCAAGGATCATCCCAGTCATAATCACATGCACTGCCTCGTGCTTAACTCCCGTGTAAGAGGAGCGCCCGAGAAACACTAATTATACCAAAGGTTTCACACTCTCACCTGGACAGACACCTAATTGTTTTGTTTAGTGGTATTGGAGAATTAACTTACAATGAACTATTCCAAGACCCTAAAACCTAATCTTGTTGATGCACCCTATAAAAGAAAAGAGTGTAATTCATTTTATTAAGCGTTGATTTTAAGTGGTTGTTATTGCTCAAAGGGTAATGGTCGTGCAACTTATGGTGTTATGACACAACATGAAGCAAAATGCACACCTAAAAATCAATGCAAATGCACTGTGTAGAATTAAAAACAGGGTATGCTACTACGTTAAGTGTAAAATGTTTCCTTCAATTGCAAGTGCAATCATTCCTATATAAAACTTTGACTAAAAATTACCAAGCAAACCTAATGCAAGTACCATGCTAATGCAAAATTCAAGCAATGCATACCTATGAAAAAAGAAAAATATTTTTGTATTTTTGAATTAAATGAGATATAAAAGCAAAAAAGATGACTCTGCAACCACTCACAAACAACAACCAAGAAAAGCACCAAGGTAAAAGAGACCTAATGCCCTAATCTCAAAACAAAAAGTAGAAAATGAATGATTAGAACATTTCCAAAAATCAAACTAAAAAGATTCTCTGGTCAGAAACAGAGGGTAGATACAGACTCCAGAAGCATCCAAGAAGACTCAGCAATCATCCAAACTCACCCAGCAACACTTAATCCTCCCAATAAAGATCAAAATCAAGGCATACATAGTTTTTCTCTGTAAACCAGTGTACATACGTGACTATTCAAGGAAAACCCACGTGTATATGTGACTGTGAGTGCTAAACCCGCATACAGGAAGAAAAAGGAAGAAAAATAAGGCAAACAGACAAGCTGAGACAAAATTTACTGCTTTAGGACCCTACTAGGAAAACATGCCCCCAGACTCGACACAAAAACAGAGAAATCAGAGAAATTCAAGTACATTGAATACTGAAAACCCCCAAAGACAAAAAAATAGGAACCTCCCCAGTATGGCCGCCAATTATGTTACGGAGAGAAACTTCCTGTGGATTGGGGTGTACCACAACAAAAAACTAGACTAGATAAATCAATCCCTTCCCAATATGCAAGAGAAACCAAACATCTAACACTAAAGGATCTCGAATCATACCTTATTCCAGACGGTTGAAATATATCCCCATTGAGCTTTTTCCAATCTTGCTTGAGCTAGAAATTTGCCCTCAACAACAGCAAACAAGACAAGCATGCTATATAATATGGTGTTAGATCTACTCTATCATATATAATCAACAATGTATAATCAATTAAACATATCCATGGATTCAATATTCATTCAAATGCACATTATTGGATAGGAAAAGATATTTCTATTAATCAAATTAGAGATTACACAATTTACAACCTCTGTCGGCACGTCTGCGAACCGGAGAAAATGAGTCCTCCACCTGGGCCTCCACCACCTCAATCCTCCATCTCTTGATATCAATCTCACAAGCAAAGGAAAGATTGGGAAGAACACAAAGTTCTCCAAAGAGACAAAGGGATGCAGACTCAAGTATATGCAAGCTACGACAACAATGGACTATAGTTTCCTTGCTCTTCAATTCCCCCTCTTCAATGTATCCAAGGGTTTCCTTATATAGCACACCAAAGGGGTAATGGAGGGTCAAATCTGAGTGATCTCGAGGCATATGGAAGGCCAAGAGTCAAGTGGTTCGGACACACATCAAGGAAAACTCCAAAAATATTTGGATTTATGCACACATCCTGATGTACGCGGGTTTGAGGTCAAAAGTCACGTATACACACGAGTATGGGATTAAAAGTCGTGTATAGCAATAAACATGCATTTTTAGGGATGAAATCGAAAACATCAAAGTATAATATTAGTCCATGGGGTCCAAAGAGTCTGCAGAGGGATAGGGAAGGCCATAAATATGTGATCAACCATGTGTGGTAAAACCAGTTGTAACAGTTACCTAACTTAATTTCCCTCCAACTATCACTTGTGACAGAATCTCATCTTGTTACAGATGTATAGTCTCCGATAACATTTCTCTTGTAATAGACGTATAGCCTACAACATAATTCTACACTTGTGACACATATTGAAACTTGCGACAAAATTATAAACTTGTGACAAAAACTGTATATACAAGACTTCATTTTTTTTAGGCATTATCTTTTCAATTGAGCGAAGTACGACTATCCTGATAAGGTTTCTGCCAACTTCCATTCCCCAACCCATTCAAGGGTGTACCATCTAACTTTTGTAACTGGAACGCACCTCCATCAATGATATAGATGACAATATATGTTCCCATCTAGCTCGTTCGAAGCTTACTAGGATGCTTCAAAAATTTACTGTCATATAGAAAGACGAGATCACTGATATGAAATTGCTTGAACTTAATATGGTGATCGTGCCAAGACTTATGTCGCTCCTTCTTGACACGCTGATGATATCCCATGATGAAGAGATATTCTTCCAATTGTATGAGTTGTGATAATCTTTCTTCTACTACACCAACATCTACCTTCTCAGTGATCGTGGCTATTCTGAGACTAGGTACAATATATTCTAATGGAATGACAATCTCTTGTCCATAAACCAAAATGAATGGAGTTTGTCCAATCAACCTATTGGGGCCTCGAAAATCGCAGGCGGCAATAGTAAGGGATTCTCCCCAATCAGCGTTCCCAACTAGCCCGCTGACTGTTTGGTATAGGGAATCCGTCCGGTTTACGGTCCAGCTACCGTAGGTCAAAGTAACAACAAGGGTTTTACCGGTTGCAGCCCGGTCCACCGGAATTTGTATTTTGACTTAATATATGCAATGCATATGCCTATCCAAACCATGTAGGGTGATAAAGATGCAAGGAACGACACAATGTGTTGCACAGGTTCTTACCGTTCGTCTTATATCCGTAAACATCTAAACCACATATGCAACTATGAAACAAACAACTAACTATCTAAACAACTAACTACCTATCCCCGGGGAGCCAGAAATGATTATTATTTAGTAATGCGTTAACTCCATGTATGATAAACACAATTACAGGTAGCTGATACTTGTATTTACAGCACATGAAAGAGAAATTATTCCAACAATCAGATAGCTAACTGTTATGTGAAGCACCAGCATTACTAAAAGTGAATTCTCCACAAAATAAACCAGAAATCATTCAACAAGACATAAGTCACAGAGTTAGAACGATCTCACAATTTATGGACATAAGCTGAAAAAAAAAATAGTTCATCTTCCTTCCATCCATTGCACACCATTTGGAAAATTTCACAGCTCTTTCTCCAACAGGCAAACTAAAATCTTTATTGCAAAAGGAAATAGTTCTTCTTACAATAGGTCATCCAGTGTAACTGGGAAAAAGCCCCTTCCTTGTCTCTCTTCCCTAGTTTTATACAAAAAGCAAAAAATGGTTGGGCTGCCCAAAGTGACCTTTGGGCTTCCCAACGCTTCATTTTCCTACAACCTTCTACAAAATAATAATTTACACAAAAGTTGACCGGTCCTTCTCAGGAGGAGGGTCCTGCTTGGTTTTCCAAAAATTTCCTCCATGCTACTGCCTCAGCAGCGAGTCCTTCAAACAAGTGCGGTTCTAAGAATTGTATATTCAGCTCGAACTTATCCGCTTGTTTCTGAATAGCCTCTATCCTGGCCGTGTTCAGACGCACCTGTTCCTCCAAGAGCTGTACACTAATGGCTGCGTGTCCGATTTCATTTCTCAGGATCGGCTCATCAAGGGCTCTGATACATTGGACCTTGGCTTCTTCTTCCTGCTGCCTTGTTTGCAATATCCCTGCAAATGTATCATGATCAGGGAATTCGTGTAGCCTATGCTCAGCTTCCACTTGGCAGCGGTTATAGGTGACCAGGGCTCTTCTAAAGAACTCTGCGCAGGCTCCCTTCGTTTTCTTCACTGTCTTCTGGAAGTCCTCCGCAGTAATAACAACAAACTCTATCAGATCATGGTCCCGCTTCAAGGCTTGCTTATCTTTGACTGGTAGCTCAGCTGGGACTTCTTGATCATCTTCTACCCTGGTTATCCTTGAAGTCAGTACCTCAAGGATGTCTTGTGACCTGTCCACAAAATAAGAAGCTGTGTCTAATATTTCATCTAGCCTGCCATCAATCTGCAGGACTTGACACCTTTCTTCCTCCAGGTCCGTTTGCAGTTGCAGCATCCTAGCTTTCTGAGCCAGGATGTGTTCTTTGACTAGCTGCAGATCTACCTGCTGCTCCTTGGCTGCCTCCAGCTGCTCTTGCAACTCTCTAACATATAAGGTGTTGGATTCATAGATGTCCTTCTGCTGCTCCATCAGGTCTTCTATCTGTGTCTTCATTTGTTCCCTTTCGCTCTTTAAGTCCTGAATTTCTTGATGAGCCTTACTCAAGGCTTCTTGTGTTGCTTCTTTTGCTTGTGCTTCCTGCTGGATAGCATGAATTTCATGCTTCGTGACCTCCACCTCTTTGAGTACATGCTCGTATTTTCTTTTTAGTATGTTGCCCTCCTCTCTCTCCCTTCTCAAGGTGTCCTTGAGCTGAGAGGTGGTCTTCTTGGAGGATTCGATCTCTACCATCATACGGTCTATGTTATCCTCCGTAGCATGTATGGCTGCCTTCCCAGCCCTGATGACAAACCTTGGATATTTATCTGTTCCGACCATCACAGCTTTGTCAGTTATCATGGTACTGGCCATCCCTTCTGCTTCTATTTTCCTCTCGGTTCTCCTCATGATCCTTTTGGTGGCTCTGTCATAGTACACTGTACTGAAATCAGGCACCTCTTCCCCTTTCTTCTATGTAAAAGGTACTAACTGGAGTGTGGGGGTCGTAGGGGTGACGGTAGTAGGTACTTGGAGGGTTTGTACCTCAGGGTTTTCCTCACCCTGGCTTTGCTCTGCTTGTGATCTAGAAGCCTGCTGTTGTGCCAACTCTGTTTTCTCAGCTTCCTCAGCTGCTTGCTTAGCAGCCTCCTCTGCCTCTCTGGATGTTTCCTTTACCTTTTCGGCTGCTTCCTGAGCAGCTTTCCTCTTTTCTTATTCTCCTTTCTGGAGCCATTCTGTAGCTTCTTGTTCCAGTATCTGGGCTTCCTCCCTTATTCTTTTGGCTGTTTCCTCAGCCTTAGCTCGCTCATCCTTCTCCTGCTTAGATCCCTTCCCACCTTTTGGTTTGAATCTCTTGCTGAGCGCTATCATGTTAGAGGCCCTCCTAAACACGGATTCATCATTGTCAAAATGGTGAGTGTACTCATAAAATACTTTGTGTTTCCTACAGTGCTCAGCCACCCTGTTGTGAGTATCATTTCGTCTAAAGCTCATCTCCCCGAAACGGAACTTTTCTAGTTCCTGTATAAATTCAGGAGCTTGTTTCACATTTGCGAAGCTACAACTACCTAACTTAAAAGGCAGAGGAGGGTAGGCCGACTTCTTCTTCTGGAATAGGAAATGACCAATTCCATCTATATACACCTGTCTAACAGCCTCCTTATGTACTATATAATATGTTGCATATTTGGGCAACAGATAAGGGGTCTTTGACCCACCAAACATCCTCAAATACATCCCGTTTTCGGTCAAGAAATAGTCACCAAACTCCTCTATGACCTGCATGGCCTCTTCTGACATGCAGTTGCATTCCTTTCGGAATATGAGAGTGTGCAGAGGCATGATAAACTGTTCACAGATCTCTCTATAGTAAGTATGGTATTGATGAGCTCCCAGTAGTCTAAATGCTGCATATACGGGCATCCTATCCTTCTCCCAAAGACATTTGAGCCCGGGGAAAGGCTGGTGGCATAGTATGCAGTCAATTAGAATGGAGCTCATGTAAAATTCAGATCTTCTTCGTTCCTTTCCTTCCAACGCTGCATCCACATAAGAGGAGAGGTTGCTTGATACTATGCTCTCCCAATTGAAAATGGTTCCTTCTGTTGCTACAAAAAACATTAGGGGTATCCATTCAAACTTGAACATTCTGCCATTTGCCCTCCCGAAAATTCTGTTTAGCATTAAATCTATGAATCTGTAAGTGGGCCTGAGACTGGCAGTGTCATAATCTTCAGTCACTCTATGTCGGAAGATCTTCCCAGGTAAGAGCATTCTTTTCAAGGTCTCTACAAGGTCCATCCGGAGGTCGTCCAACCATTCATTCGTAAGGAAAAGCTGAGGCTCTGGTAGATGATAAGCTAAAGCTACATATCCAGGGCTAAATGCAGCATAGCCCTGGCCCTAGGTGTTACAGAGGAGCATTGAATTGTGGTTTGTATGTGGTAGCACCCATCTCATTAACTCAGAGCACGGGAATAGCTCTGGCCTGGTGGTGACCTTCATAATGGCTGATTTCTCTATATTAGCATAAATGGGTGCCTCCTCAAGCCCCATATCTGGGACTTCCCTGCGGGAGATCATCCTGTAAATATCTCCCCATTTGTATTCAGGCTCCACCCCAGTGACACATTGGGTGTCCTCATAAATGTACTCAATTCTTGCTTCTGTGTCTGGTGCTGGAACCTCCTCTACTGCTGGGGCCTTCTTTTTCTGTCTCTTAGACATTTTAAGATCTTCCTGTAATGTACACCATCATGATATTAAGAAATACAAATTTGTGAACATTGTGCAGCAGTTTATTCTTTTCCAGGTGTATCATAATTATATCAGTGCATGAAATCAAACCTTAACCTTCTATACTGACAATTTACTGGCATGAAGTGTGGTGCAATGTGCTTGTTAGCATGGTAATGTTTACTGTAGCATATCTTCACCAGGTCTTATGGACGAATTACCTTATGATTTATTTCACATGCATCAATTTGTCAGTCATATTAGTGTTGGCATGCAACCTATGCTCTTATGAGGCTTGCCACTTTTTATGAAGGTAATATATCGAAGCAAATATGTGCATGCTATATGTAGATGCAATATGCAATTAACATTCCATCGCTTATCACACGCAAAGAGAAACAAAATAACAGCCTCAGGCTTAATCAGTCAACACTTCATCCCTATGGCCCAACATGCCCATTGCGACAGAAACGCAAGCGACCAGCATCGAAGAAAACATTATGCTGCTAACACTCTCACCCACCTCGGCGGGAAACAACCACATCTCAGGATAAGGTATCCTCATCGAAACCGACCCACGCTATCCTTAATGAAAGCCGAGTTACCAGCGACACTTTCTTTCGACCCTAACTGGGGTTTTAGGCGGTCAACAGCAAAACTAGATCGAGAAAGGTGGCTCAAACAACACGGGCCGCAGTGAGAAGGTGACACTATTAAAAACAATCCTCTCAACCCTATTTATCCCGGTCGAGCCAGTCCCAAGTTCTACCAATAATTTCCCATCGAGATGGCGCACAACCCCGGACTGTAAAAAAAAAGGAAAACCAAAAAAAAACATGGCAACTGCGGCCAGTCCAGACCCGACCCCTAAACATTCAACAACAACGCAGTCTCTACCCATCACGACCGCACACCGAAGCCTGGCGCAGACGACGTAATGGCCGTCTGCGCCTCAAAACCCCCAACCCTAGCGCGCGAGCAACTACTACGGGCAGACAAAAAGGCTTAAAAGTTTAAAGAAAATGTCCCCCCCCTCACCCTAGGTCAAGAGAATAAACGATCTAAGCAAACCAAAATCCTAGCTGGACGAGGAAGGAAAACGCGGGGCCCCAAAACTCGGCGGAAAACCAACAAACGCTAAACGCAAATGAAGGACGAGATGCACCTACCTGGCAATCAACGCAGTGATCAAGCTAATGACAGTTGGAGATCCGCCCTTGCCACCTGGAAACCGGTACAGTGACAGCTAACCCTTCGATCCTTTCGAAACGCGACAGCTCGACTCCTCGCGACAGTGATCGAAAACAATACAAAAAACCCCGTTTGTCACCATACATATATGAACAACGCCACACGTGCGAGGAGTCACATCAATCGGGGCGGCTCCAAAAGTTATGTCAGGCGGCACAAGCTTCATACCATCCGCAACGGCGGACCACCTCCAGTCCCAACTCGCCCGATCAGTTACAAATAACCCGCGAATGAGAATCCCATATCGGGCGTCGGCGGAAACCTTGGTCGGACGACCAAGATTCTGGCCTCCCCCGCAACGGCGGAACATCCTCCACACCTCACTGTCTGCAACGAGGAAAAGTCACTCCAACAGCACGGTTCGGCGGGAGACGAGGATTTAAGAGTCTATGCTGATCCGCAACGGCGGGGACAGCAGTGTTCCCCCCCCTCCGATACGGTAGAGAGACAACGCCCGCAACAAAGCGCGATGAAAACGAAACTGAAGAGTCGAAACCCTCCCGCAACGATGATCGCAAAACGACAACATGCGGACTTGAAGACCACCCGCAACGGCGGCACGACCGAGCCAACACAAGAGTCGATAGGCACCCGCTACAGCGGCGTGGCAAAAGATCTGGAGGATCTGGAGAACACCCGCAACGGCGGGCTCGGGATAGAAACAATCCAAAGTTCGAAGGCACCCGAAACGTCGGCCCGACAACCGAACATGACGTCCTGGAAGCCACCCGCAACGGCGGGACGGGTAAGAGAAACTAGAAGCCAGAGGACGCCCGAAACGGTCGGGCAGCCAAATGAAAATCTCCCGATACAAGAAACTTTGAGCGAAGGCTTGAAAAGGTTTTGCAAAACAACAAAGGGCTCGATCAAGATGGAAATCCTCAAGCATTAAACAATGAGAAACCAGTCAATTTACAGCATTTAAGATTCGAGAAAGCACTTCAACCTTCATAAGCTAAAATCAAAAGATGAAATCAAGAGAAGAACTCATTAACTTGAAGTAAAGGAGGGCCCCAAAAATTTTTAGAATTCTGGGAAATTGTTGCAGGTGCAACACAACCTTTTGCAGGTTGTGCGATAAGCCCATAATGTTTCAAGTGTCTTATGATTCTAATTATCCCTCCGAACATTGTAGATATTCGTCAATGCATTCTCTAAAATCTTATTAAATGCTTTGACAACGTCATTTTATTTTGGGTGATATGGTGTTTCTTCTGGTGCTAAATATGAAACTCCCCAGTTAATTTGTCAATCAGCTGATTCACAAAATGTGTACCTTCATTACTTATCATAATTTTTGGGCATCCAAATTGGGTCATGACATGGTCGAATAAAAATCTTGGAGCAGTGCAATCTCTTACTAGTATTGCTTCAGACCATCTAGTTAAGTAGTCCGCCACAGTGATTATATATCTTGCACTCGTTCCTTTTCCTGGTGGTTTAATGGGACCCACAAAATCAACAACCCATTTATCAAACGCTTGCAAGGTTACTTGTGGTACGAATGAAATTTCATCTCGTCACAACGATTTTCTAGTTATTTAACAAATATTACATCTACGGCAATAGACTCTACCATCTACATGCAAAGTAGGCCACTAGAGTCCGACCTGCAAAATATTGTGCACTGTTTCTTTTCCTGCATAGTGGCCTCCTGCGGCACAAGCATGTGTTTCATTCAACACCATCGTTCATTCATGTTCTAAGACAAAATGATGGAGTATTCCATTTGGTCCCATTTTATACAATTTCCTCATGATCAGCTGGAAATCTACAGCTTTTACAACTAGTTTCTTCTTTTGTGTTGTACTGAGTCCTGCGGGTGCATATCTTTTAGTCAGGAGATGTAATATATCTTTGTAATGATAATCGATCATCTTAACCGCAAACAATTGTGCGTCTGGGAGTCTATCATTGATATTAGTAGTATGTTCTCCACTTTCTAACCTTGACAGATGGTCAGGTCCTAAATTCAACCATCATGGGTTAACAATAATCTCAAAATAAAATTCTTGGAATAGGAGAAGTCATCAACAAATATTCCCCCCCAACACTGGCTTATTGACCAAGTATTTTAACGTAGAATGATATGTATACATTTATAAATGACCTCCCAACAAATAATGTCAAAAATTTTGGAGAGCATATACCATAGCAAGTCCTTCCCCCTCAGTAGTGGTAAAGTTCCTTTTTTGATGTCGACATTTTTCTACTAGCAAATGCAATGGGGTGATCAAGATAACCCTCACTTGGCTATGCAAGTATGACACCAAGGGCGACAGACGACACGTCGACATGTACATTAAATGATTTCTTCCAGTATGGAAATAGCAATATAGGCATTGAGACCATCTTGTCTTTAACAACATCGAGAATCTCTTGACATTGCTCAATCCATTAGAATTTAACATCTTTCTTCAACAATTTTTCCATTGGAGTTGTAGCCTTGGCATAACCATGGATAAAAAATTTGTAGTATCATGTATGCCCCAAGGTATTTCTCAACTGTTTAACTGTCGTGGGTTCGGTTAGGTCAACAATAATCACAATCTTGGTAGGGTCCATCAATATTCCATTTTGACAAACCACATGACCCAACAAGATACCAAAAGGAGCACAAATAATACACTTATTCAAGTTAAGAGAAATTTGGAACTATCTACATCAGTCGAGCATCATTCTAAGATTCTCAATATGATTTTTAACTAGCCCATATACAATCCAATCATCAAAGTACACTTCAAGAAATGTATGGATAAAATCTTTAAAAGCAGCTACTACTATTCTAGAAAAAAATAGCAGGCGCGTTCTTGAGTCCAAAAGGAATTACCATTTGTTGGAAGCATCCCCACTCTATCGCAAAGGTTGTCTTGTATCGATATTCCTTTGCAATCCTTATTTGATGGTAGCTATAGAATCCATCAGTAAATGAGTTCACTTCTTTCCTTCGATTCTCTCCAATACTTCATCTGTGAACAGGGTTAGGAATGGATCATGCAGGCAGGCATCGTTTATTTTCCTTAAGTAGACATAGATATGAACTTCACCAGTTTTCTTGTCCTGAACAACCATAGGAATAATCCATTCAGATTCCTCGACAGGGTCTATAATGCTTTCATCTAACATTCTTTCTAACTTGATCTTGACCTTCTCTTTATATCTCGGATTGAGTTGATATAGTCCTTGCTTAACAAGTTTTGCATCGGGCTTCTGGGGAATATTCATTTCTCCTAGATCACTAATAATTCCCTTCATTTATGAAAACTTAGTAGGGAATAGATCTTGGTATTCATGCAATAAGTCTATAATTTTCCCTACTGTCTCATCATCCTAATAGTCCCAAATATTGGAAAAATTTGGGTTTTCTGGAGAACCAATATTCACCTTCTTTGTTCTTAATGGTTTCAAAAATTTGTCATTTTATAATCCTGATCCTTTCGTTGCTTGAATACCCTCAGAATAAGGAATATGTATATCTCATGGACCATCATCATCAGGCTCACTAGTTATGTTATATCATTCCATCCAATTCTGAATTCTCACACTGCTCTGAGGGAAACTTGACATCGGGACAGGGATGTCTTTAAAAATCTTGGTTATGATAACGTACATAATAGCATCAATCATTGGAATTTTGTTAACAAAGATAAAATTTTCTGTGAAACTGGTAGCTAGCTCTTCCCACTCCATATTTTCTCATCGCAACTCAACTAACATATATCATTTTCTTAGTATCATGTACAAAGTACGTATGAACTGGCGAACCCATTCTTGTCACGTCGACGTCTTCCATGTCACGCAACAATTTTCAATATGCTTGACAATATTTGTCAATCCCCTATATTTCTAGCCAGTGTAAGACATATTCTCGCCAAATCCAATTTCTAGTTGTCATTGGCATTGAGGCCAATCTGAAATAGATTTCTTATGAGCAACCCACCACTTGACGGTTGTGGCCTTCAATGCAACATCCAACGCTAACAAATGTTGAGGTTCCAATACTTTTTCTTCAAACTATGTAAGAAATGTATCTAAGTTAGGTAATCCTTCATATGTAGGTATATCACATACCTGAGTATCTATCCGTCACATATATTTCATAATTTTTGCACATTTTTGCATTGATATTTCATGTGGTTGATTCTGCCAGTTCTCCAAAGCTTCTCATGAATCTGACGAACAAGATCTAATACTTCACCAACTCAATTTATCTTCAGCTGCCGGGTTGACATATTCGTCCATTGCAGAGGAAATATTGTAAATATTATCCAAATATACTTCGTATCCTTCATTGTTTAGTTGCTTGACCTATCTCTGGCCTTCCATAGGATCAATTGGGGTGACCACCCGTAGTTCTACATCTTCAAATGATAATATTCTCTTTTTGAAATTGATGAATGTTTGATTGTTGATAGCCTAGTCGATCCCATAATTGTAGGACACATATTTGTATCATTGGTAATATCTATCAATTCAAAATATACGTATGTGTAGAGTCATTCCACTTCGACAGGAACTTGTGTCAGTCGACCAATAGGCAGGACCATTTGTTGGCGTTGATTCCACTAACCCAGGTTCATATTTCCCTACCCGTCCAACAAAGGCCAATATATCATCTTGATAGAGTGTAACTCTATCAGCAACACCTATGACGCAAGTGAGGTCTCACCCGAGAAACTATGGGGAGTTCCAGAACTAGACTTCTACAATTATGGAAGTGGGTTTCCTCATGGAAACATTTAACAGGTTTCTTGATCGAAACCAAGGGATAGACTACCGTCGACACATTCACAACATGAAAGCAGACCGATTCGTTGACACATTTGCAACATATAACATATACATATTTAAAGCATGTCTATGTTCATTTTTATCAATCATTCCACAATATTACGTCAATATAAGTGTGACAAAATCATAAAAATTGACAAACTCATAAAGATTCATACACAGAACACACAGACATCATAAACACACATATTTAACGTGGAAACCCATAGGAAAAAAAACACAAAGGCACTCTTCATCTAGCATGAGTAATATTTGGAACGCTTTTGGTTTGTGCACATAGCCTGCAAACCTCTCTCAGAATCTTCTTTACAGTAGATGATTTTTCTTTGTCTTTTTCATGCTCTCATGTCTTCTTCTTCTTTCTGTCAACCTCTTCTCAAGATTGTCTTTTTTTTTCAAGCTCTTCCTTCTGATAAGATTCGTTTTGTGTCTTCCAGATCTAAATATCCTTTACCAACAAGAACATAAGCCTCGTCCAAACACAACATGGATCGACCTTATATCCTTCTTACAATTCTTGTTCTGATCGTCGACTAGTTCTCAACTAACAATCGACTGATTGTTCTAACTAACCCAAGAAATCCCATTACATTAATAAAGGTGTTATCAATCCAATTTACAATGATTCTCATTCCCAAAAATAGGCTATTAGTCTAACTTAGCTCACTCTTACATTTATTGTTTCCTCAAAACATGTTGAATTCTTGGATTCAGCTTACTATTCTCCTTTTCAATCATGGCCTTGCTCGCCTTGTGACCGAATTCTTCACTTTTCCAACCAAAACTAGTACACACTTTCCAAGGGCCAACAAATCCCCTTATGGAAAAAAAAGGATTGGTTTTGTTCAAACCATTCTGTCACATTCAAGTAGTTTTACAATTATATTTCAAAATTAAACAATGTGCATATATTTCAATCTTTAATGATTCCTTGATCAAGTTTTAGATATATGTGGATAAGTCTTAAAAATGATAGCATAGTATAATATTTTCTATATTCTTGGTATAAGGATAATCATTAATACTAAGATATGTATTCATTTTATTTTGGTGAAATGGATTTCGTTTTGCTCATCGAACGAAAAACATTATTTATTTTAGCATGTTATTATAGAAGGGTTAAACCATTAATAGCTCTTACAGTTGAAATATGACCTTGCCCTCCAAATTTGATCCCTAGTGGGGATGGATGCTTTGGGAGAACTTAGAAGGAGAATGCATGGATGAAATTTGTTGCTCGTGTGATGAGATTTGTTCCACAAGTTGATGAAATAGGTACTTGAGAAAAGTGTGTTCCAACTCTTTCATACTCTACGAAAACAGGTCAGGCATTGCATATTAGGAAGCCATCAAAGCAAATTCTCTACCATATTGTCAAGAATCTCACTCCATACTGAATTATCTATCTCATCATCATCATCATCATCATGTCCCACCAATTCAGTGGATTGTCTTGCTATAGTTGAGCTCTCTAAATCGGCCATATCCAATTCTAATCTCAAATCCCAATCCAGTTTGTGCCATTATGTTGGCTAAGCAAAAAAATTGATAGGAAAGTTATAGTTAGACCATGAAGAGGCATTAGATGTTGTTGGATAAGAGAAGAATTCAGAAGGAATTTTATAATGGGATTGTGAAGAACGATAGGATGTTATTGGCTAAGTAGAAGATTTGATAAGAAAGTTATAATTGGAATGTGAAGTGAAACTAGAGGGAATTAGATCTTATGGATAAATGCTTGGTCTCTACACAAATGCACCTATAAAAAGTATTCCTTCCCTCTATTATATAGGATAGAGGGATAGGAGAACATCATGTCAAAATGAATGTGGGATAAACCTTACTTTATGAGTAAGTGAGTTGTAGAAGAATACAATACCCATTAGTCTGTAAGACTCATTGTGTGTACAATATGCCTTAGGTTGTACAACCATAATGAAGCCACTAGGAAATCATTAATCACATTCTTACATGACCTTGACCATTTTACATTCTTACATACTAAACCTTTGCCATGTTGTCTCAATATATTTTCTTTGATTCAACTAGAGTTTCTTATTTGCACCATGTTTGCATGATATTTTTTAATCTTCATCCCTGGTATGAAGTTAGCAGCATCGAGATCCTTCAAGTCAAACAGAGGATAGTTGTGATTTCACTTCTTTGATGGCACTCATGTTCTTTCCAATTATAAACATGTGATAAACTTACAACACTATATTAATGAAGTGGTCACCAACCTACTTGGAATATACATAGTGATCAACCTTGCTTATCACAAAATCTAGTCCAAGGATATATGTGTTGACCTTTTGTCGTATTACGGACCTACCCTAACCCCCCTTATTGTAGACTACATAGGAGTTAGTAAAGTAATGTATGCGCATTTATTTTCAATAAGGTCTAGTTATTAATGGATAATAAATGTAAAAGGGTCTCTATGTTAATTAAGTCCCACTCTGTAGTTAGATGCCCACCAAGTAATTAGGGGTTTGGCTATTAAAATTCTATTTAAGGAGCTATGAGGCTACATATTATTTTGTTAAGAAGTGTTGTATTGGAGCTCTGATCAAGTGAAAGGTATCCCAATCTTAAGAGGCAAGTGAACATTGTTCCCTGAATTGACTATCATGATACAAGAGTTGATTTTGCTGCAACTTTCTTATCTATTTCCATTAATTAAGTTAATCTACATTATAATTTCTGGTATTTTGCATCATTTATCTATGTATATCTTATGAATTGTTATATGTTTTAGGGTTAAGAATACCACAAGTGGTATCATAGAACTTTCCTAGATAGCATGCCTCCATAATTTTCATAGATTTTTTTAGGCTAGAGATGTGTTCTATCACATTTGGATGAGTAAGCGTACGATTGGGGAAGCATACATGAAAAGAATAAAATTGGTATCGTGTACTTAAACATAATAAAACTTTTGAGGTAGGGTAACACCATACACTAATCATTTTATGGGAGGATCAATACCTATTCACTTGTCTCTTTGAAGGGGGGGATCCCAATGAGATAAACTGTAAGTGACAATAGTATTCTCTTACATTATCACATGGGGAGGATTTCATCCTTGTTTACAACTAGTAAACAATTCTTAACCATAACCAAATTCCAACTACCTAGTGGGCATTCTTTAGTGAGGCCACATTACATTTTCTCAATGTTAACTACCTAGTGGGCATTCTTTAGTGAGGCCACATTGCATTTTCTCAAAGTTAACTAGTGGACCTTATTTAATGATCAATAACATTGTGGACTTAGTCCACATTACATAAAATCACAACCATACGTATCCTATTATTATATTTAATGGGCTCATAGGCCCCTATTACACCCCTATAGAGGATCCCACCAAGTGATGTCTTAAGATCCAACACAAATGGCTTGAATTCTATTGACCCTCAATTGGAAAATGATGTTAAGTCTATTGAAATAGAGTCATATGCTTCTAAAGAGTTCACATCATGGTCACCATTGAAGTATAGGATCTCCAAATATAAATTAATATTGTACAAATTGTTTAGTCACTTCCTCGAGCGATGGAACTATTATAGAAGGTTTCAAGGTAATATGTTATACATTGCCCTTACAAGATTTTTTCTAACACTAAGTGTGAATCTTTAAGATTTAAATCTAACAAAAATTGAACCTATTCATTCTTTACTAGGTAGGTTAAGGTAGAATTCACCTAGGATCCTTTTGGTATGTAATTAGACATGAGCACTACTCTTCTCACCCATAACTAGCATGCAATCTACTATTCAACTCCTCCAAATTGAATGTAACACATATCTATATGGAAGATTTAGGTTCATCTATGTATTCTCTTCATTGTGGTCATCTTTATCTTGTTTGTGCATTCAATCATATCAATAGAAACACAACAAAGTCAATAATTGAGTTTGTTATCTATCCATTGATATGGCTTGACACATAACCAAGTTAACTTCGAAGATCCAAAAATGACTATACAATTGTGTTTTGTTATGGTTAAAGAAAAAATTATTGTTTAAATTATGATATTAACAAAATCTATTTTTAGATGAAAATAGTTACATGTCACTATTTACAACCTTCCACCAAATCCTACGCTCCTATGGCTCTAATTTTCATTATGTTTCATTTTGTATATATGCATATCTAGAAAGGTCATCACCTAAAGCATAATAATGTTTGCAAGTCTCCGTTAGGATAAACATAATTGAAATGTATGTAAATTTGGAAATATGTATATTGATTTAGTAATTTACTTCTACGTTAATTGGATTGAATATGGATACTAGTGGTATAGAGTTGTCTAAATTGTGTTTGATATCCATTTTGATGTCGGAAAATTTTAAGACGCATATCTTACATTCATGTAAATGATATTATTAAATCGTATAAAGTTGGGTTTACATTCAAAATAATATACCCTTTAGTTTTGGATCTTAGGTTTGGATATTGTAATCGCATTTAGAAGGGTTCATATTAATATATAAAACAACTTTTGTCATCTACAATTTTAAATGCAAGCTTCGAGTTTGTCGAATCAAGTCGATGAAAGTGGTATATTGTTATTTTCTTTTTCTTAAGATTTGCTTTGCCCAAGTAAAATGTTTACTCTTTACTAGGTGATGTACTTCCACAACGAGATCATTGTTCAAAGGAAGCCATCATCATAAAAGTTAGGTTGAAATGTCACACAACGGAGGCTCAAAAGTCAAAATAATAAGGAAGCATTCTCCTCATTCCTATCTTTATCTCTTTTAACCTAACTTTTTTTTCATTGAAGTGTTTTGTCATCTTTATCTTTTCTTTAACATAATTTTAATATTTTCATTATATAAATATGTCAATTGGATGTAGCTTGGGTAGTTAAGAGGAATGATTGTTATTTTATGAGATGATGCTCTTGTTGAGCTCTAATGTAATGATTGAGTGGATTAAGTAATCTAACCATACCTTATTCTTCGGAATAGCAAGTGTTGAAATATTTTACAATGAAAAAACACATATTTAATTTATTTAATATAAAAATATTTTTTTAGATATTTGACTCTTACACATTTCTATATAAGAAAATATTTTATCAATTAATCTTAACAATTTATCAAAATAAATAAAAGTATTAAAATAAAGAGATAATAATAATAATATTTTTGTTATATAATAAATAAATTTTATTTATGTGTTTTCTTTTTATATATATATATATTACTTTGCATTTTTTATTATTTTAAGATTTAAGGATAGGAATATTTTTTAAAATGAAATAAAAAATTAGTGTAAAGTTTTATGTTCAAATATCTCATCAATAACATGGAACAATATTGTTTTAGTTAAAATTTTAATAGGTTTTAGGAACATTTTAGGTTCAAAGCGTTGAGTCGATGCATTTATTAACTTTTATAATTCTATATTAAATCTGTATCTCAATCACTCCCCAATTGAGTTGGTACGTGTGTTCAAGAATGGAAGATTGATTTGCATTTCTTGAATCCCACAACAATGCACAACATTTGGACTCTAACCACACCATTCCTCCAAGTCATTCAATGAATAAACCAAATTCACCTACCTCTCCCTCATTGTTTACTTCCATTTTCAAAACTGATTAAGACATAGTGGTCAATGTAAAGAAGATTAGAGGAAACATCTTGTTGGGTTATTTATTAGGGATAAGCCAACATCATGAGTTGTTACTAAAAATATTGAAAACCCCTACAAAAAATAAGAAAACTTCCCTTAGGAATGCTATCACAAGAAGCAAATCGTTATCTAAGCCTTTCTTTTCCTCCCCACCTCCCATATTTTCAACCATAATGTACATAACTATTTAGTGGAGTTTGATGCACTTGAAACCATAATGCCATATTGTGTATTTAAAAAGTTGAATGGCAAACATATCAAGTTTTCCTTGTAGATCATCCAATTGGACATTATCACAAGTGAAGGAAGTATGTGAATTAAAGGTTATTTGTATGCAAGGGAATCCTATCCAAGGACTCATCAAGTGATTAACATAGTATTGGTCGATATCCCTAAAGCCTATTGGATGATATGTAACAAAGACAGGTCACATAAATTAAAATGATATTTTTCTATAGATTGGTCTTACCATTAGTTGCCATGGAAAGGTAAACCTAACCAAAAATGGGTAGAGCAAGAGAAACAAATAAAATACATTATCATAGATGTAGAGAAAAATATTGATCTCATTATGCATTTGAGACTAGTGTAGGGACCATGTTTATAGACTCCTTGCAATATTATGAACAGAGAAGTAGAGACTAGCTTTTGACAACTTTATTTTGATGGATCTATATCCAAAGAAAGTGAAAGGGTTTGTTTTGTCCTAATTATTCCTCAACATAACCATACGTGTGATGCTTACAAGCTTGTGTTTGAATGCACCACTAATGTTGTTGAATATGAAATCCTGACCTTTTGGTGAAAGAACATTGTGGAAAAGAATGTTAAATATTTAAAAGTTTTTAAAAATTCAAAATCATCGCGAGATAGGTAAGGGAAACTATTCATGGTAGTTTGTCTCACCTCAAGACCCATCAACAAGAGGTATGGAAGTTACTCTTTTCATTGACACATTTGATATGAAATCCATACTTTGGAAGGAAAATGAAGAAGTTGATTCATTAGCAGCGTTAGTGTGTTTCTTAACCTCATTAGAGAATTCGCCTACTAATAAGTTTTGTGTTTAAATTGAGGCCTCACATTAAAGTGAAAAGTTGGTGTGTTTAATTAATATTAGCAAATTCTTTGATTCCTAACCAATGTGGGATATTTTAAAGATTTAATTGTAGATGAATCTTGAACATGTTTAAGCTATGGTTGGTTACAAAAACGGGATCACGAATATGAAAAAGTAATAAGATACCTAAAGCAGTAATAACCTTGGGGAAAATGTTTAATATACATGACCAACTTAAGAAACCAAACAATGTAAATATAAATAGTTCATTGATGCACTCTTTGTAAATAATATAAAAACAAAACACCAGTCTAAAACCACTCTCTTATGTACCCTTTTTTTAAATTCTTATATTTACTGAAAAACATTTACAAAATGTAAAGAAAAAGGGGAAGGGTATATACAATAGACATCACAAACACTTTTGTAGTGCAAATAGAACATAAATAAAATTAGGATAATCTTGGGGCTTTATGGATTGAGCATCATTGATAAACATTGTGCCCTTGTTAGGTTGAGTTGATGGCATCCCTCATCAAAATGCATAGTGCAAAAAGAAAATAGTGAACTAAAATCATCCTCAAAAATAGATTTATGTCAGTTTCCAAAGAATGCCAATAAAGATGAAATTATAAAGTAGTGCAAGATCATGTAAAGGTGAAATGAACCAAGAAGTGGAAATCACCAACCAAGGCATCACACCAATAAAATTCGCCTTGAAATATAGTCAAATATTGATCTTGCAAATACCTCCAACAACTTTGAGCAAATTATCACTCCCATAATAGGTGCTTCTCTATCTATGAGTGATGACAAATTGGGAAAATACCATTTGAATGCCCATTTTTGTTCGAATGGGCATTTGGATGGGACTCCTTGATACAACACTAACTAAGCAAAAACTCGATATTAATAGAAATGTTGAATGACCCACACACCATGAAGTTGATGAGCCCATCTATCCTCCTGGTCAAACGACATCCATCTCACATTAAGCACTGGAGACAATGGATGCCAATCATAGAATATCTAATAAAATCATGTGAATCATATTGCAATAAAGGGAAACCAAAGATCCATCCCTAGTTTGTCCAAAGAGGCCTAGGCATTCTATATTCATTTTGAAAATAGATATCTTCAAGATAAACCATCTCAACTCCATAATCAATAGATGATCAATGGAAATCAATCCATACTCTTGAGCTATAGGGAACTAATCCTTCTAATACATGAATTTTCATCCCACACAACCCCCTAGAAGTATAAAATTGAGGCACACCAATCTATGAATCAATACAGAACTTACAAGATTTCAAGATCAATTTTACTTAGAAAATGATATGAAACAGTGCAATAAGGAGTTGCAGTTGTATTGTAATACTCCAAAATTTCATAAAAATTTAAAACTTTTCTTCCGACAATTAATGTTTAAAGACATCGATGACGTGGGTAACTTAACCGCTAACAATTATCATTTTAAAGGGTCTAATATAGAAACTAAAACCAATCCCTTTATTAATTTCTATAACTGCATACTTCACTATCTGACATCATAATTAAGTATTGAAAGATTGATTTAGTAGGTGATGATCTGAAGTAGTATGAGCTGAAAACATTGTTTGTTTACTATGTACTAAAGTTTGTTTCTTGATTAAAATGAAGGAACTTTAGTTCATGCTCGAGGATTACTTAGTTTTTAAAGCTAATGTAGTGAAATGATGATTCTTGTATAGGTCTAATTACAAGTAAGACGTTTTGTATCCCAGTTTCAGGATCAAGATTGAATTATCTCAACTAGAAAAAGTAAAATGCTAGAATAATAATTTAGTTTACAGCTTTGAGCCAAAAGAAGGTATCATGAACCTGTATCTTTTCCAAATCTTGAATTGGTTATATCATTGTGAAATGTTTAGGGTCTGGTTTTTACCTTTCGTATTCAAGGCTTAAAAACATGATGTTGCCTATATTATTTTTTGTTATTTATTTCTTTAAAGGAAAAAGCACTTAGAATAATAAGAGCAAAAATAGAACTTATGTTTTTAGTCTAAACTATGAGCATAACCTGTACACCTTATATTAAACCTATTGTTGGTGTAAAAGATCTTAACTCTACAAGCAACATTAAAGAAGGAAAATCATATCAACTAAGTCTTGCAATACTACTTCTACCAAAGTATTTTATATGCCATGAAATTTACATATGCCTGAAATATGAACATAAACCTGAATTAACCTATGCTTATGTATTTTTATGAGGTTAAGGAATTTGACATTTGTATAAGTGATACTAAAGGTTTATGCAAAGTATAGGTTGATGTTTCCAAAGTATTCAACGTAGGGTGAATAAAGGTATGCATTATAAGAATATAAATATAGTCTTAGCCATTAACCTTGGTTTGAAAAATAGGGTCAAACAATGCAAATGAGACTATAATACCTTTACCAATAAAAACTATGCTAAGTATCTCTATAGTTAAAACCTCGGGCTTGTAAGTTTTCAACCATGATTTTAACAAAGGTTATATAAACTTGTTTGCAGACTTCATCCACGCCATCGAAACTATAGAACAACACGCACAAAATCAAGGTGAAAGTGGAATCCACGTGGTCATTGGTTATTGGATAGGGTTTTGACATTGGTAAACCTTACTACAAAAAGCTCAAAACCCTAAAAACTTGCCTTGTTTACTATACCTGCTGCTGTGAGGAACGCTGTCAGGATCATGGCCTCATGGCCATTAGTCCCGTCGTTTTATCTCTGCGAGTGATGGCCTTCGATGCCAAAGTATAACTCCATGTGTGTCTTCCTCCTTGATAGCAGTGTGGGCTCAGTTTCTAATTCGGAGCTTACCTGGTGGTTTTTCATTGACAGTGGGGAGGTTTGGTTTATCTTTTACTGTGACTTTCTCACCTCGTCGAGTTTCTTGGCGTTTCTCCTACTCATTTTCTAGGGTAAGAAGTCCTCTTTCTATTAGGGTTTATTGTGCAACACAAACATTATGCGGCCGAGGGTAATTCTCCAGGTAACTATTTTCACCCTATCTACAATTGCCTTAATTTTTATTACAGTTACTAGGTTTTCTTTTAAACAATGAAATTATTTTTTCTTCATTTTAAATGTGCAGTTTTCTTTACAGGTGAAGTCTCATGACTATGAGCTGAAAGACTTCAAGAAAAGGGGTTCCAGGCTTCTTAAGTAATCAGTTAATTCTCGGTTACATGACTGAGGTTCTTTCTATGGTGATGTGTGGGGGTTTGGAAGAGTACTGTCTCGCCCAGACTTAAGTTCTCCTGCCATAGTTTCATTTGAACCATGCTGTGGTTGTAAGGCCATGTGGTTGTAGGCTATTCTAAAGAAATAATTGTAAAGGCCATTGGCCATAACTCTATTGTTGTTGTATTTTAATTATGCTTAAAATAGGGTTTCAAATCTTATATGTTTTGATTAAACTCTAAAATCTTTATTGTGTTGGAAGCGAAGAGTTTGGCACCGAGCTGTGTTTGAAAGAAGTCGTTGGCAGACTTGGACGTCGTGGTTTAAATTTATGTATTGGAAACTTCAGTTTGTTAGGCTTAAATTAATGCATTTTTAAATAACCTTATTGCTGAAATACCTATGTCTGATGAATGAATTGATAAAAGAAAATGGAAGAGTTTTTCTGCTGTATAAGTCCATAATTTCGATTTTTACTAGAATTAGGTATTCTGTGGAAATTTAATATGAAAAGTAGTTCTGAGTTTTTATGTTAGTATAAAGATTGGTTTAAGAAAAATAATTTTAAAAAAAAGGGTTTGTTACTACAACCTGAGCTCGACTATGTAATTGGATTAGGAATATTTAATGTTTTTCTTATTTTATTTTAGTATATAATTGATAAGCAATCTAATACTGTTTCTGCGTAAAATTTTATTTAATATAGGGTAATTATGATAAAGATATTATCATTGTATATTGAAGAATTTGATTAATAAGGATATGGGAAAAACTGTAAAAGCCCTATTCTGGAAAGAGGAAGAAAAAGAAAGTCTTGGTTGATAGTTTCCTTAATTTAGGGTTTGTATTTTTATTTTAATTTAAATCTCAGCATTATTGTTGTTTTTACTATTAGTTATTTTGCAGTTGTTATTTTATATTACAATATTATTGCAACTATACATTTGTTATTTATAAAACTTAGATTGTTTCTACAATTTCATTATACTGTTATAATAATCTATGTTGTTCCTATTTATGTTATTTTTCTCTTTCTATAATAGTTAATAATTATAGGTATCTATATTAGTTTAAGCTTTAAAGACAATGTGTTTACTGTGCTAACAAGAAACACAGCTACACATACTGTGCAGTGTCTATTAATCAACATTCATTTTTAGAAGTTTATATTTATAATTTTTACAGATATATTCTAGTTAAAGAAACTTATGAAAATAGAGGGATTTCCTGCTAAACATTCCTATAAATATTTTAACAGTTGAAAGTAAATAATTATATTCCTACACTTCTTGAATTGATTTACTCATCATAATTATTTTCGCCTACTGTTCTAGAGTACTACCTTCTTAGAGGTGTGGAAAAATACAGTCAGGTATTTTTATCCATCAGTAAATTTACACTAAACCTAAATCATTTATTCTAATACATAACTGAAACAGAACTTATAAATCTTAGATCAATAAAAGATTTAACTAACTAACAAAATAGTCATATAGATGCATCAAATCCTAAATTTATACATTCCAGGTTTCTATACTTGCATAGAGAAATTAGAAATAACATGTAGAACCTGGTTGTATAGCAGAGGAGACAACAAATAAAGGAGCTCATTCCTCCCAACCAATTCTTGAAGACAGCTAAGCTGCAAATCTTAGGACCCCCGAGCCTGTCTATTGGTCCACTTGGTTGAAAGCACTGGGTGAGAGAATAGGTTTAGAAACCTCTGTAACTCCACAAAGTAATCCGTAGTAATATTTCTTCCTCCCCTCCATCGAATTTTCTTGTGCATCAATTTCACTCATAAATTTCACAAGTAAAAGAATGAGCAGCCTCAGTTGAATTCAATGGGTAGTTTTATCAACATGCCTAGGTCTTTTGGGTCATTTTTCACTTAATGAGCCACCTGCTCTTGTTCCACTTTCTTGGGGAACATGACCACAAAAATAGGGAATTTTCCTCCTGCAACAACTAGAAGTAGTTTGAGGATGTTTCCAAGTGTCAATCTACTCTCAACCCAGCCTATTCCATCAAGATACTAGTAAACACTCATTTAATAGCCTCCTTAAGCTGTTGTCTCATCTTTTATTTATTAATTAATAAAATATTCTGTAATTAAATGCTATTATCCTTGACCCCACTTGGTCAATAATTACAAACTTTATAATAAATTAAAACATAATGTCTCCTAAAACATAAAATGTTTTTGCAATTTGGGGTATATGACATACACGTCCCCTTAAATATAACATCATCCTCGATGTTATTTTATTCATTGTCCTCAAAGTTTCCTTGGAACAGAATTGGATATGTTGCCTGCATATGACTCTCCAATTCCTAGGTGGCTTCTTCTAGACTAAGGTGCTTCCATTGCACCTTCACTTGTCCAATGATGCGATTCCAAAGCAAGATCTCCTTCCTTTCAAGGATACAATCTGGTTCCACCAAAAAATCTCCTTCGGGTTCCACCTGCACATCATTCCAATTTATAACATGAGTAGCATCATGTACATATTTTTTTAATACAAAGATATGAAAAACATTATGAACCTTTAAATTTGGCAGTAAAGCTAATTGGTATGCCACCTGTCCCATTCTTGACAGTATTTCAAAAGGCCCACATTATCGGGGTGCCAACTTAGCACAAATTCCTAACTTCAAAGAACTCCTTTTAGGTCTTACCTTTATAAAAACATGTTCACCCACTTGGAACTCTTTATGGATTCGTTTAAGATATGCTTGACTTTTATGTCTGTCTTGTGCAACCTTTAAGTTACCTTGCACCTATTTTACAATTAACTCCATCTCCTTTAATGCTTCAGGTCATAGTACTAACCTGTCAACTGGGTTATTCCATGATATGGGGGTATTGCACTTTCTGCCATACAAAATTTCAAATGGGTTGCATCTTGTTGAAGATTGATAGTGATTGTTATAAGCAAACTCTACCAAGTGTAAGTAATCCTCCCATTTACCTATTTGTTCTCTAACATACATTCTCAGCGTATCTTCCAATATTTGATTCACCCGTTCAGTCTGTCCATCCTTCTGGGGATGAAAATATGTACTGAAATTTAAAGTAGTATTTAGGCCTTTAAATAAAGACCTCCACAAATTGCCCATAAACTTAGGGTCTCTGTCAGAAATTATAACTTCCAGTATCCCATGTAAACAAAATATATGTTTCATGAATATATCAGAAATATTATCAGCCTTGTAGGTGGTATTTACTGGTATAAAATGAGCTGCTTTACTGAGTTTATCAACGACTACCATTATCGAATCATTCAGATCCTAATCTCTAGGTAGACCTGTAATAAAATCAAGACTGATTATTTCCCATTTCCATCTAGGGATGGGTAATGGTTGTAGTAAACCGGTTGGATGCTGGTGTTTAGTCTTAACCTGTTGACATTCAAATTACTAGGCAATGTATTCTGCCAGTTCATTCTTCATGTTTGGCCAAAAATAATCCTTCCATAATATGGTTATGGTCTTTTGATAACTAGGATGTCCTGAGTAAGGAGTCTTATGAATTTCATTTAAAATCAATAGTTGATTTTAGGTACATTAGGTATATACAGTCTATTTTTATAAAGTATTAATCATTTTTCATTTAAACTATACCCTGTACTTAAACCTTCAGTTAAATTTTCTCTTACTTTAGCTTGTAATTTCTGATAATTTTCATCCAATTTTACTCCTTCCTCAAGTTGTTCTTCTAAATCTATTTTATAAGTGTTGATTGTTGCTACAAAGTTCAGTCTTTCATTTCTACTTAGAGCATCAATGACCTTATTTTCATTTCCCTTGATATGTTGGATCTCGAAATCGTACTTGCTAAGGAAGGCTAGCCACCAGGCTTTCCTTGCATTTAAATTAGGTTGATCCAACAAATATTTTAATCCTTTATTTCTGTTATTAACATAAATTTTCTTTTGATTAAGTGATGGCGCCACATCTTTAAAGCATGTATGACGACATCCAACTCTAAATCGTAAGTAGCATAGTTTTTCTCATGAATTTTAATCTTCCTAGACTCGTATGCAATTACATGTCCTTCTTGAGTTAACACCCCACCTAGACCATCGTTGCATGTGTCAGTGCATACGACAAAGTCCTTATTAGGATCAACAATTTTAAGATTGGTGCAGTAGTCAATAATGTTTTTAACTTCTTAAAACTTTCTTCACACTTTTGATTCCACTCGAGTTTCTTCCCTTTATTCTGTAAAGAAGTTATGGAATTTGTGATTCTTGAGAACCCCTCAATGAATCTTCGATAATAACTGGTAATCCCCACGAATGATCACACGTCAGTCACATCCCTTGGAACCAACCATTTTTCAATTTATTTTATCTTTTCTGGATCGACTAAGATCCCCTCTTTAGTGATTACATGGCCCAAGTATTGTATTTTATCCTTAAAGAAATCGCACTTACTAAATTTAGCATAAAGCTGATGTTCCCTTAACTTTTGTAAAACAATTCTTAAGTGCTCCTCGTGTTCTTCTTTAGACTTAGAATAAATTAGAATGTCATCAATGAAAACCACTACGAATTTATCGAGATACTTATGCAATACATTATTCATTAAACACATGAAGATAGTCGGGGCATTAGTGAGCCCAAATGGCATGACAACAAACTCATAGTGACCATATCTGATCCTAAAAGTGGTCTTAAAAATGTCTTCATCTTTGATTTGGACTTGGTGATAACCATATCGTAAATCAATTTTTGAAAATACAGTTGCTCCGAGTAGCTGATAAAACAGATCATCTATGCGGGGCAATGGGTGTCTATTTTTTATGGTCATTTTATTAAGTTGACGGTAGTCAATGCATAAGCGTAGAGTATCGTCCTTCTTTTTAACGAAAGTGACAGGTGCTCCCTAAGGAGACACGAGTCTTATATACTTTTTATCAATAAGTTCCTTTAACTGTGATTTTAATTCATTTAGTTCCAATATATTCATCTAATAAGGGGCTTTGAGCTGGGAACTGTACTAGGTACCAACTCAATAGTGAAATCTAATTCTTTTTTTGGAGGCAGTCCCAGAATTTCTTCCAGAAATACATTTGAATACCCCCTCAGGATTGGAATATCTTCCAGTTTTAGTTTATCTTCATTATTAATCTGTTCTTTGTTAGTTACAGCAAAGGATTTACAACTCTTCCGAACAACTCTCTTTAATTGAAAGGCAAAGAATTGTCTGATTGTTGTTTTCCTAGGAATTCCTGTTACGGTTACTATTTCTCCTTCATTATTTACGCATGTAAAAGTTTTATCGAAGCAATTCAAAACTACTCTATGTTGTTCTAACTAGTCCATACCAATTAACATGTCATAAGAGCCTAAAGGAAGTACATTTAGCTTACCTTCTACTAAATTAGGAGAAACATAACTCAGGCTAGCCCCTGGGTCAAATAAGATAGAAATTGGTGTTTGATTCAGCGTACCTTCTACTTCCACCATGGAAGTTTGATAATCTGCCTACATGTTTTCCAGTCCCGCATTGATCCTGGGAATCCCCCTTGCTAAGTCACCAACAGTCATCTCCTCCTACACTGTATGAATGTTGCTGACAATCTTCTTTCTGTTAAGGAAGATTGATGCATAATGAGGCCCATTACAATCCCAACACTTTACTAGCTCTTTGCGTTCATTATTATTAATGTAGTTGCTATGATTATTAGCAGGTTCTTTATTTCTAGGGCCATTAGTGGTTGACTATGAGTTACCTTTATTTCCTTGGAAATTCTTATTAGGAAAATTACGTGTGTTATTATTCCTAAAATTGCGGTTAGATATGAAACCCTTCTTCTTCTGTTGAAAATTATTAGACCTCTTAGCCTTCCAGTTTGGAATGCTTTCCTTTTTTCGGTTTTGCTCATAGCAAAAATTTACCTTTTGCATAGCCTCCTCAAGGGTTTTTGGATTATCATATTCAATTATGTCTTTAATGTGAAAAGGTAAACAGCTTAGAAAATGCTGCACCTTAGGCTTCTCATCCACAATGTAAGGCACGTAACGTAGTAAACTTAAAAATTTACTGTTTAATTCCTTCATGTTCATAGTTCCCAACTTTAGTTCATAGAATTCTTTAGCTCGCTCTTCATAATACTGTTTTGACAGAAACTTATTTTTAAAGTATTTTTTAAAGGTACTCCAATTAATTTTCTTTTCCTTAATACCTTTTACTTGTTTTAAATCTTTCCACCAGATATCTTTCTTTCCAGTTAAGTTGTAAATGGCCATTCTTTCTTTTAGCTGGTTGGAGTAATTATAGATTTGGAAATACTTCTTCATTCTAGAAAGTCATGCTTCGGCTTCCTCTCCTTTCTCAATTTCACCGTTGAAAGTTGGTGGTTTTAGCTTCTTAAATTCTCCTGAAATTTCTTCATAAGGCTTAAATATTCTTTTTCTAGAATGGTAATTATCCTCACTGCTATCACTAGAGTAGTGGTGATCCTTCCTGTGTGAGTCACCATAAATTTCAGAGGATGAACTACTTTAAACTAAAGATTGTTTGGACTTTTTACTTTTACGTTGGTAGGATGTATATTCGGATCCTATCGGTTTATGTTTTCCTTCACTATGGAATTTTTCCATCAGTATCTGGTTCAGCTCCTGTTGAGCTCTTAGAATTCTTTCATTCTCTTTTTTAACTATTTCCATTTTAGTTCTTAATTCTTTAACAGTTTGTAATAATTCTGGAGAATTGTTAGTTATTTCTTCCTTAATTAGTTCTCTTCTAGAATTGCTTTGTTCATTTAATGGGGACTCTTCATCTACATATTCCTTGAGTCTTTCCATAGATGCAATTCTAGCTCGAATTTTTTTTCTGGTAATAGCATTTCAAAAAGAAAATAATAATCGGTATGCATGCATTTTATTTGTTGTTTGTCTATGCAGGTTGACCCGCATTTAGGCCTAGTGTCTGAACGTGTGCTCTGATACCACATGTAATACTCCAAAATTTCATCAAAATTTAAAAATTTTCTTGCGACAATTAATGTTTAAAGACATACATAGATGATGTGGATAACTTAACCACTAACAATTATAATTTTAAAGGGTCTAATCTAGAAACTAAAACCAATCCCTTTATTAATTTCTATAACTGCATACTTCACTATCTGCATTCATAATTAAGTATTGAAAGATTGATTTAGTAGGTGATGATCTGAAGTAGTATGAGCTGAAAACATTGTTTGTTTACTATGTACTAAAGTTTGTTTCCTGTTTAAAAGGAAGGAACTTTAGTTCATGCCTGAGGCTTACTTAGATTTTAAAGCTAATGCAGTGAAATGATGATTCTTCTACAGGTCTAATTACAGGTAAGACGTTTTGTATCGTGGTTTCAGGATCGAGATTGAATTATCTCAACTAGCAAAAGTAAAATTCTAGAATAATTATTTAGTTTACATCTTTGAGCCAAAAGAAGGTATCGTCAACCTGTATCTTTTCCAAATCTTGAATTGGTTATATCATTGTGAAATGTTTAGGGTTTGGTTTTTACCTTTTGTATTCAAGGCTTAAAAACATGATGTTGCCTATATTATTTTTTTTATTATTTATTTCTTTAAAGGCATAAGCACTTAGAATAATAAGAGAAAAAATAAAACTTATGTTTTTAGTCTAAACTATGAGCATAACTTGTACACCTTATATTAAACCTATTGTCGGTGTAAAAGATCTTAACTCTACAAGCAACATTAAAGACGGAAAATCCTATCAACTAAGTCTTGCAATATTACTTCTACCAAAGTATTTTATATGCCATGAAATTTACATATGCCCTAAATATGAACATAAACCTGAATTAACCTATGCTTATATATTATTATGAGGTTAAGGAATTTGACATTTGTATAAGTGATACCAAAGGTTTATGCAAAGTATAGGTTGATGTTGCCAAAGTATTCAACGTAGGGTGAATAAAGGTATGCATTGTAAGAATATAAACATAGTCTTAGCATTTAACCTTTGTTTGAAAAACTGGGTCAAACAATGGAAACGAGACGATAATACCTTTACCAATAAAAACTATGCTAAGTATCTCTATAGTTAAAACCTCGGGCTTATAAGTTTTTAACCATGATTTTAACAAGGGTTATATAAACTTCTTTGCAGACTTCATCCACGCCATCGAAACAATAGAGAAACACCCACAAAATCAAGGTGAAAGTGGAAACCATGTGGTCATCGGTTATTGGATAGGGTTTTGACATTGGTAAACCCTACTACATAAATCTCAAACCCCTAAAAACTCGCATTGTTTATTATAATTGTTGCTATGAGGAACGCCGCCAGGCTCATGGCCTCATGGCCATTAGTGCCATCATTTTGTCTCTGTGAGTGATGGCCTTCGATGCCAAAGTCTAACTCTGTGAGTGTCTTCCTCCGTGTAACTACGAAGCTGTAAACTCTGTCTTGATAGAAGTGTGGTCTCGGTTTCTAACTCATAGCTTACCTGGGGGTTTTTCCCTGATAGTGGGGAGGTTTGGTTTAGCTTTTATTATTACTTTCTCACCTCATCGAGTTTCTTGGCATTTCTCCTGCTCGTTTGCTAGGGTAAGAAGTCCTCTTTATGTTAGGGTTTACTGTGCAACACGAACACTGTGCGACCAAGGGTAATTCTCCAGGTAACTATTTTCACCCTATCTACAATTGCCTTAATTTTTATTACTGTTACCAGGTTTTCTTTTAAATAATGAAATTAAGTTTTCTTCATTTTAAATGTGTATTTTTCTTTATAGGTGAAGTCTCACGACTCTGAGTTGAAAGATGTGTGGGAGTTTGGAAGAGTACTGTCTCGCCGAGACTTAAGTTCTCCTGTGTTGGAAGCCAAGAGTTTGGCATCGAGTTTTGTTTGAAAGAAGTTGTTGGTAGACTTGGATGTCGTGGTTTACATTTTTGTATTGGAAACTTCAGTTTGTTTAGCTTAAATTAATGAATTTTTAAAGAACCTTATTGCTGAAATACCTGTGTCTGATGAATGAATTGATAAAAGAAAATGGAAGAGTCTCGCTGTTGTATAAGTCCATAATTTCGATTTTTACTAGAATGAGGTATTCTATGGAAATTTAATATGAAAACTAGTTCTGAGTTTTTCTGTTAGTATAAAGATTGGTTTAAGAAAAATAATTAAAAAGAAAAAAGGGTTTGTTCTTACAACCCGAGCTCGACTATGTAATTAGATTAGGAATATTTAATGTTTTTCTTATTTTATTTTAATATATAATTGATAAGCAGTATAATACTGTTTCTGCATAAAATTTTATTTAATTTAGGGTGATTATGATAAAGTTATTATAATTGTATATTGAAGAATTTGATTAATAAGGATATGGGAAAAACTGTAAAATCCCTATTCTGGAAAGAGGAAGAAAGAGAAAGTCTTGGTTGACAGTTTCCCTAATTTAGGGTTTGTATTTTTATTTTTATTTAAATCTCTGCATTATTGTTGTTTTTATTGTTAGTTATTTTGCAATTGTTATTTTATATTACAATATTACTGCAACTATGCATTTGTTATTTATAAAACTTAGATTATTTCTACAATTTCATTATACTGTTATAATAATCTATGTTGTTCCTATTTATGTTATTTTTTTCTTTCTGTAATAGTTAATAATTATAGGTATCTATATTAGGTTTAAGATTTAAAGACAATGTGTTTGTTGTGCTAACAAGAAACACAGTTACACATAATGTGTAGTGTCTTTTAATCAACATTCTTTTGTAGAAGTTTATATTTATAATTTTTATTGATATATTCTAGTTAAAGAAACTTATGAAAATAGAGGGATTTCCTGCTAAACATTCCTGCATGGCTAACTGGAAGTGTCTAAATCACTATCGGAGCTTAAATAGCTATCTCTGGTGGTCTAATTCAGTCTCTCAATCAGTTATAATCAGTTAGACTAGTCCAAATGATGTGGTAGGTGAGAAAAGGTGCCTTCCCACATGCATCCATGCAAATACTAGTGCTAACTGAATTGGAGGAGATCTAACTAAATGTAACTGGCTCATAACTAGGCTTTATTAGTCACCAACTACCAACAACTGAAGGAGGTTGGTGTCGACACTCCCAGTCGCTCCTAAATTGTAGGGATTTTCCTAGGAGGTGCCTAATATGATGCATGCAAGTGCAATCAGTTCCAATTAGCCTCTATCGATGTTCCCCACACTCTAGTGACTGGTACATGTGGCCCCATTAGACCAAGTCGACCCAATGGTACTAATGCACCCAATAATGACTAAATGACTCCTAAGTTAGGAAAGAATGACAAGTTTGGACAAGGGAGGATTATAATCCTAACACCCCCCCTGAATCCTAACTTAGAAAACTGTGGACCCTAGTAAATAAGACCAAAGGTTGCCCATTACAGCTAAATGCAAAAAGTAACTTCATAATACAACCAAGGAAACGAGGAAAAACCTCATGGGGAAAAATACCCCCCCTCAAACTAAGCAGGTTGGATCAGGATCAAGCTTTCATATCAAGAGAAAAATTCCTCTTGAATAAGAAACTTGAGAAAATATTGCTGCAACCTTCATCTCTGTGGTGTAGTGAAGCAACATGCTTGTTCTTCTATGCACATGTATCCTGGGGCCTGGAAAGTAGACTTCTCCATCTTCTTCCAATCTGATGATGGAAGGAAGGAGGAATGTTGCCTTTGTCTCTTTTTGGAGGAAGAGAGACATGATCCGCTTTGTTCTTCTGAGAGAAATGTAGTTGATCAATCCTTACCATGTAGAATCTCAATGGGATTTTGTTGCATCTCTCTGAAGGAATTGAACTTGCTTGACATAGCACAAGGTTCTCTTTCCAAAACTGTTTTCTTGTCCTATTTATGTCAGATGGATCTCCAGTCATCTTCCCAGCTATCCCAATAACCTTTTGTGCCCATTTGGACCTAGGATTGGGAGTAGGGACTGGATTTGGATATGGATCACTATGAAATTTATCTTCAAATTCATAAACTAATTCAACTGAGTCTTGTGCTTTGGATTCTGAAACAACAATGGAAACATTATCATATGCAAAAGAAGTAGATACAATGTTTTTACCTCCCATTTTAAATGGAAGCTGAGAGTGCATTGGATCTGAATATGGAAAAAAGTGTGAGAATTCATATGCCTTGAAGGCATGGTTTGCAACACCCTTCGCTATATTGTTTCCAGTAGAGATATCTATGATCTTCACTGAGTCAAGACCAAATACCACTCGCTTTGGTGGGCCAGTGTGAGTCATCTGGTATACAGATAACAAATTTACAACTAAGAAGGGCACATAAAGTACATCATTGAAATTTCCATGCTTTAACTTGATATAACCCTTTCCTTCATCTCAAATTTGAGTGTCACCACCCATGGGAATGATTGGATCATCAGTAGACTATAATGAAGATAATGATTCTATGGATGCAACCATGTGATTGAAAGATCTTGAATCAATGAGGAAAGCATGTATTTTTGAATAACCAGCCTTCAGTGCATGGCGTCTCTCATCATGATCTTCAGTATTTTCTCCATAGTCATTCTTCCTTGCGCCAGCTAGAAGAGTGATGTTATTTTGATCTAAGAGAAGAGCCATTTGATCAATTTTTTACCTCATACAAGAGCTTTCTAGATGAAATCCCCTTTCACAGTAAGAGGAAAGGGTCTTTTATTTTCCCTTTTTCTTATTTCTCCTTGAACCCGAGGACTCATATGACTACTCCTTCTATTTAGGAGGCTCAAAATTTGTCTTATTTTCCTTTTGCTTCCCTTTGACATTCGAATCTTTGAGTCCTCCAGCAAAAAAGGCTTGATCTTTAGAGGATCTGATGATTCCCATTTGAACAAGCTTGTCATGCTCATTAGTGAGAGACTCAATGAATGCATTGAGGGTTGGCATCCTCCAATTCAGAATTGTAAGCTTTCTGGCATGAAAGGTGGACACAAAAACAGAGTAATCTGGGCCAAGTTTTGAAAGGGTGGAAAGGATGAGTTGATCATATTCCTTCTCAACTTCACACTGCTTTAATTAGAGCACCAGATGATTAAACTTGGTAAAGAAGTTATTCATGGTCTCAATATTTCCAGGATCTAGAGATATCATCTCATTCTCCAGCTGATAGATTATCAAGTCATATTTCTTATAAAAAAGAGTAGCAAGTTCTTCCCATATCTCTTTGGGATTCTTCAATCCAATGATGTGGAAGAGAATATCCTTTGAAATTGAGAGGCATAGAAACCCATATGCTTCATCAATATTGTTGTAGTATTTTGTGCCCATGGTGACTCTATAGAGTCCTCTGGAGCGCAACTATATCTCAATATCCTCCTTCCACTAATGATAGTTGAAAGGAGTGAGAAGATTGCATGAAGAAGAGGCCATTATGTAGATGTAGCGAATGCAGTGAAGTGTTTGAGAAACCTTCAAATCACAAAAAATAGACAAAATAAGGTCGGTAGCCTGCACTTTTGGAGTTTGCTTCACACCTGGCTTAGTTAATCAAGAAATCTTGATCAACAAGTTTGGGCTTCCAGGAATTATGTCATTATAGTTGATTTTACCACACTTGGTAGATCACACCTTTATGGCCTTCCATGTCTCTTTGCAGACTCCTTGGACCCCCCTTGCTCAAATTACACTTTGATTATTCAAGAAAATCCCCAAAAAAACACCTGTTTATTTGTATACGTGACTTTTAATCCAATATCCGTGTGTACACACATTGTTTTAGCTAATACCCACACACATCAAGAAATGTGCATAAAAACAAAAAAAATTGGAGTTTTCCTCATTGAGTCCGAAATAACTTAACTCTTGGCCTTCCATATGCCTCGAAAATGCTTGGACTCGACCCTCCATTGTCTATTGGAGGGCTATATATTGAGCCTCTTGGATGCATTGACGGAGGAGAATATTGGAGAGCAAGGAAACTATTGTTCATTGTTGCATCACTTGTTTATGATTGAGTCTGCATCCCTTTGTCCCTTTGGAGCACACATTGCTGCTCTTCCCAATCTTTCCACTGCCTTGTAAGCTTTCCATTGAGATGGAGGACTAAAGTGGTGGAGGCCCAGGTGGAGGACTCAGTTTCTCTTTTTCGACAAGGTGTCGACAGAGTTTGTAATTGTTTTATCTCTGTTTATTATTAATAGAAATATCCTTTTCATGTGTTTAACTATGAATATATTTTCCATGGATGTAGTTATATTTTCTTATACATGATGGTTTATATATGCTAGATTAGGCCTAACACTTTGATATATAGCATGCTTTTCTTGTTTGTTGTTGTTGAGAGAGAATTGTGAATACAAGCATGTTGGAAAATCTCAACAGGGATCTACATCAACCGTGTGGAATAGGGTATGCTTCATATCCCTTAGTGTTAGATGCATTTGTTTCTCTTGCATATTGGAATGGATTGATTTTTTGTTTCATTCAGTCTGTTGTGGTCTACCCCAAGCCATAGGAAGTTTCTCTCTGTAGCAGAATTGGCGACTCCACTCAGGAGGTTCCTTGTTTTTCTTTGGGGAGGGGCACAATGTACTTGAATTGCTCTTTGTTTCTCCCTGTTTCTGTGTTGTATTTAGTAGTATGTTCATCCATTGACACTCCCCTAGAGTGGTTTGACCCTTGGCCTGCTTTTTACCACTTTCTTCTCTGTATACGTAGGTTTTTGCCTAATAGTCATGTACATACGCAGGTTTTGCCTAAAACTCGCATACATACGCCACTGTTCTTTGAACAGTCGCATACATCCTCCTTTTTGGTTGAGTTTTGATGTGGTAAGTTGTTGGGTGGGTTGTGAGTGTGGCTGGGGATTCCTTGGTATTGATGTTGTCTATTGATTCCTTCTTTTGTGACCAGAGACCACATTTTCATTGATTTTTATTTGAAGGTAGTTCTAGTCATTTATCTCCTTTTTGTTTTGCCATTAGTGCATTAGTCTTTGTGTCTCAGTGCCTTGCTTGGATTGTGTTTGATGCTTGCTATAGAGACTGAGAATTTTAATGACTTTTATTGCATTTTCATTCTTTTATATTGAAAATACAAAATAATTGTATAGTTTCATTCTTACTTGCATCTCACATATGGATTTAAGGAGGTACTTGCATTGGACTACTTGGATGAGAGTTGTGTTTAGGCTTTCATATAGGAAGGATTACATTAGCACTCGGAAAGCAATGACTATTTTTTCATTTCATGTTGTGGCATACCCCTTTCTTCATATTTAAAGACAAAATTGCACTTTGCATTGTTTGTTAGGTGTGTACATTTACTTTATTGTTCATTCATAACATCACTAGTTGCACGACCATTTCCTTTGAGTAATCACAGCCTTAAAATCAACGCTTAATTTAAAATTAATTACACATTTTTATTTGATAGGGTACATCAAAAATCTTAGGTTTTAGAGTCTTGGAATAGGTTTTTGTGAGTAAATTTCCCCAAGACTACTAAACAAAACACAGTAGGTGTCTGTCTAGGTGAGAGAGTGAAATCCTTGGTATAATTAGTGTTCTCAGGAGGCTCCTCTTACACAGGAGTTAAGCACGAGGTAGCATACACATTTGTGGTGGGGATAGCCCCTCTCCACTCTTTGTGCAAGACCAGAGATATTTCCAGGATCTTATTTGTATTTGGGGGATTTTGAGGTACCTTTGGTGCTTTCGAGCTTCGGGCTTTGCTACCCTGCCCATACAGTAGATCCCGCTTGCGACTGTCCTCCTGAGCATTGGTTATGTTGGGGTGACCTTTGTTTCCCTACCTAGGTATCATAGCGAGTACTTGCAGAGGTTATTATGTGAGTGTCCTGTCCAAGTAGGGGTTGGACAACACAGTCGCTTTATGCGTTGAAGATGAGGTCCACTATAATTAGTTACATACCTCCGCTTGTAGTGTATGGGAGTTTCATGCCTCTCCTAGGCGATACATATCTGCTACATTCAGGAGCTCATTTGTGGTCATTTAGCCTCCCTCTTGGATTTCTTGCACTTGGCTTAGATTTTATTAGGATTGTGCTCTTTGTGCACTAGTTGGATTTGGGGATCGCAGGGACTTGAGTATATTTATGTTCTCTAGAGTTTGGGTCCTTTTATGTTTGGCATGCCTGATATCACTACTAGCATCCCATCACCTTCTCTAGGTCCTAGTACGGACCCTTGTGTTGCACTGGGGGGAACCACAGCCCCTTACCTTGTTCATAGATTTGGGATTGGTCATATTCCACCCTCTACTCCATTTTTTGAGGATTTTCACTCCCTTCATCAGGTATTAACACCAGTGTTCATTCTCACGGGGGTGGTAGTGGATACGTGAACATTGGATCTCCACCTTACATTCCTTCTTATCTCCCATCGTCCAACACATTGTTTCCTTTGAATATAGTTGTCATAATCATTCCTCCCTATATCCTATACTTTGTACTCTTTACTGACTGTTTCCAGCTGTTTTGGACTAATATCATCGTCATGTAGGATCCATTTTTTTTATAGTCTCTCTGAGGCTTTGACTTGTTCATGCCCATGATAGGTATAAGTTTGAACTGACATATAGGTTAGGACCACACATCCACTTACATCATGCATTGCCTTATGACCATGTCGCCTTGACTATAGATACGAACCAACTTCGTAATGTCACAAAACCTTCATACTACTATTAGATGTGGCATTATGCAAGTGGTAGAGCCTTCCTATTCATGAGTGCCCTAGTTGGATCCCGCTTTGCAGTTTGGTACCCACGCTGAGATTTCTCCACTAAGTTTGGGAGTCCCTTCTAGTCCTGCCATGTCCTTGAGCAAGAGCTTCATATCCCTCTTGAACTTTATATTGGCCATCTCCCATAGGGACTCCTCCATATATCAAGTTGTAATTGCATTTCACGCGTTTTGCTTTCCTTATTGAGCTTTATGTCGACTCCCCACTTCATAATTATAAACCATGTAGCTTGAGCTCATCTCAATCCTATCCAAGCAAATCCTTTTATATATCCTTTGCAGCTTGATCATCCCTTACCGGGATGAGACCTTCCCCCGAGTGTCCTCATCCTGCACATGCTTCCTTGCATTGAGCATAGGTATGTTCGAATGCTTGGAATTAGTTTGCTTGCTCGCAACACTCGTCTCCTCCTAGTTGTATACTATAAGCACTTTTATTATTTTTCAAGTTTCCTAATCTGAAAAAAGTCTAAAAAAAATTAAAAAACATAAAAAGACGGACAAAAAATGATATTACTTTTGGCAGATGTCGAGTCACGTCGCCTTTGAATAGATCAATGTATACCACATCCATTGGTTGGGTTATTAGTATGAATTTAGGAGTTGTACTTGTTATTCTGAGTTTTCTCCAACAACTAGTTATGCTTCCAGTCCCTATGGAGCCTCTCTTGAAGCCTCTTGTGTCACAAAGATGTCCCAGTTTGTAGGTCGAGTATATGCTTCCTAGTTCAGTCACCATTTTCCTTATGCTCTTGTTCGAAGGAATTTTATCCTGAGTCGGCCATTCCTCAGTTATCTTGTTTTTGCATGTCGGCCATTCCTGATACATTTACAGGTTCATGCATGTCCTATTCATCCGAGTTCTTCCAAATTATCCAACATTGTTGAGTACCTCGTGTTGGTTGATGGGGGATTCCTCAATGCCCTCCTTCCAGCGGATTCCATTCCATCGACTTCAGATCATTTATTCTGGAATATGATTCTAGAGTCAATTGAGTGCCTTGAGACTTGCAGTCATTAGTGGCAGGTATTCTCACCATCGACAGTTTTGGTAATACATCAATGTCCTCTGATTGATGGATTCTTTCAAGTGTTCGACCTCAACACATCTATTCACACTTATTAGATTGTACTTTGTACCTTGATTACCATTATCATTATCAGTGGGATATCTCGCGTCTGTTAACGGTATACATCCATAACCGTTAATCAGACGATGGAACATCATGTTCGACCTTGACACCTTCATTCGTGTGATGGGACATGTACTCGTAGCGGTTTGTGTGGAAGACCTCTGAGCCTGGTGGAATTTCATATATGCTACCTCTTTAATCATGCCAATATTCATGAGATGTCAGCTCTCATGACCATATTCTAGTATATTATCAGATATCTGCATCCACTATGGAGATCTTATCCATTGTATATTGTACGTGGTGATAACCACACACGACATTTGTATATCATGCCTATTCATGGCCGTTGTACTATTATGTATTAGGGACTGCTACATGTATATTTGCAATCACATGCTGTGATTTATCATTATATTGTACTAATGAGTGGATGGTTCTTCCACCTGGGTCTTCATTACTCCACTTATGGGATGGATATAATTTATTTCGACCATCATGTTACCCCTATGACCTCACACATTAGGGGGAATGTGTTATAGCTGATTTTACCACACTTGGTAGATCACCTTTATGGCCTTCCATGTCCCTCTACAAACTCCTTGGACCCCCCTTGCTCAAATTATACTTTGATGATTCAATAAAATCCCCAAAAAACACCTGTTTATTTCTATATGCGACTTTTAATCCAATACCTGCATGTACACACGACTTTTTAGCCAATACCCGTGTACATCGGGACATGCGCATAAAACAAAATAATTTGGAGTTTTCCTCATTGAGTCCCAAATAAATTAACTCTTGGCCTTCCATATGCCTGTAAAATGCTCGGAATTGACCCTCCATCGTCTATTGGAGGGCTATATATTGAGCCTCTTGGATGCATTGAAGGAGGAGAATCTTGGAGAGCAAGGAAACTATAGTTAATGTTTGCCTCACTTATTTATGCTTGAGTCTGCATCCCTTTGTCCCTTTGGAACACACATTGCTGCTCTTCCCAAGCTTTCCATTTCCTTGTAATCTTTCCATTGAGATGAAGGAATGAAGTGCTGGAGGCCCAGGTGGAGGAATCAGTTTCTCTCTTTCGACGAGGTGCTGACAAAGTTTGTCACTGTTCTATCTCTGTTTATTATTAATAGAAATATCCATTTCTCGTCCATTTAATGTGTTTAACTATGAATATTTTGTCCATGGATGTAGTTATATTTGCTTATACCTGATGGTTTATATATGCTAGAGTAGGCTAACACTTTGATATATAGCATGCTTGTCTTGTTTGTTGTTGTTGAGAGAGAATTGTGAATACAAGTGTGTTGGAAAAGCTCAATGGGGATCTACATCAACCGTCCGGAATAGGGTACGCTTCATATCCCTTAGTGTTAGATGCATTTGTTTCTCTTGCATATTGGAATGGATTGATTTTTGGTGTCATTCAGTCTGTTGTGGTCTACCCCAAGCCATAGGAAGTTTCTCTCCATAACATATCTTGTAAACTCTCTACTTCTAGTGTAGAGTTGGGATGAGTAATTTTGTTCAATTCTTTTTATTGATCCAGCAAGAAACTTGTAGAAGAATTGCCTTGTCCTTCCATGGCTCTGATACCATATAAAATTGAGGCACAACAATCTATGAATCAAGATAGAACTTACAAAATATTTCAAGATCAATTTTACTCAGAAAATGATATGAAACAGTGCAATAAGGAGTTGTTACTATATAATTGCTTTCATTAATCAAAAGTAACATGGATAATTAATACAGAATAACACTGTCCTCGGTGTTCCAATACTTAGGAATACATAGAACAATAGATCCATGATGATTAGGGTTCTCAGTGGAGCTACGTGAGAGTGTGGCAGTGGTGCGGATCGGCGGAAGGGTCACAGGGTGAGGCTGCCCACAAGCCCCCTGGAGCCAACCATGGTAGAACCATACCCCTTGGACTCTGCCTCTAGGAAGGGAGGAGTGGGGATGGGAAGCGAGAAGGAGAAAGAGCAGAAAGGAAAAATATTGGGCATGGGGGGTTTCCTTCCAAAGGCCTCAACGATCCCGGTGATCCAAATCAGATCCAAGCAGGCGAGAGGAAAGATTGAGCAGTGGAAGGATAAAACCCTTATCAAAAAATTTGTGGGAGTGTGGCCCAAAGAAAGATATTTGGTAAGGTGGATCAGCAGCGTGTGGAACCCGACAGGCCGCTACGACTTGCAGCTGGGATCCAAGGGATTTTTCACCATAATCTTATTCAATCAGGAAGACAAGGACCGAATCCTGGAAGGAGGGCCATATTTTTTCTTCTCGACCAGTATGTACTTGAGGTCATGGAAAGAGTGCTTTAACCCAGAAAAGGAAGACATGATGGTCGCCCCAATATGGATTCGCCTATTCTCTCTTCCAGGTGAATACTGAGATCTGGATACCCTGAAGGACATTGGGAACACCCTGGGCGAATTTATAAAGGTGGCTGAGCAAATTAGGGTCCAATGATACACTTCTTTTGCTCAGATTTGTGTCTACCTAGATCTATCCAAAGAACTCCTAGAAGTCATTTGCATAAACTGGGAATATGAGGAATGAATTCAACCTATCGATTATGAACAACTACCTTTCTGGTGCAGGAACTTCCACGAATACGGCCAACTAGGAAGGGACTGCCCAAAAATGAAAATGGGAAACGGAAAATCCTGCTCATAAGTAGGAGGGCGAAGGGGAGAAAGACAGTTTCACTTAGGTTAAGTCCAGGTGAAGGAACAAGGGAGGAGGATCTTCCAAATCTAGGAGGGAACCGACACCAAAAATCTTGAGATCCAACAACCCCTTTGAGGTTCTAGGGGAGGAAACGCTAGATCCAAGTAATAGCAAGGGGATGGAACCTGGAAAGTCACAGGAGGAAGAAGTTAAAGACTCAGACGACGATGGGGTATGACAGATGGAAGTTATGGAGGAGGATGAGGGGGAAGAAATGGAACTAAGGGAGCTAGACCTAGATGCAATAGAGGAAGAATGTGGAAAGAAAGGAAAAGGATATGTCCCACAACTCCAGACCGAGCTTCTCCAAGAAGACATCATCATAACGGGGGCTCATCAGGAGCTAGGGATAGACCTGAATCCACAAAAAGGAAGTAAACGAAAAACAAACAAGCAACATATAGCTGCAGTAGGGGTTAAACTTATAGAATTTGGCCAGTATCCCACAATAAGGGTGGCCTTCTCTGAAGTCAGTAAGGTGTGCCAATGAAGCTCATATCCTGGAATATTAGAGGGTGTAGTAACCCCAGGAAATGGGAGACTCTAAATAGAAAGGTTATGTAGGAAAAACCAGACATCTTATTCCTTCAAGAAACAAAGTGTAGCTTGGAGGGTCTGGAGAAAATCAAAAACATGATTTGGAAAGGCTGCTAGTTAATGGCCCTAGATGTTGTGGGACAAGCAGGGGTATAACAATCCTATGGCAACCTGGAGTGGTGGAACTATTATGTCGGTGGGCTGACAAATACTCATTAATGGTTGACTTCTGTCTTTTAAACTCAGGTGTGAAAGGAACGCTGGGGAATATCTATGGCCCGAGCTGCTTCTTGGACAAACAAGCCTTCATAGATTTCCTTGGTTGGGTTAAAGGGAAGGCCGACATTGGGAATTGGATAATAGGAGGAGATTTTAACCTCATTGCCAACTTGGGGGAAAAGAAGGGGGGAGATGATTTCTGGACAAGTACCAAGAAGATTTTTGTGACTTCTTGGCTTGAAGCCCTCTAGTGGATATGGAGACAGGAAACAGATCATTTACTTGGAAAAATAAGAGAGGAGGGGAACATCTGGTGGCATCACGGCTGGATAGATTCCTGGTTTCAGAAAATATTGTTCATAGTACGGGAGAAACAATGGCATATGTACTCTCGACGGTTGGCTCCGATCATTGGTCAATATGTCTCAACTGGGATTGGTCCAGCTCCAAATTGAGAAAACCATTCAGGTTCGAGCAATTCTGGTTGGAACACAAGGACTTCAAGGAACGAGTCATGCAATGGTGGTAGGAGCTGGTCCCCCCTCCTAGGACCATCATGTACCATTTCAAGCAAAAGCTAAAAGCCCTAAAAGCCAAAATCCACAGGTGGAACAGGGAAGAGTTTGGAAATATCTTTGAAGATAAAAAGAGATTAGCCAGTGAACTGGACTTGATAAACAAAGAGGGAATGGAGAATGGTTGGAATTAGGACATGAAGGCCAAAGAAAAGGAACTATGGGGTCAACTTGAAGCAAGAGAGAGGTAGGAAGGAATTTTTTGGAAACAAAAAGCAAGAGTAAAATGGCTTCAGGAGGGCGAGAGAAACATCAAGTTCTTCCATAACTCGGTCATTCAGAATAGGAGCAGCTCAAGAATCCAGAAGCTTAGAAAGGTTGATGGTAGCAGGATAGAGACCAGACAAGAGATAGAAGAGGAACTTACCCAACACTTCTCCGAGATCCTCAGCGAAGACATGGATAACAGAGGGGAAGACATAGAGAGGATCACTCGCCTAATTCCAAGATCTGTAATAGGTGAGAATAACAAGATGTTGATCAAGCCAGTGACCATGCAGGAGATTGAAGAAGCAGTTAACCAAATTGCCTTAGGAAAAGCTCCTGGTCCTGATGGCTTTACCTCCAATTTCTTTCACTACTTTTGGGAGATTATCAAAGAATATGTCACATACCCCAATTTTGTAAAATTATGTAATTTGTTTTATTTATTTCTGAGACATTATGTTAAACTTAATCCTAAGTAGTGATTGATGACTCAGCAGAGTCAACAATTATGGAGTGTAATTCAGAATATTTTATTAATAATAAATAAATTGTGGAGACAACAGCATGGGAGAGCTGTTAAAAGAGGTTACTGGTCAAACTGGTGGATGGAACTAGGTGGAAAGGCAAAAAGACAAGTGGCAGCATCCTCAAGCACTTCCTAAGTTGCAGGTAGCAACTTCCCTATATTTGGGGTCATGGTTCCCCAAGAAAGTGGAATGTGAGCAGGTGGCTCATTAAATGACAGTTAACCCAACTAAGACCTAGGCAATCTTTAAAAGTACTCAATGAAGAGAGATAAGGCTGCTCAGTTTTTATTTCCAGAAAGAATTCATTCAGTGAATGTTATTCAGGAATTTCATTTGAGGAAAGAGGGAAAGACAGTGAGGAAGTGTTTGAGTGAATGTTTGCAGTAACTTGATTCTGATTACAGCTATTAAGCTGAGAGAACTGACTGATAGTTCTGAGTTAATACTGATTTGAAGACTGGTATGTGATTTGCTGCACCTAGTTCCAAGCCAGGGAGACCAGAGCAAGCTCGGGGGTCCTGAGAAGCTGCTGTTTGAGCGCTTTCCAGGAATTGGTAGGGAGGAACGGCCTCCCATTGCTGTTGTTGTCCACAGCATTAAACAGGTTTTTTATTCATTTCTTTATGTCTTTCTGAGTATAATCTGAATAATTGTTTAGTATCTTGGAATGTTAGTAGCAAAACCTGTTAGTATCACTGTGTTTTTCCACATCTGATATCATCAGATAGTACTCTAGCACAGTATCTCAGTGTGGAGAAGTAGTAAACTTCTGAACTAAGCCCTATTTTACTTGCAGATTACACAAATGTTTTTCTGTTTAACTCATTAGCTATATTCTTACAGTTTTAAATATTTTAGTCCTGTAAGTAACCTTGTTTATAATAAAAAAAATACTAGCAGTAAAATGAAAATGAAAGTTAGTACAAGTATTCATGCAGTTAAGTTATGATTGTTCTTCTATCTTGAAAGGAATTCGGTTTTACAGAGTTGAAATGAAAACATTACTGACAGAAGAACATATGCATGTATCTGTTATTTAGCTACTTGATGTTACAAGTTTAAACCTTTTTGTAACCGACTATATTCTTAGTAAGAGAATTCAATTTTATTTCCAAGTTACTGTATATTCAATTATTTTCAGCTAGGTTAAAGTACATTATCATAATTGTTGTTCTTAATTTATTTTGGTAAATAGATGCTATTCTATATCCAAGTATTTATATAGATACTATAGAAAAGTTACATTAATTATTAGTTAAATAATGTATAGAAATACTCAAGCCTTATAAATACATACAGAACCCAAATCAATATCAGATAAATAGCATTAGAATAATATTCCTAATGATTTCCAAGAAATAGTATTGTATTGCATTATCTATAATGTACATTATACTATATACACTTTATTAGTAAACATTCATGTGGTATGTTAAACTACAATTATAAACTTAATTATTAAACACAAAATGTAAACAAATACAGTAAATTATGTACAATTTTATACTGTATTGTAAAGTAATTAAAATGTTAAGAAAAAGAACAAAAGTAATAATTAGTAAGGTTTAACAGGTTCGACCAGGTTATATAAACCTGTAAAGTTATTAACAAATTATTAAAAATAAAGTAAAAGGTAGTTATTATACAAAAATTCTTTTAGTAATTATATCACAGTATTATATGATAACCAGGATAATATATTAAAATAGTAATAACAAGTATAAAAGAATATTACTATTATATATTATATTAAACCAGAATTAAAATAACTTACAGACTGTAAGGAAGGGTTAAAACCCTAGATAGATATTTACTTCAAGTAAGCAATAATTATAAATTAACACAAGGGTTCACAGTAACTGCATAATAAACTACATGATAAGGCAAATCTTAAACTGAAGAATTAATTTTCTTCTTAAAACAGACTTTAAACAAAATAACGCATTATTATTATTTTTTATAAAAAAAAATATAACTCTGTATGAGAAGAAAAACCATAAGCACAGGTCGCTCAACTATCGAGCTTAAAGATTTTAATACACAACAGTAACTCAAGAGACAAATGTCTCCTCATGAAATTAATTTAAATAATCCAAATAACCTGTAATATTTTCTTACAAGTTGGGTTATTAAATAACACAGTAAAAATACTTCATATTAATCCTTCCAATACACAGTAAGGAGGTACATCAAATAGAAACAGTTTTTCCAAAATATTATAGAACCGAGGGTTTAAAAACCCTAAACTCTTTTAAAATAACCATAAGAACAACGGAGTTCTGTATCATTTTAATAACCCAAATTGTAACAAAATATACAAGAAGGCGTGCAGCCTGTAAAGAGGCTTTTCTTTAAAGAACGGTAATTACCAGGCTTAAGCCCGTTAAGTTTATTTTTAAGCTAAACAACAGTTACTTGTAAGGTCATGTACTCACGGCCGTAGCCGGAGGGTTCTCATAAAAAGAGTCAGGGTTTAACCCTTGTTTCAAGCTTATTAGCAAACAAATCGAACATCCCTGGAGGATAGCAAAAGAACCGCAACAACCAACCCTGTACATATCGCTTAAGGATTTCACACAGTGCGATAAGCCGAGGAAGGACTAAGGCTTACCCGGATTTTGAAGCCGTAGCATCTTTTCTGGTGAACACGATGGAGGGAACCAGGTTCAGCTGCAAAAGGGAAAAACGATGCTCAGAATTTAGTAATGACTTTAAATTACTAAAGAAATAATTAAATTGAGTAGTAAAGAAATCAAAGTATAGTTATATACCTGTCAACAAACCCTCGCTTGAGACTACGCCTTCTGTCCAGTGAATCTTAGACAGCATAAGAACTCATCAAAGTGTTTTGAACTATCCTCCAACTAGTGGCATGAACCAGCAACACCACGATAAAGGAACAATGACGCTGAAAGGTACAGGAAATGGCAAACTATCACCAAATAAAAACCAGTTTAAGCAACGGCGATGGACAGAACAACAACACGGTGGTAAGCACCCCGTTTAACTACATTACAGCTAGCAGTGCTCATGATGAGCGGTGAAACAGCAGGAGGAACACAGTGGTTCGGTCCAAAGAAACCAACAGAGCGGCCGAGGGCCCGAGGGCAGAGAAAATAATGAGCTAGGGTTTAGTCAAACTTATATAACGATGGAGTGTGGCATAGGATCGACCACGTAGCATGATTAATAAATCATATGATGTTGGATGTCATTCCAAAGTCCTCTACGTTGTTGTTTTACAAACCAATTAATCGCTGGAAAGTTCCAAAGGAGGGCACACATTATAGTTTAACCTGCACATAATCTTTAGCCACGTACTTAGTCCATTGCATATATAATTTGTATACTACGTATAGTTTGATCTCAGCATTATGTTGTTACTTTGGTCATATCATATTCGTATATAATGCATGCTATAGAGAGATCAATCTCTAACTTTATATTTATACTTTAGCATGTTAAATATTGTTAATTTGTTTGCATGCGACTTTGGGATTATATACAACCTTGTAAAGCTAGCTTATCATTCCCTTAGGATAAATTTGGACTTTTGAACATAGTTTAGTTGTAATAGTTTACAACTTCAGTATTATCTAAGGGTTTGTAAAAAGATAGTGGTGCTCATTTCTACTCTTTGGAATATAGGTACTTGATGTTATGCTCTCTTATGTTAATAATAAATTGGGGTTAATGCTAGTATTTAGCTTAGATACTTGTACACTGAGGAGTTAACTCTTTTTATTTATGTCATAATATTGATGGTAACAAGTAAACACAAACACTCTCCAAACTCAAAAGTTATAGAAGGCTTTAAAGTAGAATAGACTCGAAAGATGGTATCTTTTCCTTGCTTGATAATCTGGTCTAGAGATAACATAAGAGATAAAACAAAAGGATCTAGAACTGGATACTACAGTATAAATTTACAATCATTGATACCTGTGGAATGTGTTAAACTTTCAAAAGATTAGACTGTTGACCCTAAAATGAATACTTGTGGAGAAACATAAGTTATAGATGCTGTAATAGAAATAATTTTGAATTGATGTAAATAATAATTCTCATCCTTAGAAAGATAAACAAAATGAATTCTAAATATGAGTGGTTATTATTATAACTTCATCAAAACAAAAGAAGTCAGTCTATAAGACTGAAACTCTCTAAATGGTAACTGCCAAGTAAGAATTCATAGATACATTCTTCGGAATGGACACACATAAGGTTATCGTTTTTGGAAAACTTATTAAATTATGACCTTGAAAGAAATAGACCTTTACTATTATGGTTATAGACAAAAAGGCAGTTTCTTTTATTCTAAGTTCGAAGAAAAGTTTTCAGTAGTAGCGAAGGTAATACCTTGAGAAATTGGATATATCTATCTAGCACGATTTCTTTTACCAAAATAAGTATATGCAGAAAAACTGAAATTGTAACTTCAAAAGACTTATTAGCTTCGAACCATACTTTTACCTGTAGACCTGTAAATAAAAGTAAACGGCTGCGTTAGCTCGAAAGCTAAGTAAGCCCCAGCCCTTAGACGACAAACCACCTTATGTTGCAAACAGATAAATAGTCAGTAGCTAAAAAGGAAACTGTTCTACAAAGTACAGAATAAATTAATAGTTACTCAGTTACTTTTAAAGAGGTATAAACTATTTAGCCAGTTAACAACTGCATTTAATATGATTTGATGTTATTTTTGAAAGTTTTAAATTTTTCCAAAATTTGGGGTTTTGACATAGGTCTTTCAAATCATAGAAGAATCTAGAGACAAGAAGGGGGTTTTAAAGGCTTTCAATGCAACCTTCCTCATGCTAATCCCCAAGGAAGCAGGAGCTTGCATTCTGGACAAATTTCGTCCAATTTCCCTCTGCAATGTAATTTACAAGATCATATGAAAAGTGATAGCCAACCGGTTAAAACCCCTTCTACCCAACCTTATATGCCCAGAGCAATCAAGGTTTGTGAAAGGCTGACAGATCCTGGACGGTGTCATCCTCGTTCATGAGGTGATCCACTTGCTGAAAAGCTCTTAGAGGCCAGGTATGATGATAAAGCTGGACATAGCAAAGGCTTTTGATAAACTAAGCTGGAAATGCATGGGGAAAATGCTGGAAGCCTATGGTTTCTGCCCAGAGTGGATAGAATGGGTCATGAACCTGGTCACAACCCCATTCTTTAGCATTCTCCTAAATGGCTCCCCCACCCAAGTTTTCTAGGCGACCAGAGGTATTAGACAAGGGGATCCCCTCTCCCCCTTCCTTTTCATTCTAATGGCAGAAGGCCTGAGCCTTCTCATTAAGACTCAATCTGAGAATGGGGAGCTGAGGTGGATAAAAATCCATGAAGGTATGGATGCTCAGACTCACCAACAATTTGTGGATGACACCATTCTCATGGGGCACCCTTCAGTCCAAGAAGCGGAACTTCAAAAAATTCCTGACCCTCTTTGCCAAGGCATCGGGCCATGCAGTCAATCCCAATAAATCCCAAATCTTCTTCATGAACATAGAGAAACATCATCGGGATTTTGGGATTCTCGAAAGGGACAATGCCTTCTAAATATCTCAAAATTCCCCTGGGGATGGGGCAGCTAAAGAAAGCATCCTAGCAGCATTTGCTAGACAGAATGAAACAAAAGTTGTCCAGTTGGGTTCTCCGTCCTTTAAACCTTCCAAGTCATCTAATTTTGGTAAAGGCGGTTATGCAGGCCATGCCCATATACCTCTTCTCGATCCTCTCAGCCCCTAAGTTAGTGTTGCAGAGTATTCGAGGTAGCAAAGGAATTTCCTCTGGGGATGCAGAGAAGAAAAAGAGAAATTCGCCTTGGTCAGTTGGGAAGGTATCTGTAAACCGAAGGATTAGGGGGGGCTAGGGCTAAGAGATCCAGAACTCATGGCGGAGGTCCAGGGAGCAAAAGTATGGTGGAGATGGGCAACCCACTCAACAAAACCATGGGAAAAGCTCTGGCACATCAAATATGCTCGGGATAGGCCAAAACAACAATTGATTAGATATAACGAGGAGTCGAATGGCTCTCCCATCTAGCTGAAATATTTAAGAGGACGACACTTGGTGCAAGACCTTAGCTTCTGGGAGATAAGGGGGGGGGGGGAACAGCCAAGTTTTGGGAGGATTCATGGAATCATCTCCCTAATATTGGGACAGACCCAAGATGGTGACATATAAAGGAAAAAACCATTGAAGAGGGCAAGGAGAAGGTGAGCCAATCCTGGGAAATTCGAAGCCAAGAAGGACAGTGCCAGTGGGAATTCATAACAAAACCTGACTTGATGAGTGACAAGGATTGGGGATCCTTCTAGGAGGCGCTACACCAGATATTCATAAGAGTCAAGGAGGGCTCGGACATTCTAAGGTGGGGTTACAAGGCGAAAGGCACATTTAGTATAAATGAAGCCTACAATCTCAAGATCGATCCACAGGGTGACGAAGAAGGTATATGGAGAAAGGTCTGGATAGTGAACCACTGGCCAAAAGTTGCCCTCTTCATTTGGTTGGTGATCAAAGGAAGAATTCTTACCAGTGAAAACCTTTGGCGCCGAGGTATTCAGGGGCCATCTCAGTGCTGCCTCTGCTTTTAGGAGGAGGAAACCATGGGCCACCTCCTTGACTATTGTCCCTTTGCTTCTATCATATGGGATAAAGGAGAAATTTGTTTTCGATGAAGTGAGAGGAGGCAAGGACAACCAGCCCAAACGCTGCATGAATGGATCCCGAAAGCATTCAATAACCGAATCATTCAGACAGTATGGGAAGTTATCCCAAGTATGGCTACGTGGTGCATATGGAAAGAGAGGAATAGTCGAATCTTCGGTGACAAATGTAGTGACACAGATTCTATTTGGACAACAATGAGGAACAATTTGCTCTCAACAATCCGAAGCATGCAATGGCAGGATCAGGATAAGTTAATCCCTCTAGAAGAATCCCTCATAGCAAAGAATTGGGGGCTTGATAGAACCCAAATGACTGGTTTGCGCAGTCGGGAAAAGATTTGCATGTCGTCCAGTCCATCCTCTTGGTCTCCTCCCCCGCCCCAGGTGTTTAAACTCAATTTTGATGGGGCCTCTAGGGGAAATCCAGGGCCTGCGGGCTTCAGGGGAATATGCTAGGATAATAGTGGAAGGATCCTATCCATCTTCCTTGGTTCAATAGGATCGGACACCAAGAACTCAACCGAACTAGAAGGTCTAATTCAAGGTTTCGAAAGCCTGTGTAGAGGCAGTTACTTCCCGTCCATCATAGAAGGTGACTCCACAATCATGATTCAGATGGCAAAGAAAATGGTTAACAAGAAACATTGTGTAAAGGTGGAAATGAGCTGGCTCCTAGCTAGCAGAATGGATTCTTTAAAAACCATGTTGCGAGCACACTCGAACGTCTCCTTCAGCCATGTCAGACGCTCTGCCAACAAGGCAGTGGATCTTCTTGCCAACGTCGGTGTTGAGGGGGTCGTGGGGCTTCGAATTGGCAACCCGGAGGAATTCAATGTGGAAGAATGGGCCCAACAATGCAAGCAGGTGGCGGCAAGAGACATCGACGGCAACCAACAAATGGAGCGTCTGGGCGATTGCGTAGTGGGAAATGACAGGGGGCACGAGCATGCTGGGCCACTCGACTCGTGATGATTTACAAAGCCACATGGCCAATCGGCTGGACCATGAGGTGGCCTTCCTTTGCCATCATTAAGGTTTGTGATGCAGGAATCGACGGGATGGGCAAGGAAGCATAGGATCGTTGGAAGGATTGGGTTATAATGGCCATTAAGATCTCTGAGGAAGGTGAAGGTACGAGGGCAATATATTGCATGATTAGTATGACACAAAGGAGGTACTGGCATGGGAAAGAAATTGTGGCCCCTCCCCCCTTTTATTCTAGGCTGAGCTCACCACCTTGCAACTCCCATTGAAGTGTAGTCTGTGTTTTTTGCCCCCTCTTTCTGCTTGATTTTCCCCAAGGTCTCTGACTCCCCAAGCTTCTCTTTGGCTCCTTTCTCTGTGCGAGGCCTGCCCCCCTTTGCCTTGCAGTATGGCCCCCAAGCGCTCCCTGCGAAGCGGCCATAGCTCTAGTGATGGTGCCGATAGTCGGGACAAAAAAGGGAAGGATAAAATGCTTCGAACAAAGCCTGCGAAAAGGCTGCAGCTTTAAGCCCAAGAAGCAGCGGATTTTTATAAGGAACATGTCCCGTAGAGTGTTCGATTGGAAGTGGAAAAGGTGGTGGGTGACCTGTGGGCAGAGGTAACAACCATGTCTTCGGAGGATCTGGACAAAGAGGTGGCGGACTGGGTCCTTGACCTGGGCTCCACGATGGGAAGAGCTTCTACCTATGACTACATGCTAATGTTGTACTAGGTGAATATGCGTTTGGTTGGCCACTCCTCCATTGTAAGGGAAGCCAAATCGGAATGGGACGTGGAACCCGTAAAGGCTTGGAAGGAGCACAATAGAGAATGCCATTTGATGCACCAGAAAATCAATGTGATTGTAGCAAAGCTGAACATCCCCTTCTATTCGGTGGGAAGGGGGCTGGAGGAATTCCCTCGCTTGAGAGAGAAGGGAAGCCATCAGTGCAGTGCGCTTGTGGTCGCCAAGGTGCGGAAGGTACCCAGGTAACCTCCTATGTTCGAGACTCTGTTGTTGGCCCAAGAATGGATGCCGACCCCCAGGGTCTGGCTTGATTCTAGGTCTTCATGTCTTTCTGTTGTGTGCATAGTTTTGAATATTATGCAGTTTATAAGGATCTGTTGGTCATGTTTTGGTCTCTTTGTAATTGGGATGGGAATGGAAAATTTTGGTCATAAGGGGAAGGATAGAAAGAATATGGTGGTTTGGGCTAAATGTGGGATAAATTATCATGTGGTTTATGGGAAGGATGCTCTGGTAAGGGGTTGGGATGCCCTGGACGTCCTGCAATGACAGTAATGTAATCTTGGCTTTGATAGTAATATAATGTTTTATTTACAAAAAATTAAAAAAATCTGGATAATTAATACAATGCAATACAATAGCATTAATAGCCTGATAATTTGAACCCATGAGAGGTAATTCGAATTGATTAACTCAATCTGATTGCATGACTAACTGGAAGTGTCTAAATCACTATCGAAGCTTAACTAGCTATCTCCAGTTGTCTAATTCAGTCTCTCAATTAGTTATAATCAGTTAAACTAGTCTAACTGATGTGGTAGGTGAGAAAAGGTTCCTTCCCACATGCAGCCATGCAAATACTTGTGCTGACTGAATTGGAGGACATCTAATTGCATGTAACTAACTCATAACTAGGCTTGACTAGTCACCAACTGCCAACAACTGAAGGAGGTTGGCGCTGGCACTCCCAGTGGCTCCCAAATTGTAGGGATTGGTCTAGGAAGCACCTAAACTAATGCATGCAAGTGCAGTCAGTTCTAGTTAGCCTCTATCGGTGGTCCTCACACTCTAGTGGCTGTCACATGTGGCTCCATTAGTCCAAGTGGACCCAAGAATGACTAAATGACTCCTAAGTTAGGCAAGAATGACCAGTTTGGACAAGGGAGGATTATAATCCTAACAAGAAGAAAGATCGTGTCCCACTCAACTTGCATGCTTGTAAGAGAGACATATTTACAACACAAAACCTACAATCTCTAGCTCTAAATGGGATGGCAGCAGAATCCCAACCTACCCTGCTACCCTCCCAATTTGAAGAGACCAAACTTGTAATAATTTTCCTAGCCGACAAAATTCTCTAATGATCCAAACACTGGAAATAAGTGAGGGGAGGAGATAATCTCACACAAACAAAATGCCCCTCGAACTCTATCAGAGTGTTGGGCTATCATTATCTGATGTTGAAACAAGACTTGCCATGGTGTGAAACCCCCCTCTAAACACTATAACACCACATGGCCATGAAAATATTAACCTTGGGTGGCCACATCAATCAAACTAAACCATGCCACCTGGATGCGGGTGCCACTTGTCCAGCTGACAGCATTGGGTGCCTCGAGACGTGGGACGACAACTTGGTACCCTGCATGTCAAGCCCTCGTTATCCCACCCCTATGTGGAAGTTAAAGTGTGTTCAATGCACGAAGGTCATCACCCTGACTGGCGATGAAGGAAGGGTTCAACAGTTAATACCCTCGTCTGACGATGCACATTCAATCTTGTCGAGGGATGGAAGAGCCATTTAACAGTCGCGTCTCGTGTCGGAAGAGTCGCCCTTGCATTAACTCCATTTCAATGGCCTCTAAGCTTATTCATGTGGTCGACATGCTTAAGGGGTTTGAATGTGAATCCCCTTGGCTCATTCTTATGCTCTTGTGTTTCGTTAGCAACGATTTTTCCCATCTCAGCTTTGGTCTTCCCACCTGGTTTTCTTCTAAGCCTAGTCTTTACCTACATCAATAGTCAAGATCTCGGGCTCTGGATATCAGCAGATATTCTTCCCAGCTTGGTTCTAGTCTGTCCACCTGGTTTTCTTTGAAACCAAGTTTTCACCTACACCAACAGTCGAGACATCGAGCTCTGGTTAGTAAAGACTCAAACATGAAGCTACAACAGTTTATTTGGCTCACCATGTCGTGTCAACGTGGTACTCCTCGTCGTGGTAGCAGTGGTCACGGTCGTGCACAACGCGACATGAGTTCGATGTTGGAAGAAGGTTATGAGACTGGTGTCTCCATGCCTATGCAAGTCCTGATTTAAGAATGGGAAGCACGTTTGGTTACCGAGCATGTTGCTAGGGAAGAGGGGGGAGCCAAATTAACCATTACTGGCTTATAAAAAATATGATGGGCACTCCAATGGATGAAATGGTTAGCAATTGGAACTATACACACAACTCGATGTTCTCAGTGAAGACCAATCTGATTGAGGTGCATACCCAACTCAACTGGTTGGACGCGACTTTTGCTTGGAAATGCTTAGCCATGGGGCTCTACACTATAGGCAATGCTGAAGGAGGAAGTGACAGTGTTACGGGGGGACCGTCAATGTCAATGGCTACAATGATGACTGCACGATTCCCTGTGCCTTCCACTATCACGCCTTTGATCAACAAGTGCGTCTGCGAAACTGAGGTATGTGTCAGTAAAACTTCTCATCTTCCTGTTAAGCAGTCGGACATTAAGGCTGATGATGATTTCTAGGGGGGATGCCCCATCATAGAGGAAAATCCTTCCCCTTAGCTTGTTGTTGATGAAGACCTAGAAGCCGGTTCGACCCACCACTCGTTCCACCTATTTTTAGTTTCTATGTTTTAATTTGTTTTTAGACCATTGTATAATGTGTCTTTAAACAACATCAGTATGAATTTTGAGTCTAGTGTTTGGCTTCCATCGGTTGATGGGTTTTTGTGCCATATTTTTGTAAGACATGTCCATAGTATTGACTAGTTGGGGTGGTGGGTCCTCTGTTTCAGACCACCCCAAGACTATGTCCATGATGTAAATTTTGATGTAACCTTTGTTTCAGTTGTTTAATACATTTCACAGACTTACCTAAAAAATCAAATTAAACCATGCCTTGTCCTTGGGCATCATATACACCAAAGGAAGTCCCCGCACTAACATATAGAAAATGTTAAACCTTACACCTAGTTTAATATAGAATAGAGAGATTTAACCAGACCAAATGTTTTAACTATTAATCATAATAATTTGTCAAAAAATAAAGAAAAATGTTTAAATATAAAGATAAAAGGAAGAAATTGTGATTATTTAATAATTTTGATTTAATTTAATAATATTAATTTATTTTTATAATTTTATACATGAATTATATTCACTTACATCATCTATCTTTTTAATTCAATTAACATTTCTCTTGAAAATTTGAAGATTAAAAAGGATAACGTTGTTAAAAGAAGATCAAGAATCTTTGATTGTTTTTTTACAAATGAAAGTTTGAACTTTCAAACTTTCCTAACATTGTATTGACAAATACATAGTAGTCCTCAACAAAAGAATATGCTTTGTATTCCAATTAAAATGACAATCTTAAATGTGTACATAAAGTGGGCTTGGCTGTGGACTTTAGCCTGTAACATATGGAAAACAACCTTCAAGAACATGATTATGTATTCCTCAGGAAAATGACAATCTTAAAGAAGAACATGAAGTGGGCTTGGTTGTGGACTAAAGTAGCCTGTAACACACGCAAAAACAACCTTGAATGTTACATGTTTCTCTTTTCCTTTTTAGGAGAGTTGCAGATGAGGCCAAGGTTGATATGCCATGCTCCTGAGAAGCATATGTGTATGATCTGGATCATGTTTATCATAAAACTCTGGAAGCCAATTCCAAGTGCAATCTCTGATATTATATGCAACCACTTTCAAACTTGCATGGGCTCTAAAGCACATATATTTCCCCACAGCAACACATTCAAACCAATTAGAACATGATGTTCTTACAAAATCCCTCAAAACTGCTTGGGGCATTCTCCCAATCTCCTTCCACTTCCACTCTGGTCTCACTGAATCCATTATCTCAAATTGCCATATTATAATTTCATTCAGAGTACTATCTACATGTTTCTCAAGGCCTCCCACCATGAAAATATTGGATTCACAGCTGAGCAATCTAGTTGATTTCAGATTGCAATTATAATTCACATGATGGTCATTTGTACATAGAGGAGGCATGGCCACCATAGTCCAGGACCTTGAATGCATACTGTAAACAAGAATGCCAGAGGCCTTTAGCGTTATGCAGAGGACAAATCCATCACAGAAAACAATTTCTTCGTTTCTAATGGATAAGACATCTGGCATACTTGCTGTTATCATAATCTTCCAAGCCTTCACTGAGGACTTGTACACTTCAAGCACAAACAAATTCCCTCTATTTTTCCCCACCGCCATTACACTGTAGTTGCCATTGCCAGAGTCTGTGATGCAGCTTGCCATGACTCTTGTGATAGAAATCATGGGCGGAAGTGAAATCCATGACTGTGCCAGTGGATTGCAAATACAGAGCATGGAGACATTGAAAGCTGGTATTGAAGACAAAGGCACCATGTCCATTAACAGGAGGCCACCAGCAGACCCTTTGAAATTCACATGACCATATTTACTGTGCTCTGGAAGGAATGAAAAACCCATCTGTCGCCATGTATTTGTTGTGAAGGAATAGACGAGGGCGGGGATGGCTGCTTTGGGCGAGCTCAGAAGAAGAAGCCATGGCTGACATCTGTTGTTGGCATAATGAGCTTCGTTCCACAGGTTGATAAAATAGGCGCTTGAGAAAAGCGTGTTCCAGTTCTTGCAGACTCTGCGAAAACGAGTCAGGCGTTGCAGATCAGGCAGCCATGAAAGCAAATTCTCTACCAGATTATCAGGAAGCTCGCTCCATACTGAACTATCTAGCTCTTGTCCCACTGATTCAGCTGATGGTCTTGCTACACTTGAGCTCTCTGAATCGGCCATATCCAATGCCAATCCGAGTTTTTGCGTTATTCTGTTGGCTAAGAGGAGAAATTCATAGGAATCTTATAGTTAGTGTGAAGAGGGCATCGAATGCTGTTGGCTAAGCGGAGAATTTGGAAGTAAAGTTATAGTTGGACCGTGAACAGGGTTGGCTACTGTTGACTAAGCGGAAGCGGATAGGAAAGTTATAATTGGAGGGGATAAGATCTTGTGCATAAATGGTGGATTCGAATAAAGGCAAGAAATCGAGAACGCTAGATAGTGGGTAGGCCCGTTGAATATAGTAAGTAAATGTCAAGATCGAAGGTTGTATAAAAAACGTCGCCGATGCCAGATGCACAGGTGTCCAAGTGGATAAGGATGGAATCGAATATATATATATAATTATATACTCAATGTCTATCTCAATCGCTATCACCCCACTTTAGTAGGCTTATCCATCCCAGTTTCTTACCCGACCACACAGCTTCTTTACAATCGAAACATTGGAGGAAAGTTTAGCTTTTATTAAATGTAAGCTGCTAATGGTATTAGACTTTAACATATTCTCTACAATCGAAACATTGGAGGAAAGTTTGGCTTTTATTAAATGTAAGATGCTAATGGTATTAGAATTTGATGGTATTAGACTTTAATGTTAGAATGTTGGACAAAAATAAGTATTTTATTCTTTATAAAGAAGTGTGATTAGTATAATTATTTAATTTGTGGTTGGTGAGTGTAAGTTAAATATTATGAAATTATATTTTTTTTTATGTGTTAATTATTAGTGCACCTTAAATAATATGTTATTTATGTATTTATGCATTGATTATAACTTATTTATTTATTAATTAACAATGATTATATATATATATATATATATAATCTTTTACATTTTTCTACTTATTTGTTATGAATAATTGGTTATCCATTCAGTTATTCATGCATCAGCTACTAGTTATCCATTTATCAGCTACCAGCTATTTTTTATATTGTTTTAATTATGTCGATACACATTTTTATTGCATCGATATGCATTTATATCTTAGAATTTTGGGGTGGAATACCATCTATGTTTTTCCTAGATTGCAGGAGAACGGGACAAGTGCATTGTTCAAATTGATTATATTGTCATCATTCAAAATTTGTAATAAACAATTATAAAAAAATAAAAAAATAGCTCACGTGATAACTGTACTTAATGGCATGGTAAGGTGTAGTATGTTTAGCAGTGGAACTCTATCTAGTAGCTGGGAGTCGAGCTAATGTGCATAAGGTTTAGTCGAACTCCATTTCGCAGTTGGGAGTTGAGCTAATGTGCAGTTCGTGTCACAACAGAACTCCTAATAAACTCCTCTGAACTCATGTGATAATTGCACTTACTGGCATGGTAATGTGTAGTAACATATAACTTATTTGTGGCCTATCAGTGTTCACCAACCACAAGTTAAGTGGTTGTGCTAGTTTTAGAATTTGGGGTGGACTACAACCTATGCTTTTCCATGATTGCACGAGGATGAGACAAGTGTATTGTCCAGATTGATTTTATGGTAGTGGTTCAAAATTTGAAATAACCAATT